>JZKD02S2302666.1:0-24511 GCA_000966675.3 Picea glauca | reverse complement strand
GCCCCCCACATTTCATAGAACCTCCATTGACAATCATGATTTGAAATTTGTTGATTGCATAGATATAACAATTAGTTTCTTGGGAAATGTGGCGATGAATAAAATTATGGGTGTTGCCACTGTCAATGAGGGTGATGACCTTCTTATGCCTAATGTAACCAATTAGCTTGATGGTTTGGGGAGAAGAGAATACAGTGAGAGCATTCAGTGAAATGATCGGTTCGACTTCTGGGGGGTCCAAGGGTGGAGTAATATCAGTTGGTTGAAGTGACTTGGCCATAGAGGGATCCTCAACCTCTTCTTTAGAAACATCCTCAGAGATGGCCATAAAAATATTTTTTTCCTTACACATGCCCATGAAAATATTTTTCATCACAATTATAACAAAGGCCCTTGAGTTGGCATTCAACCATTTCTACGTGGGTCAATTTATATATCTTCAATGGAGTGGAAGGAGGGACAGGAGTGACTGGTTTAGGGTGGGGAATAAAGGAGGTTTTTCTGGTTTGAGAAGAGACAACATGTTTTTCTTCCTTAGCTCTTTTAATAGCTTCCACCCAACTCTGGGGTTGAGCCATGAGGATGTGGGCATGGATATCATCCTTGAGGCCATTGATAAAGAATTCTTGGAAAAAAGCATTAGACATGCCCTTCATGCGAAAATTCAAGTGCTCGAAAACAACTATAAAGTCTTCCACTGTGTCAGATTGTTTCAACTTGGTCAAATGGCCTAAATGGTGGGTGTCAGTGTCAAAGCGTTCATAAATCTCTGCAACAAATTTTGTCCAAGCCACATACCCTTGGAGGAAATTTTTTCTCCATTGTCAACGTTCTTGATCTAGATGGAGAACACCATAATGGAGTTTGGCCAACTCATTAATAAGGTCATACAAAGAGAAATAGTGTTCCATTTGAGTTACCCTGTCAATGGGATCCGAGCCTTGAAATTTGTTCACATCCACTTGAGGAAGGCGCAGGTCACGCTGAAAGTGATGGGACTAAAAATTCAAGGAATTGGAGGAAGTCTCACCTTCGGGGTGCAAAGGTTGGTCAGATTAGGTAAGGCCTCCAGTAATATGCATCTTGGCGTAGATCTAGACATAGAAGGATTCAATCTGGCTTTTCATTTGGGCAAAGAGGTCCTGTTTCAGGGTTTCCATTTTGGTGTTTATGGTGTAATGCATTTTGGAATTGAAGGAGGTAATATTGGCACCGAGTTGTTGCACTTCTTGTTGGGTTGCGAAGAAATCAGATGACAAGGTATTGAGGCATGATTCAAGGTCTTGGATATAGGTGTGGGTCGTGATGAAAGGGGGCACATGAAAGGGGCGGGTGGGACCACTCAAAAAAGGGGTTACAAATGAAGGGCATCACGATGATTTGGGTGAAGAGGGGAATCCAATGGGGTAGGTTCCAAATAAGAGGGCCAGAAGGGGGTCGGGACCACTGAGAAAAAAAAAATGATAGGGATTACTATGATCGGAACGAAAAGAGAAATTCAATGGAATAGGTCTCAAATAAGGGTGCGGGTAGGCCTTAGACTCTTTTTTTTTACTCCGGCGGAGTTATACTCCGATCTAAATAATATTGTAGTGGCAAAATTCCCAAATTCTTAGCAGGAAGAAATATGTAGTATTTTTGCAACCTAAATGCAAGAGGCAAGGTTGCATGACAATAAATCTTGTATGTTCCTTTTAAGTTTTGTTTCTGTCCCAAGGGTTAAGGTGTTCAGGGTTTCTATAGACAAGGGTTTTCCTTGTGTTATAGCTCTATAATATACGTCTGGGGTCCAACAGTGGTACTCGGCCAAATATCTCAAGGCACCAACTAAGGAGGCTAGATCGTACCCTTAGCTATACTACTCGATTACCCGGGTACTAGAGATTATATTCTCGAGTGTTGTTCTCAATGGCACTATAGCAGTCAGGCAATCGATCGGTTGATCTATAGAGGGTTTCAGGATACCTAGGCCAGTCTGTATACAGGTGTTGTCTGATGTGTTACCACTCAAAGGGGTACCAACAGGGGTTACAAGGGTGTCCAACAATGTGAGCTTAAGTACATCTTGTATTTCATGTGTGTATGCTTCCCCGACCATGGATTTATGCGCTAAATGACAAATCTCTGTAGTTTTAAGACATCAAAATACATCTCTATCCAAAAAAATAAATTGACCCACAATTTTTGCCAAGGAAAGTGCTTTGATACCACTTGTTAGGTACAAGATTTATTATAATAGCGGAAAACAAAAATATTGCAGAGAATAACAGTGGAACAATACAATATATGAAACCACAACACCAGAATAATACCTTTATTGATAGGAAACAATTTTCACTTGTCTCTTTGAGGGGGAAACCTCCAGCAGAGCAACACTCTATTGCAATAATTCTCAAGACAAAACTTTTCATGCTCTCGACTCCTATTTATACTAAATCTATCTACCATAAGAACAATTTAGAGGAAGATATTCTAGAAGCGGAAGCTTCTATTAGGTCTTCTTACATTTGACTTATTCTTCTTTATTACTAGGCCTTATTAATATCGGTCTTTATTACATGAAAAATATATTATTCTACCTACATGAGGGGTTAGGGAGGTTAGGTCCCTAACACTTTCTCACTATTTACTATTTCACCTCTACTCTTCAAACCTTAGGTTCACATATTCAACTTTTAAATTGCTACAAATATAATGAGATGAATATCAAGGATACCAGGTCTATAAGAGGCACCAAACTGCACAATGAGAAAAAAAGAAGTAATGAAACCCACTTATGTTCAATTAATTTCAGAGAACCCCTTAGGCCTTATCCTCTCACATCCCTCCCGACTTCGCTCACGTTGTCGTTCTTGTTGTCTAGGTCAATACTCATGGCACCTTATCCTCCCACATCTCTTTTGGCCTTGCTCACCTCGTTGTTTAAGTGAGGTGCCACAACTAACAATAAACATGATATATTCACATATTATTCTACTAATCTTAATAATTTGTCATGCACAATCAAACTTTAATAAAACTTTAATAGAATAAAAAGAAAAACCAAAGGATATAGAGTGTTATTTGCTTTATACAACTAATCAAAAGATATTGATGTTTTATAAAGGTTTTATGCTTTCAAACTTTAATAGAATAAAAAGAAAAACCAAAGGATATAGAGTGTTCTTTGCTTTATACAACTAATCAAAAGATATTGATGTTTTATAAAGGTTTTATGCTTTCAAAGCATTGCAAAGTTTAGTAGTTAAAAATATTGAAGAATTATCCTTGAAAAGTTTAATAGTTCAAAGTATTAAAGAATTTTTTTTGAAGAATTATCCTTAAATGTTACATACAAAGAAATCAAATGTACTTATTTCTTTTTAATTGGGATGGGTCAACTCAATGTTCCGATATAACAACGAGAACCTAAGACATGTGTGTGCAGGGAATACTTTTTTTTATTCCCTCATCCTCCAAAAAGAGCATTCACAAAATTCTACCCACGAGTCCTCCAAAAAGAGCATTCACAAACTTCTACTCAGCGAAAAAAATCGCGCGAAAAAAATCGCACTCACAAACTTCTACGCTGCTAAAATCGCACTCACAAACATGACGAGTCGTCCAAAGAGAGGAATCACAAACACAAACTTCTACGGATCTAAAATCGCACTCACAAACATTTAGAGATCTAAGCTTTGTCAGTTGCGCCAACCCCTGTATGCTTTTCAGCTTCAGACATCCGTATGCCCACAACTCCTCCAAAGATACCAATGTTTCCATACTTAGCAGCTCTTCTAACTCAGAGCACTTAGAAACATTTAGGTATCTAAGCCTTGCCGCCTGCGCTGAACCCCGTATGCTCTTCAGCTTCTCACATCCGCTTGCCCGCAACTCCTCCAAAGATACCAATGTTTCCATACTTGGCAGCTCTTCTAACTCAGAGCAATCGGAAACATTTAGGTATCTAAGCCTTGCCGCCTGCGCTGACCCCCTTATGCTCTTCAGCTTCCGACATCCTTGTGCCCACAACTCCTCCAAAGATACCAGTGCCTCCAAACTTGGCAGCTCTTCTAACTCATCGCACCAACAAACAGCTAGGGATCTAAGCTTTGTGGCCTGCGCCAACCCCGTTATGCTCTTCAGCTTCACACAATTGTATGCCCGCAATTCCTCCAAAGATACCATACTTGGCAGCTCTTCTAACTCAGAGCACCCAGAAATATCTAGGAATCTAAGCCTTTTTGCCACCCACCCCCGTATGCCCTTCAGCTTCAGACATCCGCTTGCCCGCAACTCCTCCAAAGATACTAATGTTTCCATGCTTGGCAGCTCTTCTAAACTAGAGCACCGCGAAACTGATAGGGATCTAAGCTTTGTCGCCTGCGCCGACCCCCGTATGCTCTTCAGCTTTTCACATCCATCTGCCCGCAACTCCTCCAAAGATCGCAATGTTTCCATACTTGGCAGTTCCTCTAACCTAGAGCACCGCGAAACAGATAAGGATCTAAGCTTTGTCTGCTGCACCGAACCCCGTATGGTCTTCAGCTTTTCACATCCATCTGCCCGCAGCTCCTCCAAAGATACTAATGTTTCCATACTTGGCAGCTCTTCTAAGCTAGAGCACCGCGGAACAGATAGGGATCTAAGCTTTGTCGCCTGTGCCGACCCCCGTATGCTCTTCAGCTTCACACATCCTTCTGCCCGCAACTCCTCCAAAGATACCAATGTTTCCATTCTTGGCAGCTCTTCTAACTCAATGCACCAAGAAACATCTAGGTATCTCAACTTTGCCGCCTGCGCTGACCCCCGTAAGATCTTCAGCTTCAGACATCCGTGTGCCCACAACTCCTCCAAAGATACCAGTGTTTCCAGACTTGGCAGCTCTTCTAACTCAAAGCACCAAGTAACAACTAGGGATCTAAGCTTTGTGGCCTGCGCCAACCCCCTTATGCTCTTCAGCTTCTTACAATCGTATGCCTCCAATTCCTCCAAAGATACCGGCAACTGCAGAGGTCCCTGCAAAAGCAAAATGTTCACTCGTTACAACCATAAGAAAGATCATGATTCTCGTTTGCATATAACCTTGATTCCTACGAAACACAAATGTTGTGCGACAGTCATAACTACTAACCATACACACGTTAACACGACAAATTTCTATTTACCTGAGATTCGCCTTCCCTGTGCCACATTGTGTTTAATTCGCTATGGCACACTTGTAGAACCCTTAAATTCTTCATTGGAACCCATGAAGGCAGGGAAGAGTGGGGACATTTTTCCCAGTGGAGCCATAATAGATTTGGTAACTTCACCTTCATCAAAATGCGTTCCAAGAGAGAACCTTCAATATGAAGAATTTGCAACCTCCTCAAAACGCGTTCCAAAACAGCATTTTCAGTACCAATGACGCCAAATAGATCATCTTCATGATGGCCACTATATTCAGCATGAACCATCCGAATTCCCCTTACGGTTATATCCTGTCCATGGTTGAAAAATGATCAGTATAACTCGTTCATTCAAGAATTGATCCCAGACTTTTACTGAATAATCTATAAAGAACTGAATGACGGAACACTTACACAGGATTGGTGTGACAAATCATCAATGACGTTCTTTGTGCGCCAAAGTCGAAGCAGCGAGGAAGACGCGGCAATCTGTCTTCCCAAGTCTCTTAGGTGGTCGTGCATATGTATGTAATTCTGACCGTCCACATGCACAAGAGATCTGTCCTGTAGATTTAGAAAACCCCGCTTTCCTCTCCAGCCTGATCCGTTCCATATGCTTATGGCCGCATCTCTGTCATGATATATGAAGAAGCATGCAATGTCTAAGAACATCTCTTTTTCCTCTTCATTGAGTGAGCGGTAACTTATTATAAATGTCTTGTGTATTTCACTGGGAAGTATTTGCTGAAGACTCTCCAATTCGTCTTCCCACTCAGATATTTCTTTATCATAAAGAAGTGCCCCAAATACTTTCAAAGATAAGGGCAATCCCTTGCAACAGTCTAAGAACTTGTTTACCAAACATTCAAACCCTCGGAGTGGATAGGCTTGGCTAAAGGCATGGGAGCAGAAGAGCTCTAGGGAGTGCTGTCCATTAAGCCCAGATAGCCTATAAATTGATGATTTTTCGACTTTTGAGCTTTTGAGAACACCCTTATCTCTAGATGTAATCAATATTAAGCTCCGTGAATCGAGATCATGAGTTTGAACAGGCAAAAGTGCCTTGACCTGATCCACATGGTCTACATCATCTAAGACTATTAATGCTTTAGAAGATTTGAGAGACTCCATAAGCATTCCTTTACCTTGGTCGACACTGTCTATGTTTCCCTGCTTATCTATTCCAGTCAAGCTTTTAAGAAGTTGACTCTGCAACAAATTTAAAGACCTGGTAGCTGCGTGATCTCTGACGTCCGATAAAAAACATGATGTATTATAATCTGTTTTCTTCCTGTTGAAGAATTCTTTTGCCATCGTCGTCTTTCCTACGCCACCTAACCCCACGATCCCCAACAGCTGAGGTTTCCCGCTTTGCTGTTGCTGCAACAGGACTGTATCTTCAAAATCTGTCAGCTTGCAATCCAAACCTGTTGGATATTCAGCGACGTACAAGTCTGGCTTTCTCATCATTTCCGACAGACATTTAACCACCTTATCTAGCAGCTCCAGCACCAACTCCTCTCTAATTATTCAGAAAAAATAAGTAGACCTAGTCAGAAACAAACGTCTGTCTATTTATCCAACATAAAATACAACCATATCGATGGGGAAGGTTGAGTTCTCACCCATTGCACGTCTCCAGCTCGAAACCGCTGTTGCTTGCAACTTGATGCAGTGCATTTCTCCATTTTTCAATAATGTTGGGATCATATCGCCCCTTCCTTTCGTGAGTTTGTAGGGCTTCACCATAGAATCCCAGCATCCACCGAACCTCAGAGGGCTTGACACGGTAAAACACTGGAATTATTGGAGCATTTGACTCTAACATCAGTAGGAGCTCGTTCAGGCACCAATCTGATTCAGCGTATCGAGGAGAAAAAATCGCCAAATGAACGGAGGCGGTTCTAATGGCGCGTTCTATTTGAGAAGAAATTTTGTATCCCTGTTGCATCTCCTCCTTGTCCAGAAAAGACGTCAATCCTTTATCGAAAAGGCGAAGGTAAAGAGACCTGGCGAAGGTTTCCTTCACATCAACCCCGCGATGGTTTATGAAAACTTGGTAGGATTTGTTGTTGGGATTCGCGGCCACGGAGGTGGAGGTGGAAGTGGAGGCGGAGAAAGCCATTGCAAAGTGGAAAACAGAAATAGAAGGGTAGTAATGGTCGATGCTATGGACGCAATTTGCAGAAAAGGAAACAAGTCATGGTTTTAAAAGCGCAGAGAAATTGTGGGGAAAATTGGTGTGCAGCGCTATACCTCTATATGTACATTAAACCTTCACATGCGGTTTCTTTATTCTTTCTATTCAGAACCTTAGTAACCGACATACCATCGAATTTTGAAAGCGTTTTTGAAACCCCACACGCATTCAAATAAAATATATGGCTATTGGGCAGATGGACCCCACAGCATTCAAATAAAATATATGGCTATTGGGCAGATGGACCCCACAGCATTCAGATGTGCTCGTCTACCTCAATCTTTGACATACGGCTAAATGTATTCCCTAAAACAAAACAATGCCACTGTCGTGGCGATGTCCCATCAATGAATCTTAAATTTTTTATTTAAAATAATGATTGTATAAATGCATATTATATTATGATTTTTCTTTTTCTCTATAAATAATGGTTGTCTATATTTTTTTCTAAGCACGCATGAGATGGCTGAGGTCATTCCCACAATCAACAATAACCTTATAGAGGTCATTCCCACAATCAACAATAACCTTATTGGCAGATACTTAATATTTTATAGAATCCTAAGCACGCAGCATCTCAATTGATTTAGTTAGTGAAATACTTACGTGTGATCTTAAGTGATTTTTAAACTACTAGAGTGTCATTCCCTTCATTAAATCTTATTCTTTGTTTAATTTGCACTTTGTAAAGTGAGGTTTATATTGGAATTGATTTAGTTAATGAAATACTTACGTGTTATGTGAAGTGCTTTTTACAGTATTCCATTGTCCTTTGTTCTATTAAATATTATTCTATGTTTAAGCTCTCCGAATTAAAAATTGACATTTAGATTGCACAAGAATTATCACACAATTATATAGTTAGATTCAGATTCAATTTATTTTAAACATAGAGAGAGGTGTTGAGAGAATCTCTAATTACTTCTAATGGATTCAAACCAAATCTAAATCAATTTTATTGTAAGCATTATTCCAACAGTCGCCCATAATACTTACATTATGAATATTATATCATAATTACAATACTCAAATTTCAACATAGATATTTGTCTTGATATGGTCTTCATGAGCACTCCTATCCACTCCCGGTATATGCTCTTTCTTCTCCACAACTTCAAGCTTTCCTTTCAACTCATTTAAGACAACAACGCTTCTGACCATCATTGACAAATTTGTAGAATTGACGCTTCTTGACCTCTTGAAGGACAATCTCAATACTGAATTATCCTATGGAGACACTACCATTTGTGGAATTCCCCCGAAGAGCAAATTTCTACAGTTATATAGGACAATGATCTCATTACTGGATATTTTTAGCAGTCAATCATACAACTGACCTTCTTAAACACACATACAATAATATATACATGGATAACATGTAACTGACGATCTTGAAGCACCGAAGTACAACAAGTCCCACCAGCATCTGATAAAATGTAGACACAATCAAATTAATGATCTATTCTTTCAGCACTGAAGAACGTCAAGAACCAATAATTTTAAATTATGATACTTTGTCATGTAATTGGTTCTTCATCATGTAAATTTTACAAGAAAATAATGCTTACATTAAAAAATATTTGCACAATAAATCTGCAACATTTAAACTTCACGCAGCGAACAACTCCACACAACAAACCCTGTTATCATGACTCATGAGCCAGTCTTTGACTCTAACATTTCTCCTGCATATTCTTCACAAATAAACTTTGATTTTATAGACTGTCGGCATAGATTTGCAATTGGAATACCGTGGGCAAGAGAATCAAAAGAAACATTTTGAATAGGATGATAGGCACAATACTTTAAGTATCACCATCTTGCAGCAAAGACGTAGACACAGCCAAAATGGTAACACCATGACAAAACGAACCCATGAATGAACTCACAAACCAGAATCCTTGATTTCCGTGGTGTTGCTATCATCATAACTATTCTCGAAACCAAATGTGTTAACAAAATAAACAAAAGTCGATACTAAAAACCATGAAGTTGGAAATATGGAGTCCGATCAACTGATAAAGTGCATAAATATGCATTCATGCAATTTTCCGTTTCTATCCATTCAATAATTTTCTCAACGATAATGCCAGATCATTGGCATTCATATTGTGTATTGCATTCCATCGAGATGAACTTTTCAAGCATGCAATGATCTTCAGAAGACGACACAGAAAACGCACAAACCTCTACATGAGTAAGGCAGCTCACTCACACAAAATAATTTAATCTGCACACAGAAAAATTAATTTACACACAAACAACTGCACTCACTCAAAAATTAATTTACACACAAACAACTGCACTCACTCAAAATACACTCCCACACATATATATAGAGAATCAGCTCCAATAGCTATTACATCTTCCTGGGCACTCTCGTGAGGGATTAAGCCCATCCATGCTATGATACCGAATTAAAAATTAACATTGCAGAGATTGCACAAGATTAAACAACAAAAATAATATAAGTATTACATTACATTTATGCACAATTATATAGTTGGATTAAGATCCAACTTATTCTAAACATAGAGAGAGGGGTTGAGAGAATCTCCCAACAACCTCCAATGGATTCAAACCAAACCCAAACCAATTCTATTGTAAGCATTATTCCAAGAGTATGTTCCTCAATTAAACCTTATTGTTTGTTTAATTTGCACTTTGTAAACAAAGATTTACATTGGAATTAATTGAGTTCATGAAATGCTTACCTGGTTATTTTTTTATATTTTACTATTATTTCCTTTATTAACTATTATTATATGTTTAATTTGCCCAATGTGGACCAATATTTTTGGATGCCACATATTTAGATTTCCTTTAGGCAATGGTGAAAGTGAAACAAAGCTCACTGTTAGATTATTCTCCATAAATGTACAATGATATAAACAAATTTGCTTTCGGCCGCATGGAAAATGGCGATTAAAATGGAGAATCAACAGATTTTATTTACTCGGCTTAGGGATTTTAAAAATCAATAAGATAATAGAAAATCCCATAAAGAGAATGTCATGTAACCGCGTTAAAGTAGATCCACTTTGGAAAAAGTAATAATAGACAATAATTTTAGTTAGTTTGGTGGAATATTTGATTTTATTGATGAGATATGTCTAAATATTTATTGTGGAGAATCGGAGTAAAGAAAAAAAACTTATCCTCTCCATTATTTCTCTTTGCCTCAATCTATATGAGATGTGGTAACAAGCTTCAACTCTCCCCAGTGGGAGGAGACAACACAACCATTGTTGTGGGGCCCCACGGTGTTGCGTGGATCTGCATGTAGTGTTGTGTTTATCGATGATATGGTGGCCACATATGAATTCATGTGTTGGTGTAATATACACATCATAGGGCATGTTTCATCATTGAAATAAACAACCAATTGACTTTAAATTAACTTTGTGGTCGTCAGAGCTCTCGTATTTATTCTTAGGTTTGTGGAACTACATGTAAGAAAGGTGGTATTCTCATTTACAAGTTGGTTATTCTTAGGTTCGTGGAACTACATGTAAGAAAGGTGGTATTCTCATTTACAAGTTGGATTTATGGTTAGTTGGATCCTTGCTACAATCACATATAAATGCACGTGTCGATTTAATTACACCGAAAGGCGTACACCTATTGACAATGGGCACAATTAATGATCTTTTAACCTTATTTAACCTTAAACCCTAATCTAATGGCTATGCATTGAAGATGCTGGCATATTCTTAGTCGTACTCCAAAATCAATGGATCAGATTTATTGCTCATAACTTTCTTGCATTTAGCAAGGGATCCGTTAACATGTTTACTTTTTAACATTTACCTAATCACATTAAAAAATTATTGTACGGGTATGTAATTGCCACGTTTCGGCGTTCACCAGCCGCCAGCCACTTTGCGGCTGTGCTAGTATACATATCATAGGGAATGTTTCATAATTGACATAAACAACCAAGTGACTCGGAATTACCTTCGTCATCGTGAGAGCTCTCGTATTCCTCCAAGCAACTTGAATCCTCTTAACAAGTTTGCAGAGCTAAAGAGGTAAATTGGGTTACAATGTCCCACTTCTTACTAAAGTATTTCAATGTAATGGAAGGGTGCTCGTCAAATATTTGAGAAAACGACTGGGATCAACTTCCCCCAATGTTAGTAATCAAGGGATTCATCAGGGGAATTGATAGCAATAGGGTTTAGAAGAAACCTCACCATTCTCTATTGTTTTCAAATAGGTTTTCATCCATGGACTAGGGAAGAAACGACAATTGGGAATTATAATTAATGTGCAGAGGGAACATGGGCATATGTAGTAACATAAAAGAGTATGTGTGCAAGGAATTCTAAAACATTATTTCTTTTTAGGAACGCAAATGTACATCCCTCCTACAAAAGCAGAAGCACCAGAATGGGATCTTGACTCTATTTGTTGAAATCAGTACTTTACTTGTTGGTGCCTTTGTCCTTATTTCTGTCTCTAATGTTTTTACTCGATCAATTGTAGTTCATGCAGCTTACTCTAGAAGAGCAGGTCAAATTGTTAGTGGCAGGCAAATAGTTACAGGTATACAAGCCGAGTGGTAGGTCTGTAGAGATAAAAAGAGATCAAAGAAGGGGGATGTCCATGCCTTGATCACAGGTGGTTGACTCTTGGTGGACCATAGAGAATAAATGGAGATTGAACTGGACCAAGTTAGATTCAACTTGGGTGCAAAGGGTTCATTCATCTTGACAGACTGAGAGTTACAATATTTAAAGATGCTTAATCCCTTTTATGAAAAATGCTCTCAGAAAAATGAGTTGAGAATGGATGAATGTAAATAAATCACCATTAAATTGGCGACTTCAGAGAATCCAAGACCAAGTCAAAGTAGCAATCTATTACCGAAGTTTCATGAATGCATTCATGCTCAGGAACACAATTTTCCATTAAGAAATCCCCTTGGTTTGAGATGCTACAAAATATAGTTCTTCTTCGGTGAAACAAGATGGTTGAAATGCTTAGTTTCGAAATCGGTAGTTGCATGTCCCATGGAAAAAGAAGGTACAAAAAGAGTGATTGGTGTTAGTTGAACAATCAAATAAAAAGATGTAGAATTGGACACAGGAAGAACGTCTCGGTTTTCATGGAAGAAGATGAGGATGACTCTAACTCCAGCCTCCTCTAGAGTCACAAACAACCAACTTCTTGTCAGCATCTATATAGCTTCAAGCCCTGTGATGATCTCTGGCTTTTATACTTCCAACCGACTTGGACTTTGTCATTCATATTGTTATGTTTTGTAATGTTTTAGTGTATCAGAAAAACTAGGTACACATAGATGTTTATCAGTTTAGCTAGGGGTATTTAGAATGTGTTTGGCCAAAATGAACAATCTCACTTTCAATGTCATCTATGATTCTATATTTCATTAATCTTATTGATTCCCGAAGTGCTTATTGGTTTCTCTAGTTAAATTCGTGGAGGAACTAACTTTCCTTGAGGGTTATTCTTGTACCCATACTATGTTCTTGAGAGTCTTAAGACCCTATTCATTGGGGTTACTCTCTTCCTGGCTACAACATCTACATATAAGCTTCCTGAATATCCCATAACATAGCTTTCATGCTCATTGTTTTTGTATACTATTGTGCTCATCAAATTTGATCATCAAAGCATACTTGACTACACTTGGTAGAGAATGACCTTACATTTAAAGGCTAGTGTGGATTGTCTCTGCATATTGAAAGGCACGACCCACTTTGTCCCTGCTTCGCTAGTAGCGACGACAACCCCAAAGGGAGCGCGTTCTAAGGTGTGTTAGTGCTATGAACGTAATTCCAACAATTCTAATAAAGTAGTAGCAAGCATACCAGTCCAACATTGGCCTTAAATTTTGAAGGTGTTCCTTGCAATGTGGGGGAGAAAGTGGAGATAATACCTACTTGTGTGCTAAATATAAAGAGGAGGCAACTTCAAATAGAAACAAGAAAGCTTCAGAATGAAGAATGCATAGGAGACAACTTTTAATAGAAACACAAAATATTTAGACTAAAAAATGCACAGAGGACAATCACAACTTACAAGACCAAACTTGTTCATATATCTACCTCATTGATGTTGTTGGTTGGGCTGCAACAATGATAAAATAAAAGGTATTGAAGACAGAGCCAGTTATCTGTTGTGGGTTGGAAATGACCCCGAATGGTGGAGTTGATCTCGCAATTGCAAGCAACAATCCATTGCACTTGCTTAATAGGGCTAGATATTTCAAATGCATGGTCTTGCAATAAACAAAAACTTGTGGTCTCTCTCCATAGATCACCTACAACAGGCATCAATTGTCCATGTTGCGCTAAAAATCGAAGTAGGAGATCATAGCTTACTGTAATGGAATTCAACAAGCTAAACGAGGACAAGGATGATGGTTATTTTCACTGGATAAGGAAGGTGGTGTTGTCAATGCAATGGAGGTGGTGGCTAGGCGGCCCTTGCAAGGCAGTGGTTGCAGAGTTGTCAGAGGGCAAGGCGGTGGCTGCAAAGTTGTCAGAGGGGATCAAAATCATTAATATTTTTATTAATTCATGTCATCACCCTGACAATAAGACTACGAAGTTGAAACCCAATAACATGGTAGAAAAACAAAGTTTTTTTTTTCATTTATTTTAATCTAAAAAATTATTAATGCGATTTCCCTAAGTTATGCATTTGATCAAACATGAAACTAATAGACGGTAAATTAATATAAGGAAAACAAAATTAATAGTTATAAGTGTTTGGGATAATATAATATAATTATCTTATTTAATGGTAATATATTGGGGGTAGATTTTTCTTTGGGTATTGAATTTGATTACACTTATAATGCTAATTATTGTGTGGAAAAAGTGTAATTGGAGAAATGAAGGGTCTTTATTTTAGGTAAAATTAATGCACACAAATTGAATTGTGGAGTTGAAAATGTTGGTAAGTTGGTTGTCATTGATGTCAACCCTTGGAAAAGTCTGGAAGCCCCAGAGGTATGGTTATGAATCCTTAAGTTGGTTGAGGAAAAAGAGGATGAAGGACAATGCAAATTCATGTAACACATTCATAGATGTATAGTCCTCGTCATGTCGTTTCCAACAGTAGGTGGTACACCACATAGTTCCTCGCGGTTGAGGAGTTATGCCCTCATGAAGTTGAAAGCCCTGAAGTATGGTTAAGAATCCCTAAACAGTTGTAACAAGAAGTGACAAGTCAGCCCCAAATTAATTAAAAGAAGAACAGTTGTTGCAAACAAGAAGCTACAAGTCAGATCCATTGCAATGAATATTAAAATAAATATTAAGGATATTGTTGGTAAAGTCGTTCTCAATGGAATAATCATTAAAAATTAAATTGAATTTTATTTGGGTCAAGTCGGCCCTAAAAAGAGGCTGCCAAATCTAGTATAAATAAGGCACCTAGGAGTTCATTTGTTGCATCAACTCAAGTGATTTTTATCTGAGGTAACCAAGGAGATCTGAGGTAAATTTCAGAGGGAAGATGAAGTGAAGAAGGGCGAAATTCCAAGGGAGGATGAATTCTTGTGATGTTGTGTTCTAAGGTATGTTATTTAAAGATTATCTTACACTTTTTGTTGAAAGTGACAGTGATAGTGACAAAGACATAGACATGTTCGATGATGATGATAGTGACATGTTTATGATGGTATATCAATGAAATATTGACAATGACATGTTGATGTGACAGTGACAGTGATAGGTTATTATGAAAAGGACAGTGACAGGTTGATGATGGTATATCAGTGATGGTGATAGTGACAGTGATAGGATGTTGTGACAATGATAGTGATAGGTTGATGTGACAATGACAGGTTGATGTATCAGTGACAGTGGCAGTGACATTATTAGTGGTAGTGACAGGTTGAGTCTACACTTATATTTCAAGGCGGCAGGACGAGGAAAGGAAAGGGGATTGTAGCCTCCTTTCGGTTGGAGCCAAAGAATTCAGGGAGTTGGAAGTTCCTTCAGGTTGGAGCCTATAAATCAAGGGGTCATAGCCTCCTTCTGGTTGGAGTCAAAGAACATGGGGAGTTGTAGCTTCCTTCATGTTGGAGCCTGTAAACTACGGGGTTGGAGTCTCCTTCGAGTGGGGGCTAGGGATTTCAAGGAGTGTTTGATTCCTTCAGGTTGCAGCCTATAAATAGGGGGTTGGAGCCTCTTTCTAGTTGGGGCTGGATAATTTTAAAGTCGGTGCTTCCTATGAATGTATTCTTTTGATATATAATAAAATCATTATGTGGTTTTCTTCCATTTGGGTTTCCACGTAAATTCTGGTGTAATATGTATTTGTGGTGATTTGTTATGCATTGTTGATTGTTACTTATTATGATATATTGAATGAAAATTATATATTGCTGACAAAGTTAATGTTCACATGTTCTGATTAAGAAATGGTAAAATGTTTTAAATATTGATTCACCCCCTCTCTCAGTGTTAGTGAATATTCCAACAATTTGTATCAGAGCAGGTTCCTTCAGTAACAATCTAACAACTAGAAGGAAGATTATGGAGTGCACTAAAAATGGAACGTCGAAGTTTAATGGTCATAATGGTCAGAGCTATGAGATATGGAGCTCAAGAATGAAAAAATTTCTAGGAGCACAAGGGTATGATGTTTGGTACTCAGTTGTTATAGGATACACCAGGTCAAAGAAACCGAAGACTGCAGCCAAGAAGGAATTAAAAAGAAACAACAAAATAGCAATGGATTTCATCCTGGAAGTATTACCTGATCTAGTAAAAGACAGAGCGGGACAATGTTCATCAGCCAAAGAACTTTGGGATAAGCTACATAATCTCTATTCCAAGGGATCTCATAACATCACAAAGCCAGAGCATATTAAAGAAGTTGTAGATATAGAACAAGAAGAAATATTCTCATCGTGTCAGACATATTCAGAAGAATAAGATTGTGAAGAAGGCATAGTGGATTTTGAGGATGAACTAATCAGTGCTTTAAGTGAGTTAAATAAGGAAAGAATGGAAAACAAGTCCCTCAAGGAAGAATTTATCAGGCTAAAGGAAGGTTCTGGAGAAGTCAGGGGGGTTGTCATGAATCTAAAAGCTCAGCTGGATGAAGCCAAAGTGATTGAATAAACTCTCAAGGATCAGTTGAAAGAGAAACAATGTTTGGAAGCCAAAATAGTATCACAAAGAAAGGAAGAAGATAAGAGAGAAGAAACTTTGACAAGTCATCTTAAGGAAAGATATGAGGACTGAAACAAGCTTGAAGAAGAAGTTAGTCAACAAGAAAGAAGACTTGAAGAATAAATCATCACCTTGAAGACCCAACTTGAAGAAGCAAAGAGAACAAAAGAAGTCATGAAGATATAGATGATGAAGAAAGAAGAATCTTTTGAGAAGTTTGAAGAATAAGTTGTCACATTAAGAGTTAAAGTTGTCAAGCTTAGCAAAAATGTTGAAGAGAGAGGAAGCTCCACGCCACCAATAAAGAAAGTTGAAGAGAAATGTTATAGGTTATTAGAAAGGAAGAATGAAGAGAAGGCTAAGAGTTATGTGGAAATCATCAGAGGCCCTATCAAGAAGGAAGAATGCGAGCTCTCAAAGGAGAACATTCCAAAAATGGTGAAGACTCAAGAATAATATTACAGAAGAGACGGATATCAAAGAAGACCTTCCACTTTCAGGTATCAAAGAAGCTTCAATCATTGTGAAGGAAACAACAAAAGAGCAAATCATGATCAACCAAGGCATGAATTCAGAAGGACTACATCACAAAGAAGATCATTCACTTCCAGGTATCAAAGTCTCTTCTATGGTCATTGTTTTACTTGTAATAACTTTGGACAGAAAGTTGTAGATTGCAAAGCGTATGGAAGAAATGTTCAAGAAAGAAATGTTTATGTGGCTCCACACAATATTAAATGTTACAAATTCCACAACTATGGACACATAGCTGGTGATTGTAGAAGCATGATGGATACTTCCATGAAAGAAAACATTGATATCAAATACAAGGAGGTTTGGAAAATAAAGCAAGAACAAGAAGAACGTGTGAATGAAGCACTTCTAGAAATCATACTCTCAGGATTTGCAGTAGTGCGAGATCATGATGAATCTACAGGAAAAGAGGAAGATGTCAGAATTCAGCAAGATGATGAAGAGAAAGATTACTCTTCATTAGGGAGGCTTCCTCCACCTTTTTGAGCCATCCATCTTGGACACTCCCAGTGAATATGAATATTGAAGAGGGGGAGTCTAAGAAGCATATTTACATATCAGAGAACTATACTTCGAGCAGTCTGAAGTGTTTGCATGTTTTGGGAAGGCAGTTTCGGAGTGGTTTGATGACAGAAGTGCAGAATGTCTTGTGACAGTTTGATTGTTTGAGGAGCAACTTTCGGAACACATTCCCATGCAGGTATCGGATGACAGTTAAAAAGAACATATTTTTAGGTAGAGGTTCATGATTGTATAGAATATTCCAAGCAGTGCCATATAGACTCGAGGATGTGTGGACATACTTGATTCAGTTTGAAGAGTTGGAATATGTTGTAATCAGTTTCAATATATGGGTCAGCATTGTGTGCAGTTGAGTATCAGAGTCATGAACAATTTTATGACATATGGACAAAGATGAATTCATGAGACACTTGGCAGGTATATAAAACATGAGTTAGAAAAGATGAATAACAGAGGATGAAAGCATATTGACAGGTGGAATCAGTCAGTCACAGGAAGACAAGCAGTGAAAGGCACAACAATACAAGGGAAGAGAAACCATCAGCATAAGTTATATTGTCAGAGGGAAATTGTTGAACGATGTGGTCATTGATGTCTAAGCAGTAAACATGACAAGCCATAAAGATTTGAAGTCAAGTAACTTTGAATGATTTTTATATATGTCATTGAATTACAAGAGGAAGCACCAATGGATAATAAGAACCGTAAGAGAGGAAAGGAAGCATATACAAGAATCCCCATATTGATCTACACAACATCTTGCAAAAAAATCAAGGGGAGAGAAATCATCAGAGAGATAGAAAGAAATATCATAATCATGAATTCAGGAGGAGACATACCAATAGGGGGAGTTACCCTTTTTCCCATGATGTCAAAGGGGGAGAAAAATAAATATCAGGAGAGAAAGATGAGAAGCATGAAGACATGGGGAGAAGTCCCAAGGGGAGATACCTTTTGTCATTGATGTCAAAGGGGGAGAGAAACATCGAAAGATATAGATGAGAAGTGATGGTCACAGGGGGAGTATCTATATTGGAGTATGACTATTGCCATAAATTCCAAAGGGGAGATTGTTGGTAAGTTGGTTGTCATTGATGTCAACCCTTGGAGAAGTATGGAAGCCCCAAAGGTGTGTTCATAAAGAATGAAGTTGGTTGAGGAAAAATAGGATGAAGGATAGTGAAAATTCATGTAACACACTCATATATGTATAATATTCTTCATGTCATTTCCAACGGTAGGTGGTACACCACATAGTTCCTCAGGGTTGAGGATTTATGCCCTCATGAAGTTGAAAGCCCTAAAGTATGGTTAAGAAGCCCTAAACAATTGTAACAAAAAGTGACAAGCCAGACCCAAATTATGTAAGGTACCAGATCTATTATATTAGCAGAAAAGAGAAATAATGCAGAGAATAACACTGAGATAGCAATAGAAGATGAAAATATTGCAGATATAATAACGGAACAACAAATTATATGGAACCACAACACCAAAATTATACCTTTATTGATAGGAAACAATGTCCACTTGCCTCTTCGAGGGGGAAACCTCCAGCAGAGCAGAGCTCTATTATAATAATTCTCAAGAAAAAACTTCTCATACCCTTTAGTCCTATTTATACTAAATCTATCTATCCAAAAGAACAATCTAGAGGAAGATCCTTCTAGAAGCGGAAGATTCTATTAGGTCTTCTTACATTTGACTTATTCTTCCTTATTGTTAGGCCTTATTAATATTGGACTTTATTACATGGAAATATATTATTCTACCTACATGAGGGGATAGGGAGGTTAGGTCCCTAACATGCCCTCCCCCTTAAAAACAACCTTGTCCTCAAGGCTTGAGATGGGGAAATTGTTGTAGAATGGTAGTTGGCNTGAGGAAAAAGAGGATGAAGGACAATGCAAATTCATGTAACACATTCATAGATGTATAGTCCTCGTCATGTCGTTTCCAACAGTAGGTGGTACGCCACGTAGTTCCTCGCGGTTGAGGAGTTATGCCCTCATGAAGTTGAAAGCCCTGAAGTATGGTTAAGAATCCCTAAACAGTTGTAACAAGAAGTGACAAGTCGGCCCCAAATTAATTAAAAGAAGAAAAGTTGTTGCAAACAAGAAGCTACAAGTCGGATCCATTGCAATGAATATTAAAATAAATATTAAGGATATTGTTGGTAAATTCATCCTCAATGGAATAATCATTAAAAATTAAATTGAATTTTATTTGGGTCAAGTCGGCCCTAAAAAGACGCTGCCAAATCTAGTATAAATAAGGCACCTAGAAGTTCATTTGTTGCATCAACTCAAGTGATTTTTATCTGAGGTAACCAAGGATATCTAAGGTAAATTTCAAAGGGAAGATGAAGTGAAGAAGGGAGAAATTCCAAGGGAGGATGAATTCTTGTGATGTTGTGTTCTAAGGTATGTTATTTAAAGATTATCTTACACTTATTGTTGAAAGTGACAGTGATAGTGACAAAGACATAGACATGTTCGATGATGATGATAGTGACATGTTTATGATGGTATATCAATGAAATATTGACAATAACATGTTGATGTGACAGTGACAATGATAGGTTATTGTGAAAAGGACAGTGACAGGTTGATGATGGTATATCAGTGATAGTGACAGTGACAGTGATAGGATGTTGTGACAATGACAGTGACAGGTTGATGTGACAGTGACAGGTTGATGTATCAGTGACAGTGGCAGTGACATTATTAGTGGAAGTGACAGGTTGAGTCTACACTTATATTTCAAGGCGGTAGGACGAGGAAAGGAAAGGGGATTGTAGCCTCCTTTCGGTTGGAGCCAAAGAATTCAGGGAGTTGGAGCTTCCTTCAGGTTGGAGCCTATAAATCAAGGGGTCGTAGCCTCCTTCTGGTTGGAGTCAAAGAACACGGGGAGTTGTAGCTTCCTTCATGTTGGAGCTTGTAAACTAGGGGGTTGGAGTCTCCTTCTAGTTGTAGCTAGAGAATTCAAGGAGTTGTAGATTCCTTCAGGTTGCAACCTATAAATAGGGGGTTGGAGCCTCTTTCTAGTTGGTGCTGGATAATTTGAAAGTCGGTGCTTCCTATGAATGTATTCTTTTGATATATAATAAAATCATTATGTGGTTTTCTTCCATTTGGGTTTCCACGTAAATTCTGGTGAAATATGTATTTGTGGTGATTTGTTATGCATTGTTGATTGTTACTTCTTATGATATATTGAATGAAAATTATATATTGCTGACAAAGTTAATGTTCACATGTTCTGATTAAGAAATGGTAAAATGTTTTAAATATTGATTCACCCCCCCTCTCAGTGTTAGTGAATATTCCAACAATTTGTATCAGAGCAGGTTCCTTCAGTAACAATCTAACAACTAAAAGGAAGATCATGGAGTGCACTAAAAATGGAACGTCGAAGTTTAATGGTCCTAATGGTCAGAGCTATGAGATATGGAGCTCAAGAATGAAAAAATTTCTAGGAGCACAAGGGTATGATGTTTGGTACTCAGTTGTTATAGGATACACCAGTTCAAAGAAACCGAAGACTGCAGCCAAGAAGGAATTGAAAAGAAACAACAAAATAGCAATGGATTTCATCCTGGAAATATTACCTGATCTAGTAAAAGACAGAGTGGGACAATGTTCATCAGCCAAAGAACTTTGGGATAAGCTACATAATCTCTATTCCAAGGGATCTCATAACATCACAAAGCCAGAGCATATTAAAGAAGATGCAAAGATAGAACGAGAAGAAATATTCTCATCGTGTCAGACATATTCAGAAGAAGAAGATTGTGAAGAAGGCATAGTGGATTTTGAGGATGAACTAATCAGTGCTTTAAGTGAGTTAAATAAGGAAAGAATGGAAAACAAGTCCCTTAAGGAAGAATTTATCAGGCTAAAGGAAGGTTCTGGAGAAGTCAGGCAGGTTGTTATGAATCTAAAAGCTCATCTGGATGAAGCCAAAGTGATTGAATAAAATCTCAAGGATCAATTGAAAGAGAAACAATGTTTGGAAGCTGAAATAGTATCACAAAGAAAGGAAGAAGAGAAGAGAGAAGAAACTCTGACAAGTCATCTTAAGGAAAGATCCGAGGACTTAAACAATCTTGAAGCAGAAGTTAGTCAACAAGAAAGAAGACTTGAAGAATAAATCATCACCTTGAAGACCCAACTTGAAGAAGCAAAGATAAAAAAAGAATTCATGAAGATATAGATGATGAAGAAAGAAGAATATTTTGAGAAGTTTGAAGAATAAGTTGTCACATTAAGAGTTAAAGTTGTCAAGCTTAGCAAAAATGTTGAAGAGAGAGGAAGCTCCACACCACCAATAAAGAAAGTTGAAGAGAAATGTTACAGGTTATTAGAAAGGAAGAATGAAAAGAAGGATAAGAGTTATGTGGAAATCATCAGAGGCCCTATCAAGAAGGAAGAATGCGAGCCCTCAAAGGAGAACATTCCAAAAATGGTGAAGACTCAAGAATAATATTACAGAAGAGACGGATATCAAAGAAGACCTTCCACTTTCAGGTATCAAAGAAGCTTCAATCATTGTGAAGGAAACAACAAAAGAGAAAATCATGATCAACCAAGGCATGAATTCAGAAAGACTACATCACAAAGAAGATCATTCACTTCCAGGTATCAAAGTCTCTTCTATGGTCATTGTTTTACTTGTAATAACTTTGGACATAAAGTTGTAGATTGTAGAGCGTATGGAAGAAATGTTCAAGCAAGAAATGTTTATGTGGCTCCACACAATATTGAATGTTACAAATTCCACAACTATGGACACATAGCTGGTGATTGTAGAAGCATGATGGATACTTCCATGAAAGAAAATATTGATATCAAATACAAGGAGGTTTGGAAAATAAAGCAAGAACAAGAAGAACATGTGAATGAAGCACTTCTAGAAACCATACTCTCAGGATTTGCAGTAGTGCAAGATCATGATGAATCTACAGGAAAAGAGGAAGATGTCAGAATTCAGGAAGATGATGAAGAGAAAGATTACTCTTCATTAGAGAGGCTTCCTCCACCTTTTTGAACCATCTGGCTTGGACACTCCCAGTAAATATGAATATTGAAGAGGGGGAGTCTAAGAAGCATCTTTACATATCAGAGAACTATACTTCGAGCAGTCTGAAGTGTTTGCATATTTTGGGAAGGCAGTTTCGGAGTGGTTTGATGACAGAAGTGCAGAATGTCTTGTGACAGTTTGATTGTTTGAGGAGCAACTTCCGGAACACATTCCCATGCAGGTATCGGATGACAGTTAGGTAGAGGTTCATGATTGTATAGAATATTCCAAGCAGTGCCATACAGACTCGAGGATGTGTGGACATACTTGATTCAGTTTGAAGAGTTGGAATATGTTGTAATCAGTTTCAATATATGGGTCAGCATTGTGTGCAGTTGAGTATCAGAGTCATGGACAATTTTATGACATATGGACAAAGATGAATCCATGAGACACTTGGAAAGTATATAAAACATGAGTTAGAAAAGATGAATAACAGAGGATGAAAGCATATTGACAGGTGGAATCAGTCAGTCACAGGAAGACAAGCAGTGAAAGGCACAACAATACAGGGGAAGAGAAACCATCAGCATAAGTTATATTGTCAGAGGGAAATTGTTGAACGATGTGGTCATTGATGTCTAAGCAGTAAACATGACAAGCCATAAAGATTTGAAGTCAAGTAACTTTGAATGATTTTTATATATGTCATTGAATTACAAGAGGAAGCACCAATGGATAATAAGCACCGTAAGAGAGGAAAGGAAGCATATACAAGAATCCCCATATTGATCTACACAACATCTTGCAAAAAAATCAAGGGGAGAGAAATCATCAGAGAGATAGAAAGAAATATCAGAATCATGAATTCAGGAGGAGACATACCAATAGGAGGAGTTACCCTTTTTCCCATGATGTCAAAGGGGGAGAAAAATAAATATCATGAGAGAAATATGAGAAGCATGAAGACATGGGGAGAAGTCCCAAGGGGAGATACCCTTTGTCATTGACGTCAAATGGGGAGAGAAACATCGAAAGATATAGATGAGCAGTGATGGTCACAGGGGGAGTATCTGTATTGGAGTATGACTATTTCCATAAATTCCAAAGGGGAGATTGTTGGTAATTTGGTTGTCATTGATGTCAATCCTTGGAGAAGTATGGAAGCCCCAAAGGTGTGTTCATAAAGCATGAAGTTGGTTGAGGAAAAATAGGATGAAGGTTAGTGAAAATTCATGTAACACACTCATATATGTATAATATTCTGCATGTCATTTCCAACGGTAGGTGGTACACCACATAGTTCCTCATGATTGAGGATTTATGCCCTCATGAAGTTGAAAGCCCTGAAGTATGGTTAAGAAGCCCTAAACAATTGTAACAAAAAGTGAAAAGTCGGACCCGAATTATGTAAGGTACCAGATCTATTATATTAGCATAAAAGAGAAATAATGCAGAGAATAACACCGAGATAGCAATAGAAGACGAAAATATTGCAGATATAACAACGGAACAACAAATTATATGGAACCACAACACCAAAATTATACCTTTATTGATAGGAAACAATGTCCACTTGCCTCTTCGAGGGGGAAACCTCCAGCAGAGCAGAGCTCTATTATAATAATTCTCAAGAAAAAACTTCTCATACCCTTTAGTCCTATTTATACTAAATCTATCTATCCAAAAGAACAATCTAGAGGAAGATCCTTCTAGAAGCGGAAGATTCTATTAGGTCTTCTTACATTTGACTTATTCTTCCTTATTGTTAGGCCTTATTAATATTGGACTTTATTACATGGAAATATATTATTCTACCTACATGAGGGGATAGGGAGGTTAGGTCCCTAACATGCCCTCCCCCTTAAAAACAACCTTGTCCTCAAGGCTTGAGATGGGGAAATTGTTGTAGAATGGTAGTTGGC
>JZKD02S2302655.1:4947-19206 GCA_000966675.3 Picea glauca | reverse complement strand
AATCGCGAGATGCGAACTCACGATAAGATCTGGACTGTCAGATCACCAAGGGTTCTGGACCATTGATCTAAGCTCCATCTCGGAGCTTCGCCTATCATGACTTGGAGTGAAAAGAACCTCCATATAAAGAACCATGAGATGCTAATTCACGAAAATATCAGGACCATCAGATCACCTAGAACGTGGACCGTTGATCTGAGCTCTATCTCACAGTTTCTCCTATCGCGACTTGGAGTGACGAGACCCTGCATATAAGGAACATTGAGATGCGATATCACCTAGAATGTGGACCATCGATCTGAGCTCCATCTCGGAGTTTCTCCTATCGCGACTTGGAGTGACGAGAGCCTCCATCTAAGGAACAACAAGATACGAGATCACGAAAATATCTGGACCGTTGATTCATCGAGATCGTGGACCGTCGATCAAGGTCGATGAAGATCATGAGTTTGCAGTGCCTTTTAGCGCAAACAATGGTCTCCACCTATGGTCATGTGGAGGAAGGACCTAGTTCAGATAAAATCCATTTCGGGGTTTTAGGGATCGCGACTTGGAGAGTCGAGATGTCTCATCTCCAGATTCACGAAATGTGAAATCACGAAAGTGATTTATGCATAAGAGTGTGGTCACAACCATTGGGAACATCAATGGAATATGGAGGAAGAAGCTAGAGGTGCTAAGATTCACCACAATCCCGAAATGATGAATTACGAAATGGCGAAACAGGCACAAGATTATTTATCCTTAATCCAACAGTTCAGGAGAAGTTGAACAAGATCGAAGGGCTACTTTTGTGTTTCTCAGTGTAAGAACTAAAACAAATGATGACCTCTTCTAGAGGACTGAGTGTGATAGCCAAAGAAGATGAAGAGTCTCAAGGCATATTCCAATGCATTGAGGATTATTGATACAGGTGATTGTCGGATGGAAGGGGATTGAAGTCTGTAGCTGAAAACAAAAAGGATAAGCTCGTCTAAGACAGAGAAGACGAAGAGTCTTGACTGCTAGAGAGGCTAGGGAATCTCAGCATGACATCTAGTGATGCTGAACGCGGTGTGAGGAGGCAGAGGGATTGCATGCATTACATGCACAATTAGCACAGAAGCTATAAGTACACGATACATAGAAGAGTTGAGGTGGCTGTTGGTGTAGCCGTGATTGTCGTTGTTGAAGGTGATTCATGCATGAAGAAAGATTAGAGTGCAGCAGCTGAATTGAACAGAAGAGGAACTATGCAGTGAATGGACATGGTGCACAGAGCATAAAAAGAAGAAGAACATATAGCACAAGTCATGTGTGCAGGAAGGCAATGAGGCAGACAGAGCAACGGAATGCAGCATAATAGTGATGAGTTTGGTAAGCCATTGTTGAACATTATATCACTGTAATGCATTTCAGTAGCAAAGATTTATAAAACAAGGCGGTAGGGAGGTGCTAGGGAGGACTGTTGTCCTCAGAGGTTCAAGTGGGTGCTTGAACTCAGGGAGTTGGTGCTAGAGAAACCAGGGAGTTGGTGCTTCCTTCTAGTGGGTGCTAGAGAAAAACAGAGAGTTGGTACTCTTAGCAAGTTGTAGCTTGCAAAGCAGAGGTTGTAGCCTCACAATGAGTTGGTTCTCATATGTATGATAATGTAAAGAATGTAAATAATACTTATCATATAAAGAAGAAGAGGTTTTTACCCTGTATGGGTTTCCTTGGGAAATATTTGTCTCTGTGTTTCTCATATATGTGACTGATGCTGAATGTGCCATTGTTTATTTCCCTGCATTATTGTGATCATCATTGAGTGCCTTGTAAAGATTTTAAAAGAATCATAATTGTTTAAGCATGGTAACAACTGATTCACCCCCCCTTCTCAGTTGTCCAACATTGTCATTAGTTTTATCCTCTGAGTTTGAAGTTGTGTGAAGCATTCATATATTCTAAAATAGAGTGTTATGTTATTAATTATTTCCTAATTGAGCTAGATACAAAAAACATAGATATGTTACCTATTTTCGACACATATAGTGTAACAACTCTTTTGATTACGAATCCTGGATTGACATATAAATGAGTGCAATATACAAAGTGTATATATATACCAACATTTTGGCATCGTTTTTGGTGAGTTGTAAACGATAATAGGTAGAATTTTGAGTTTGATTGGTTTGATGAGTTTGGATTGGATTTAAGGACAATTTGAGGGCAGAGAGAAGACAATAAGACGAGAGGTAAGAACCTGTGCATCCACTTTGGCGGGGTTGCTCCAAAGTCAGGTTGTCCTCTTACGTTTAATAGTTAAAAGTTTGTGTTTCATTAGTATTAGAGTTTCTTATTTTTTATGAGTAGGTATAGGGATAATAAAGGTAGATTTATTGCTTCCAAAATTTCAGAAAAGTTAGAAAAACAAACGACAAGACCCACCTCCCCCCTGCCACTAATTCAACTAAAATTCATGCAGGAAAAATTGTCAGAGGAGAAATTTCAATGGCAACAATTGAAACAACAACCAAAGGAACTAAATCTAAAGCCACTGTTCAGATTGAAAGAATAATAGAACAAGAAAGAGGGGAATCACTGATGACCCCATCAGAAGGAGAAGATGGAAAAGAGACAGAGGTAGTGATAGAGGAAGTTGCATCTACCATTGGGGCAACACAAAAGGTATTGGAATAGTTAGATATACCAAAAAACCCAGTGGTTGAACCATCACTTAGTGGGGAGACATCATTAGCACCCTACAAAGTATTATTAGACATGGAAGATGAAGAGGGAAATGCAAACAACAAAATAGAGAGATTTGGATTCCCAATATTAGACATTGCCATAGACGTTGCTATGAATAATATTCCATTGTTCCCACTGCCTCACTTCCATGGTATGTCAACATAAGATCCTGATTCATTTTTGTTTGAATTTGATATACTATGTAGGAGTCATAATTTCCAGCCACACTAAAAGACTTAGCATAAAGGTGGTTTATGAACCTAGAAGAACACACTATCTTATCTTGGGATGGTATGAAGGAGAATTTCCTCCAGAAATATCAAGACTATTGCAGACCTAGGGATTCTAGGAATGGCATATTTAAAATGCAACAATCTAAGGA
This sequence comes from Picea glauca, assembly GCA_000966675.3. Classification (NCBI taxonomy): domain Eukaryota; kingdom Viridiplantae; phylum Streptophyta; class Pinopsida; order Pinales; family Pinaceae; genus Picea; species Picea glauca. The sequence continues at coordinate 16,115 of JZKD02S2302655.1, read as the reverse complement.
AGAAAGTTTGGAAGATTACCTAGAAAGGTTCCTATATAACTACGAAAAGAAAAATAAATTTTCTTTAGACACAACCATAGTTAGGACCATCTTCCTAAAAGGTGTGATGGATAACTGCATTGAAGTACTAAACCTCATGAGTTCTGGAGATGTTTACCAAAATCCATTTGTAGACATTGCAAAGTATAGTAAAAGATACTCCCGCAGTCAAGCCAAAACAGGAAAAAGTGTAAGGGATCCTATAAACATAATTACTAAACCCGCATCAGGAGGTGTTACTAGGATATAATTGGGGAATATACTAGAGAAATTCAAAATAGATATCCTAAACACCATCATCTCTCAACTTGATACCATTAAAATTAAAATAAAACAACAAGAAGAAAATGCTACTTTGGCAATTTTTTGTCCTCGATGTAGGAAAAAGAATCCTGAAAAGGAATCTCCCATTAATGTTATTGAAATTTGTGGCCTTTGTACAAAATATCACCCTACCAATGAGTGTCCCTCTTTACCTAGACTAAAATCCATTTTTAAGGGAGGGGGAGAACCTCTGGAAACATCATATCCCCCCAAGAGGACATGGACACAACAAAATCCCAATATGTTTGTAGACCCCACCACACAATATTCACAACAACAATGGGTACCTCCAATGTCTTATCCTCAATGGTCACCTTAACAACCACAAATCCATCCTTGGCAACAAGGATGGAGAGGGCCTGCATATGGGAATGCCACCTTTCAGCCAACAAAATTTCCCACCTACCCATAATACCTTTCCAATATTTCTTAGTTTCTACCGAGATTTAATCCCCATGTTCTTCCTCCACCTCTATAGATGCAAAAACAACTAGCACTGCCTATCAACCCAAATCTGCAGCAACAAATGCAAGCTACACCTATCCCAAAACCTCCTCAACCTACCCCTATTCCTACACAACCCATTCCTAATCCAAATAATATACCTACACAAAATGTACAAAATATTGAAGTACAAACCTTCCCCACTTATGTGATAACTCCTGCTTCATTTAATGGAATTGAATTAAGATCAGGGTTTGAATAAACCAAATCCTACTATGGTTATTCAAGAATAAGAACAAGCAGATAATCAAGCAGTTCAAGAAGAATAACAAGTAGATAATCAAATAGTTAAAGAAGAAGAACAAATGGATAACCAATTAGATAAAGAAAGAAACACCCCTGTACAACATGAAATTCGTCCTCACACTTCTCACCCAACAGAAATGCTTCATAAAACTAATCCTCTTCCTTATTCAGAAAGGTTACTTGTGAAGAAATCAGAGGTACCTCTAGGGTATAATCTAGAGACTGAAGTTATAAACATATGTGTAAAGATTCCCCTACTTTAGTCCATCAAGGATATATCTATTTATGCTAAGATTGTAAGGGATCTTTGCATTAAAAATCCATGGAGGAAGAGGAAGGAGCCTTTTGTTATAGAGGTGGTTGGACAATTATCAGGATTTGTATCAGAAATTCCATCCAAATATAATGATCCAGGACATCCAGTGGTAACCATAGAGATTAACAGTGTTTCTTTTCCAAACACACTTATTGATCTAGGAGCAACAATAAATGTTATGTCGGTTGACACCATGAAAACGTTGCAACTAAATCACCTAAGACCAACACAAACTTTGTTGGAATTAGTAGACAAATCAATCATCATCCCAACATGAAGCCTAGATGATATAACCGTTACTTTGGCCTACTGGGAATACCCTGTGGATTTCTTAGTGATTCGTCCCAAATCCTCCAAACTAGGACATCCAATAGTGCTTGGACGACCTTGGTTGGCCACTGTTGATGCGTTTATTAGTTGTCAGTCTGGAGAGATGAAAATTTCCAATGGCACCCAAAGTAAAAAAAAATCCTCTTTCCTCCTTCCCAACCAGCCACTGAAGTTCCTCTCTGGTTGGAGAATCCCTATGGGGAGGAAGACTGTACTCAACCCATGTTGACACTCTAACAAGTAAAAGGACTTTAAGAGAAAACTAACGAACAAATCTTAAGCCTGTTTTTGGCTGATACAAAATGCATTGAATACCCTCAATCTTTTCCTAAATACACACATATCTTCAGCTCTGAATTCTAGGAAATATGGAACCCCTCCACCTCTAGAGTAGCCACCGTTTCACAAGTAGATGAAGGGAAAGAATTAGCTATCCAGGCTGTTGAAATCAGCCCTGGAAAATCCTTGTACATCAATGCTAGTTTAGAAACAGATCAACAAGAAAAATTGATTCAAATGATTCAAGGGCAATTTGGTTCTTTTGCATGGGATTACTCCGACATGAAAGGGATCCACCCAGAAACTTGTATGCATCATATTTACACTAATGACCAAATTAAAAATACTAGGCAACCCTTAAGAAGAATGAATCCAACCTTGAAAGACGTAGTGAAAGAAGAACTCCAGAAACTACTGCATGCCAATTTCATTTACCTTATATCAGATAGCAAGTGGGTATCCCCATTAGTTGTTGTTCCTAAGAAAAATGGTAAATGGAGGATTTGTGTGGACTTTTGAGAATTGAACAAGTCTACCTACATAGATTACTTTCCTTTTCCTTTCATAGACCAGGTCTTGGACAATTTGTCTAGGAAGAGTTATTTTTCTTTCTTGGATGGCTTTAGTGGTTACAATCAGATCCAAATTTCACCAGAAGATCAAGACAAAACCACATTTACTTGCCCATGGGGCACCTATGCCTATAAGGTTCTTCCTTTTGGTTTGTGTAATTCCCTTGCTAGCTTTCAAAGGGCTGTCTTGGCCATTTTCTCTGATTTGAGCCATGACTATGTAGAAGTCTACATGGATGACTTCACAGTATATGGGGATGATTTCTAGTAGGCATTGGACAATTTGGAGAAAGTATTGATTAGTTGTAAAGAAACCAACCTTTCCCTCAGTCATGAAAAATATAGAATGATGCTCACTGAAGGAATTGTTTTAGGTCATGACATCTTCGGTACCGGAATAAGGGTATACCATGCCAATAGTGACATCATTTCCCAAATCAAAATCCCTAGCTAATCCAGATTATTTTCAGCATGAAATGAGAGCGGAGATATAATAAAGAAATGCACATAGATATCGCGTATATCCAATAATATAACATAAATATGTCATAAATGAAACCATAAACACAAAGATACAATAATACACGATTTATATTAATAAAATAAATGTACAGAGACTGTAAAAATACAGAGTGAAAGACTTGCTAGAATGGTGGCAGCTTATCTCTGAGAAGAGATGTGACGACTACTCACATTCAGAAGAAGATGATTACAATGAGGCTCTATAGGCATTTTTACAATAAACAGAAATGCCCAAAACCCTATACATCTAAAAACCTAACCCTAGGAGATGAAGTGCCAAAAGTCATGTGGGCCCCATTTGGGTAAGTTAGTACATCAACTTCCCAGGGTCGTAACTTTTACATATGATCTCCGTTTTAGGTGTATAATAGATTGTTGGAAAGGTATCATCGAGGATATTCATTTTGGGGGCTCAATAATTCCATCAGCTATCATTGAGAACCTTGATCTCAAAAAATCTTCATTTAGGCCCTCAAAATGGTCCTGAAAGTTAAAACCTGCTAAAAATAGTAAATTGCCAAAATTGCCATAAAACTGTTTTGAGCCAGTTGGAAAAGGTGGGCGGCCACCAATATCCACCTGGATCAATCCTCCCTCAGGAAGAAATGGTCTTTATTGTGTTGAGTTCCCGAGGGAGAGGGAAAAATGTTTGTTGAATCTACATCTTGGTGAGCTGCTTGTTTTGTTGGAGACGTCTCCCTGCTTAGTTTGTGGAAGTCTGTCATGAAGCTATTGAGGTTAAGGCTGTTCAACAAGTCAAGATAGATGATAGGAAGGCATGCAGAAGGAATCTTTGTGCTTTACTGTAGCCTCGTCGACCTACTTCTGTTGGATAGAAGGGGCTTCAGGCAAGGTTGTAGTGGTTGCAATGTCCTTTTTTTATCCTTTTGAACATATTGTGAAGAAGCTGAATTTTGCAGTATGAGATACTACCTTGCGGCACTTTTTAGGTGGAAAAGTAGTCATAACTACCTTTGGTATTCTGTAGAGATGACCCCCCAAAGTAACAATGACACTACGGGGTCGAGACTCATAAACAACATGGCATCTCCACATATATGGTTTGCCTAAGAGCACATCACAGACATCCAGTGGGGAAACATCAAAAAATACCTCATCCTTGAAGGGTTGGATGCCGTATGATAATTGACACTGTTGGATGACATGGAGATCTTGTCCTTGGTGAAGCCACCCGATGTTGTATGGTTGCGGGTGTGGTGTTGTCGACAATCCCAACTTTTTAATGACCACTACTGAGATGAGGTTCTTTTGGATTCTGCTATCAAAAATAAAATGCAGCAGGGTCCCCTTCACCCACATCTGTGAATGAAAAAGGCACTCCCCCTCTTCAGGATCTATTGGTTCTTCTAGTTGAATTGTTGTAGTCACAAAAATAGTAGTGGGGTCCGCGTCAATGATCTGTCCTTTACCATTATTATCATAATCAGATTTTGAATCAGGGTTCGACTCTTTGTCTTTGATCTCAGCCACTAATGACTGTTTTGAGAGACATTCATCGGTATTGTGCCAGGGGATTTTGTGGAACTCACACCATTTTTCAGTGTCCTTCTTTGTCTTCTTGTGACCCTTCTTTTCCTGTGTCTTGGACTGGTTTTCAAGAGACTGTTTGTTAGGGCCGTCTTTGTCATACAGAAAGAAGTCAATTTTTTTTTAGTGCATGTTGGTTACTATAAGAGGTTCATTCAAAATTTTATAAATCTAGCTGCCCCATTGTTCAAAATGTTAGCAAAAGAGGCTGAATTTGGTTGGAATGAACAATGTCAAATCTCCTTTGAAAATTTAAAAACAAATCTTTCAAGTGCCCCTATTTTGATAGGACCAAACTATTCTCTTCCTTTTCATATTTGCATGGATGCCTCAGATACAACTTTGGGGGATGTTTTAGGAAAAAGGGAAGGCCAGATTCCATATGCTACATACTTTGTCAGCAAGAATCTTTCACCTACTGAAGTAAATTACACTATCACTAAAAAATAATTCTTGTTAGTAGTACATGCCATTAACAAGTTCAGACACTACATAATAGGGTATGAAGTTTTTGTACATACCGACCATTCAACATCGGATTTTTGATGAACAAACCTATTACAAATGCTAGAGTGACTAGATGGTTGTTATTACTGCAAGAATTCAATATCACCATTATTGATAGGCCTGGAAAATATATTTTAGTTGTTGATTTCTTGTCTAGACTCATTCATACAGGTGATAATACTCCAGTAGATGGCGATTTTCTATATAAGAATCTATTTTCTATTTGTACTTACATTCCTTGGTATGCAGATGTAGCCAACTATCTTGTAACAAGAAAGTTACCTTAGAATCTGTCCTCCTGAGAAAAAAAAAGAATTATCCAGCTAAGTGCCAATTACATGTGGCATGATGATTTTTTATACCAAACAAGGCCTGATTTGGTGATCAGAAGGTGTGCCCGAGGATGAGATGCATGATATCTTCAAAGACTATCATGATGGTCCATGTGGAGGCCATTTTGCTGATAAAAGGACAACATACAAGATCTTACAGTCCAACTACTATTGGCCTACTATTTTCAAGGATGCAAATAAGTATGTGGCCAACTATGATGATTGTCAAAGGATGGGAAAACCTACTGCAGTTGATGAGATGCCCCTCCAAGCCCAGGTAGTAATTTAACCTTTTGAAAAATGGGGTTTGGATTTTGTAGGACCCATTAACCCTATGTCTCGAAGGAATAAGTACATCTTGGTCTACATAGATTATGTGACCAAATGGGTCGAAGCTAAAGATTTGCATTTTGCTAATGAAAAATCTGTTGTAGACTTTCTATTTGAAGAAATATTTACTCGCTCTGGTGTTCCTCGAGAAATAGTAACTGACCAAGGAACCCAATTCACCTCCAATTTGGTCAAAGCTCTTACTGAACAATATAGAGTCAAACATAGAAAATATTTACGTTATCACCCTCAAGCAAATGGCAGGTAGAATCAACTAACAAGGTGATAGAAGGTATTCTTACCAAGACTATTTAGCTACATCACAAAGACTGGGTTGATAGGTTGTTTGAGGCCTTATGGTCCCATAGGAAAACTTGGAGAAACATAATAGGCCATACACCTTATGAGCTGGTATATGGGAAGCAGGTGTTGCTTCCCATAGAATTTCAAGTGAAAACCTTCAGGATTGCCATACAACTAGGGATGGATTTGGATGAGGATAAAAAATAGAGGCTATTATAATTGAATGAGCTTGATGAGATCATACGAGATTCTCTTCAAAGGACCACCCTTATACAAGAACAAAGGACTAACTGGCATGACAAGTACATCAAGAAGAAGTCTTTTCAGTTAGGTGATTGGGCCCTCCTATATGATAGCAGGTTCAATAATTTTAAAGGTAAATTGTCTGCTAGATGGTTGGGACCCTATGAAGTTGATACAGTTTATGACAATGGTTCAATTAAGATAAATAGTATTGATGAGAATTAGACTTCCTTTGTCGTGAATGGAAATCGATTGAAGGTTTATCATAAGTCTCTATCCAAAGAGGATTTTGTCAGACCTGTTCTTCAGAATTTTGAAATGAAACTGCTAAGAAAGGGGGTTTCTCCTCCTGCTGATCCACCACAATAAGTTTGATTGTGGGAATTAATTTGGCTCTGTACATATTTGTAAATGTGTGTCATTAGATAGAAATTTTGGTGTTACTAACAAAAACAAAAAGTTGATTGTGTTCTCATGTAGATAAATGAATAAGGAGGACATCTTCCAGGTGTAGGTCTACCCCTTTATCCAACCCTGGTATATCATTTGGAGTTTTATTTAATTTTTTCAGGCTCCTCAAAATTGAAAACACCGATGAGAAGGAACTGGCCTGGGATTGAGAAAAATCCACGACATAGTAGATGGCGTTTTCTTTAAGTTTTCCAGACTCCTAAAAATTGAAAATACCGTTGAGAAGGAACTGGCCTAGGCTCAAGAAAAATCCACGGGACAGTAGATGGTGTTTTATTTAAGTTTTTTAGACTCCTTAAAACTAAAAACATCGACGGACATTATCTAATCTAGGCTGGAGAAAAATCCACAAAAAAGTAGTAGTTAGGATTATTATTTTTATAATAAAAAGGAAGTGGAAACATGAGCAGTGATCAACTTGGTTCCAAAAGAGGAGGATTATGAATCTCAACACGAGGTCATACAGCTACAAAGAACCTCTTGTTACAGAGCTTGGAGCTAGTCATTGAATTCTTTTTCCTTATTTTCTGACACTTCAGCTGCAAATTGAGAGTTCGTGTATCCGTTTCACTTACATGGTCTTTCAGTAGAATCTAATCACAGGTCCTCTTCCATAGCATAAGAAAACACCAACAACTTCTAAAATGTGCATCCTACAAAGTTCCAGTCTATAAAGCACCACCACCAGGTACCTGGTCCAATTCCCCTTGAGTACTAGAATACAATTTTGTGATGATACGGTACTGGATAACAACTCTGCGTTCATCTGGTACTGCAAACAATGTTCACCTCTGTGCTCATATGGTACTGTGGGAGAGGGTCTGTGCTCATCTGGTACTATGGAAGAAGGCATGTGTTGTTCTGGTACTGGGAAAAACTCTACGTTCATCCGGTATTGCAAACAATATTTGCCTTTGTGTTCATCCAGTACTGTGGGAGAGGGTTTGTGCTCATCCGGTACTAAAAGAGAAGGCCTGTGCTATTCCGGTACTGGGTACAACTCTTCACTGATCTGATACTGCAAAAAATTCACCCTTGTGTTCATATGGTACTAAGGTGATCCGGTACTGGTAATGAGGTGTTGGTAGTCCTTATCCTATACTTAAATTTCTTTCTGCTTGATTTAAATGCTTCAAGTAATAGGAGGTATAAACACAATATTTTTTTGTTTTATTAAGAAATTAGAATAATTATGTATTAAACATGTGGTTACTCTCAATTATGGAACACTCCCTACCACGAACTTTTGCAAGCCCTCGTTTACATATCCTTGTGAAGAAATCATTCCTATACACCCAAAATGTTGAGAGTACTAGGTAATTGTATCTCTAACAGGATCAATTTCATTCCTTCCATTTATATGGTGGAGAAACATCATAATCCCATGATACAACATCGTGCCATACGAATGACTTAAGCCACATATTTATGCATGTCAAACTATTATTCCATTCCAATCATGATGACATTAGACGATTTCATACTTGTGAGTTTTGGTCATAATGACTACATCTCTTGTCATCATTTTCCAACACTCTCACAAACATGATCTGATGCCAACCTCCATACGATTCTATAAGTTATTCATGAATTCAACCTGTCTTACCTTGTCATCTTTACCCTAGATGTGACCATTGCAATATGAATCTTAACTTATAAATGGTCATATGGATGGCTTCTCCATCCAGATGAGCATTATTTACTGTTTTTACTGTCACACCACCTACATTTACACTTTGATCCCGTTCCTTCGTATAATTTTCATACTTATCCTCTTCTGGTACTCTATCACATATTGCACTCATCTGGTACTCAACCCTCAATCCTTTGTTTTTTTGCCTCATACGCTTTGAGAATTGTTTTAAGCTAGCATGGGGGTTGATAGGTATGAACCCTTGTTCTAGTTATATAGGGAAACACAAGAATATCAAGCTTGTAGGGAGATATTTGAACAGGCCTTCTCGGTCCCATTTTTGGAAAAATTTAAAGGCTATCACGAGGGAGTCTCTATTGCTTTTGCGCAGAGCTATGATGGAGAAAGTGTTCAGTTTGGAGATATGAAATTAACAATTTTGGAGGCCACCATAGAAGAGGCTACAAGCCTACCTTCCTCTGGAGAAAAATAATTTAAGGGGGTGATCGTTGACAGGAAGGTTTGTCAACAATTTCTCAGTTCGGAGCAAGAGGACCCCGATTGTATTAAGGGCATTCCTTGAATCTACATCAAAGAAGAATATTGGACAATACTCATTAGTTTGTAGAGATTTCTCACCTGGGAAGGGAGGTATGCAGTAACCTTCCTATACCATTTGAAACTTTTTTCACATTTTGAAGGAGGGCCACAAATTGATTTTCCTCACTTCCTCTGGATGAGTTTAAATAAGATGGTGAGATGAGTTAAATAAACTTCCAAGAAACCTGAAACCGACATCCATCACCATGGCCTAATGAAACTTTTGGTTTTCCATGCCTTGAGAAAACAAGGTAGTAGTTGGAAACAACTACTTCAACAAAATTTTGCTCAGGAAGGAATGTCCAAATTTGTAGAAGAACAAGAAACATAGGTACATAGTGAGGGGTCCAGTAGAAAGAAAAATAAAAACAAAGGGAAGTCGTTAATGGGTAAAGAATCCATTGTTACACCTAGATCATCCCATCCTATTGATGAATTAGATAAGGATAAGTCTGTTGTGGATGATCCCACTGCATCCAAAAAGAAGAAAACCTCCCAATCTCAGAAAATAAGTCCAACCTTGATTCCAAAAACTAAAAGATAGAAAAAGAAAGGACTCTGGTCAAGGTGAATGATCAGATAGTGCTCCTGAAGAAACCATTGATTTATCACCAGAGCCAGTTAGCAAGTTGGAAAATACCCATGAACTAAACATTCAGAGCATGAAAAAGTGTCAAAAGAAGGGTGTTCCAGCAGAACAAATCCTAGAGGAGCCCACTACATCTAAGAAGGAGAGGCCTGCCCAATCTTAGGAACCTATCCCAGCCTCGATTCCTAAAGATAAACTACCACAATGTGAGAGGAGAAAGAGGAATAAAACATGTCAACATAAAGTTTCACATGATGTCCCCGAGGCAACTATTGAGTTCCCTCAAGAATCAGTTAATGAGTTGGAAAAGACCCTTGAAGCAACTATTGTGTTTCCTCAAGAACCGATTAGTAAATTGGAGGAAACTCCTAAGATGACAAGTGGAAGTAAGGGTAAGCTTAAAATGAGGAAGTCTCAAAAGAAACAAATCTCAGAGCCTACACCTCAGTCCGCCAGAGTGGAAATAGGGAATGTTCAGTAAGGAAAAACTCCATAACCCACACATCGGTCCTCCAAGGTGAAAATAAAATCAACATAAGAGAAACAAGTTCCCAGACCTATAACTGATATTAAAATAAAGAAGAGGAATATGTTTGAAGAGACTTCCACCCCTATCAACAAATGTGAGGAAGTCTCACTTCCTGTACAAAGAACCACTAGGAGCATGGCGAAACAGATAACAATTCCACATGTGCATTTTCTTCTAGAAGAACCTATTGATATTCCGAATTCTCTAGAGAAATAAAGTGGCTATGGATCTATGATTAGTGAGACTGAGGGGTTAGTGACAGAAACCTTGAGAGGTCTAAGAAAGGGGAAGAAAGCCCGAGAGGAGGTGATTGAACAAACAACCACATCTGATCCTGAGAATTCTCTGAGCAAACAACAATTGATAGTGAAGATTGGGAAACTGAAAAAACAAAATGAGAAGCTGAAACAAGATGTTATAGAGCACAGAGTGTTGGATAGCACTACTACATATGGGTGGATTATTCCACAAAAATTTTCCACGCTTCCACTAGTTTCATCATTTTTTAAAACATGGCGGGATTTTTGTTGATATTTCCACGCAAGTTCGTCACAATATCCACGGAAATCTTAATTTAACCTAGTCTGGATTTTCGTCGCTATAGTGACGAACTTTCGTGCCAATAGTGACGAAATTTTTTCCTATCTCATTGGTCGGTGTTAACGGCTAGTTGACTATTTTATCTATATATGCGTGACTTTAAGAGACTTTGCAACACAATTTCTATAGTTGTGACACTGTTCTTGGATTTTGTTTGAGCTGTTTATTTTTCCCGTCACCCACCGGTTGAACAAATCCAATTCTCGATCTCGATAGCTTGGATTTTGAAATTGCAAGGTTAGTATGCTATTTTTTATTGATGTACTCATTTAACTTGTAATTTTTTTTTCAAATGTCCAATTTTCATTTAGCTTGTTTTTTCCTTGATAATATATTATAATATGTGTAGTA
>JZKD02S2302644.1:17643-33679 GCA_000966675.3 Picea glauca | reverse complement strand
ATGAATAAATGTTGAATGCTAATTGATGATTTTTTGTGCAAGAGGGAAGTTTTGGGAAAAAGATCCCCACACTCATTCACCCCCCCTCTAAGTGTGGTAGGTGTGTCCAACAATATTTTCTTCTCTTTTGCTCACTTTTTCCTAGTAACAGTCATTGTGTCTTCCACGAAGTTCACATTCTCCTTTTTCTTCCTTGATCTTCACTTGCTTCCATAACCAAGGGCCAACAAGCCCCCAACACTCACCTATGACTCGTCCCAAGGAACTTCAGACCTAATCCTTCTATTTTACTTCAACTTTTGACTGCACAGTGTAGCCTCTGCTTTCTGCTTTATGCCTCCTCTTCCTCCTTATGCAAACTGTATTTTCTGTGTCTGGTACCCAGTTTCAACTGCACCTTGTACCTAGACCCTTTTCTTCTTGCGTTTACTGAGAACTGTGGGGCAGCTCGTTGTCATAGTACAATTTCAAAGGGCTCCCATTCACTAATCCTTCCTTCCACTCCCCATTCAAAGTCTTCAATTGTGCATCTCCTCCCTCTGTAACATAAGCGATCTCATATGGCCCTAAACAATGCGTTATGAACTTCCCATGATGTTTGATGAACTTACTATCGTATACCAGTACTAGATCACCTTGCTAAATGCCTTCTTCTTGATGTGCATGTCATGCTAGGACTTCTCTCTTTCCTTCTGAACCTACTGATGGAATCCTACAATAAATATGTCTTCCTCCAATTCAATTAACTGTGAAAGCCTCTCTTGAACAGTGCCAGGGTCATCCATATCTGTAAAGGCAGCAATTCTCAAGCTTGGTACCAAGTATTCTATTGGAACAACAACTTCAAGACCATATACCAACTTAAAAGGTGTCTGCATTGTCAGCTTCTTGCAAGTGGTTCTATAGGCCCATAATACTACTGGTACTCTTAGATCCAAATCATCCCTGTTCACACTACAAATATTCATGAGCGTTGTCTCCAAGATCTTGTTGAATGCTTCAACTGTCCCATTTTCTTATGAATGTTACGGTGTGCTCTTCTGATGGTGGACTGCAAATTCTTCAGTCAGGGATTCAACTGTCTTATTGATGAAATGTGTTTCTTGATCTCTCATAAGGATCTTTGGGCATCCAAATATGGTTATGATGTCATCAAATATGAAGTGCGTCGATGTAGTTGCACTACAATCCTTAGCTACTCTTGCTTCAGCCCATCTGGTCAAGTACTATGTTGCTATAATTATGTACCTTGCTCCTGTACACTTTCCTGGTGGGTTTATAGGTCCTACAAAGTCAATGGCCCATTTCTTAAATGCTTGTAGGGTCAGTTGTGGTTCCAATGGAATTTCATCTCTTATGGATGGTTTCCCAACTCTTTGGCATATGTCACAGGCTCTAAAATAGTCTTTAGCATCTCTGTGTAAGGTAGGCCATCAAAGGCCAGCTCTAAGAACCTTCTACATAGTTTCTTTCCCTGCGTAATGTCCTTCTGTGATGCCTTCATGAGCTTCTGCGAGAATCAGTGATCGTTCTACCTCCATAAAACATCTTCTTAGTATCTCATCAGGTCTCATCTTGTATAGATGTCCATCTATAAGTGAGAAGTCTGCAACTCACACTACTAGTTCTTTCTTCTGGGGAATTGTATACTCACTAGGTGCCATTCTTATTGATAGGAACTGAACTATCTCTGTGAAGTGGTCATCAATATTTCTAATGGTCAGTAGTTGTGCATCTGGTAGTGCATCCTCCAAACTGGTCGGTTCTTCACCATGTTCCAACCTTGACAAGTGATCAGGACCTTTGTTCATTCTCCCTGGCTTTACTATGATCTCAAAATCATATTCCTAAAATAGCAGAAGCCATATGCATATCCTTCCCCCCAACACTGGCTTGTTATGTCAGCACAAAGTGATCAGTAAACATTTTAAAGTGTCCTCCCAACAAGTAGTGGTGAAATTTCTACAATGCATATACCATGGATAACCCTTCTCGCTCAGTGGTGGTGTAATTAATCTCAGGATTTGATAGCTTCCTGCTAGAAAAGAATAACAAATGGTCAATATCTCCTCCTCCAGGTTGTGCTAACACAACTCCTAAATAAATGGAAGATGCATCGACATGCACATGAAATTCCTTGGTCCAATCTGGGAAAACCAGAATAGGCGCAGTAACCATTTTTTGTTTCAGTGTGTTGAAGCTCTGCTGGCATTCTTCTGTCCAACTAAACTGACAATCTTTCTTCAATAGCTTCTCCATGGGTGTTGTAATATGAGCATATCCCTTAATGAATTTCCTATAGTATCTTGTGTGTCCCAGTGCAGTGCGCAGCTGTTTGCCTGAAGTAGGAGGGGGTAGATCAACTATAATGGCAATTTTGGATGGATCTACCAGTAGTCCTTGCTTGCATACGATATGACCTAACAGCACTCCAAATGGTGAAAATAATATACATTTCTTCAGGTTCAAGGCAATTTGACACTGCATTCATTTATCCAACATTAGCCTTAGACATTCAATATGATTCTTCAATTAACTAAAAACAGTCCAATAATCAAAATATGCTTCTAGAAATTTATGCAGAAACTCCTTGAATGCTTCGAACACCACCCTAGAAAATATGGTTGGGGCATTCTTCAATCCAAATGGCATCATTGTATATTGATAGGATCCCCATTCTATTTTAAACGTGGTCTTATGGAGATATTCCTTGGCAATCCAGATCTGATGGTATCCTGAGAATCCATCTGTAAAAGAATATACCTCTTGGCCTCCCACATTATCTAACACTTCATTAGTGAATGGTGTAGGGAAGGGGTCATGCAAACAAGCATCATTCAGCTTCCTAAGATCTATGCATATCATGATCTCTCTTGTCTTCTTATCTTGTACCACCATAGGGTTAATCCACTCTGACTCTTCAACAGGTTCTATGATTCCTGCTTCCAGCATTCTGTCGAGCTCAATCTTTACCTTCTCCTTATATTTAGGGTTCAATCTGTAGGGTCTCTGTTTGACTGGTCTAGCATCTGGATTCAAAGGGATCCTCAACTCTCCCATAGGCCCTTTAATGCCCTTCGTATCATTGAACTTGGTTGGAAACAAGTCCTGATATTCATGCAGTAACTCTGTAATTATGTCAATGGTAGCAGCATCCCAATAATCTCTGACATTAGCAAGCTTCGAGGTCTGTTCTGTTCCAATATTGACCTTCTTAATCTTGATCGTTTGTCCAATAAATGGTAACTCAATTCCCGGTCCTTCTACATCTCTCTGGCCTTCTATTTCTATGATGTTCACCTTCCTAGGATCATCGTCTTCATCAACATTGATGTTGTAACAACCTTGTAGTTTCTGGAGAGGCGCAGTCCATTCATTCTCTTCTTGTTCCAAAGGAAGGTTGGATGCCTCCTCGAATACTTTATGTCTGAAAATCTGTAGTGCTTGATCTACTGAAGGATATTGACTTTCAAATAAGAAGGTAGTTACAAATTATGAGTCATACCTTTCCAATATGTAGTGATGAGGTGCAACTCTTCTTGAAGGTACCAGTTGATAGGTGTTATGTCCAGTGTGTTGATGAATTTGTGTACCCATTGTTCTTGAGGGACGTTTCTCCATGCTTCCTCATAGCTTCGCACATGGTCCTTTGGGCAGATTCAACCTGTGTATCGAACTTTGTAGCCTTCCACTTGTGTTGAGAAATGTGTTATCATCAAGGTACGACACTGTATCCAATCTGTAATGTTACTTTTGTGTGTCCCCCACCATCTTGTTGAGGTTTCTCTCAGGGACTCACCCATCGCCAACAGTCTTTGTTGCATTGGTACACTCTCTTCAAAGTCTGACAAGAAGGTTTCTAAAGGATTTAGACCATAAAAGGTGGGTAAGTTACTTACGGTTGTGCTGATCCAGTGAATTTGTCTGGTTAGTCTAGCACATCTTCTTGTAGAAACTTCATACATTTTATTCTGCCAATTCTTCGGTGCTTCTTCTGAGTCTGATGAGCATATGTTGTCACTTCACCAGCTTAAGTTTCCATTAGCTGTGGGATTAATGCAATCCTATTGTCTAGTTGTTAATTTGTATATGTTTTCCAGATTGTATGCGTGGTCTTCTTCTCTGATGGGCTCTGTGTATCGCTAACCTTCATCTGGATCTAAAGGTGAAATGACCCTAAGGCCATCTTTTTCAAAATTCATACGTCTCTTCTTTAAATCAACCACAGTGGAATTATTAAAGGCCCAACCAATTCCTAAGAGCACAGGATAAGGGCAGTTGTTGTCAACTATCTCAATTACCTCAAAATCTGCAATGTTCTTACTCAATCAATGTCCACAGGGACATGTTCTAGTCTGCCAAATGGACTTACAGTTTGTTGGTTGGCCATCCTAATCTTGATAGGGGAATAGATCAACTTCAGTTTTCCCATCAACGCCCAGGTTTTCTTCATCATGACATTGACCTCCGACCCTAAGTCGAGGACTACATAATCTATATCATGTTTGCCTATTTGAGCATTCAAATGTAATTCCTTATTGGTCCTTCTCTTCTTACCGATTTGGTGTACTGCTTTATTAAGTAAGGGGTCTATATTTCCTAGCTCATATTGTCTATTAAATTTTGTAACTCTTGTACAATGCTCTCATCCTGGATCAGCTTAATACAAGTATATAGGAATTCCATGAGCTTGCTTACCTCTTTTTCTTCTTTTGGCGAAGCAGACTGATCAAATGCCAGAGGCATTCCATATTCTCTCACTTTTGGTATTGTCTTTGATGAGGAACCTTGGTCTCCTATGAATTATTTTCTTGCCTCCTCAAACATTTGTCTTTCTTTCTTTGCATCAAACATTTGTGTCTTCTCTGTAGCTTTCTTGATTCCTGAGTCTTCTGTAATCTTCCCTTGGGTCAGTCTATATTCTCCTATAACAGTGCCTCCTATGGTTATAATAGCCACTCTAGGGTATTCTCCACGAGGTTCAGCGTATATCAGTTGTACTTGCGGGTTCTGTTGAGGTCCTAGTCTTTCCTAAATCTTAGCTAGCAGCACAGGACAATATTCTATAACATGTTCAAATGAGCTANCTCCCATTCACTAATCCTTCCTTCCACTCCCCATTCAAAGTCTTCAATTGTGCATCTCCTCCCTCTGTAACATAAGCGATCTCATATGGCCCTAAACAATGCGTTATGAACTTCCCATGATGTTTGATGAACTTACTATCGTATACCAGTACTAGATCACCTTGCTAAATGCCTTCTTCTTGATGTGCATGTCATGCTAGGACTTCTCTCTTTCCTTCTGAACCTACTGATGGAATCCTACAATAAATATGTCTTCCTCCAATTCAATTAACTGTGAAAGCCTCTCTTGAACAGTGCCAGGGTCATCCATATCTGTAAAGGCAGCAATTCTCAAGCTTGGTACCAAGTATTCTATTGGAACAACAACTTCAAGACCATATACCAACTTAAAAGGTGTCTGCATTGTCAGCTTCTTGCAAGTGGTTCTATAGGCCCATAATACTACTGGTACTCTTAGATCCAAATCATCCCTGTTCACACTACAAATATTCATGAGCGTTGTCTCCAAGATCTTGTTGAATGCTTCAACTGTCCCATTTTCTTATGAATGTTACGGTGTGCTCTTCTGATGGTGGACTGCAAATTCTTCAGTCAGGGATTCAACTGTCTTATTGATGAAATGTGTTTCTTGATCTCTCATAAGGATCTTTGGGCATCCAAATATGGTTATGATGTCATCAAATATGAAGTGCGTCGATGTAGTTGCACTACAATCCTTAGCTACTCTTGCTTCAGCCCATCTGGTCAAGTACTATGTTGCTATAATTATGTACCTTGCTCCTGTACACTTTCCTGGTGGGTTTATAGGTCCTACAAAGTCAATGGCCCATTTCTTAAATGCTTGTAGGGTCAGTTGTGGTTCCAATGGAATTTCATCTCTTATGGATGGTTTCCCAACTCTTTGGCATATGTCACAGGCTCTAAAATAGTCTTTAGCATCTCTGTGTAAGGTAGGCCATCAAAGGCCAGCTCTAAGAACCTTCTACATAGTTTCTTTCCCTGCGTAATGTCCTTCTGTGATGCCTTCATGAGCTTCTGCGAGAATCAGTGATCGTTCTACCTCCATAAAACATCTTCTTAGTATCTCATCAGGTCTCATCTTGTATAGATGTCCATCTATAAGTGAGAAGTCTGCAACTCACACTACTAGTTCTTTCTTCTGGGGAATTGTATACTCACTAGGTGCCATTCTTATTGATAGGAACTGAACTATCTCTGTGAAGTGGTCATCAATATTTCTAATGGTCAGTAGTTGTGCATCTGGTAGTGCATCCTCCAAACTGGTCGGTTCTTCACCATGTTCCAACCTTGACAAGTGATCAGGACCTTTGTTCATTCTCCCTGGCTTTACTATGATCTCAAAATCATATTCCTAAAATAGCAGAAGCCATATGCATATCCTTCCCCCCAACACTGGCTTGTTATGTCAGCACAAAGTGATCAGTAAACATTTTAAAGTGTCCTCCCAACAAGTAGTGGTGAAATTTCTACAATGCATATACCATGGATAACCCTTCTCGCTCAGTGGTGGTGTAATTAATCTCAGGATTTGATAGCTTCCTGCTAGAAAAGAATAACAAATGGTCAATATCTCCTCCTCCAGGTTGTGCTAACACAACTCCTAAATAAATGGAAGATGCATCGACATGCACATGAAATTCCTTGGTCCAATCTGGGAAAACCAGAATAGGCGCGGTAACCATTTTTTTTTCAGTGTGTTGAAGCTCTGCTGGCATTCTTCTGTCCAACTAAACTGACAATCTTTCTTCAATAGCTTCTCCATGGGTGTTGTAATCTGAGCATATCCCTTAATGAATTTCCTATAGTATCTTGTGTGTCCCAGCGCAGTGCGCAGCTGTTTGCCTGAAGTAGGAGGGGGTAGATCAACTATAATGGCAATTTTGGATGGATCTACCAGTAGTCCTTGCTTGCATACTATATGACCTAACAGCACTCCAAATGGTGAAAATAATATACATTTCTTCAGGTTTAAGGCAATTTGACACTGCATTCATTTATCCAACATTAGCCTTAGACATTCAATATGATTCTTCAATTAACTAAAAACAGTCCAATAATCAAAATATGCTTCTAGAAATTTATGCAGAAACTCCTTGAATGCTTCGAACACCACCCTAGAAAATATGGTTGGGGCATTCGTCAATCCAAATGGCATCACTGTATATTGATAGGATCCCCATTCTATTTTAAACATGGTCTTATGGAGATCTTCCTTGGCAATCCGGATCTGATGGTATCCTGAGAATCCATCTGTAAAAGAATATACCTCTTGGCCTCCCACATTATCTAACACTTCATTAGTGAATGGTGTAGGGAAGGGGTCATGCAAATAAGCATCATTCAGCTTCCTAAGATCTATGCATATCCTGATCTCTCTTGTCTTCTTGTCTTGTACCACCATAGGGCTAATCCACTCTGACTCTTCGACAGGTTCTATGATTCCTGCTTCCAGCATTCTATCGAGCTCAATCTTTACCTTC
The DNA here is from genome assembly GCA_000966675.3 of Picea glauca. Classification (NCBI taxonomy): domain Eukaryota; kingdom Viridiplantae; phylum Streptophyta; class Pinopsida; order Pinales; family Pinaceae; genus Picea; species Picea glauca. The sequence goes on along the minus strand of JZKD02S2302644.1, from coordinate 26,091 downwards.
TCCTTATATTTAGGGTTCAATCTGTAGGCTCTCTGTTTGACTGGTCTAGCATCTGGATTCAAAAGGATCCTCAACTCTCCCATAGGCCCTTTAATGCCCTTCGTATCATTGAACTTGGTTGGAAACAAGTCCTGATATTCATGCAGTAACTCTATAATTATGTCAATGGTAGCAGCATCCCAATAATCTCTGACATTAGCAAGCTTCGAGGTCTGTTCTGTTCCAATATTGACCTTCTTAATCTTGATCATTTTTCCAATAAATGGTAACTCAATTCCTGGTCCTTCTACATCTCTCTGGCCTTCTATTTCTATGATTTTCACCTTCCTAGGATCATCGTCTTCATCAACATTGATGTTGTAACAACCTTGTAGTTTCTGGAGAGGCGCAGTCCATTCATCCTCTTCTTGTTCCAAAGGAAGGTTGGATGCCTCCTCGAATACTTTATGTCTGAAAATCTGTAGTGCTTGATCTACTGAAGGATATTGACTTTCAAATAAGAAGGTAGTTACAAATTATGAGTCATACCTTTCCAATATGTAGTGATGAGGTGCAACTCTTCTTGAAGGTACCAGTTGATAGGTGTTATGTCCAGTGTGTTGATGAATTTGTGTACCCATTGTTCTTGAGGGACGTTTCTCCATGCTTCCTCATAGCTTCGCACATGGTCCTTTGGGCAGATTCAACCTGTGTATCGAACTTTGTAGCCTTCCACTTGTGTTGAGAAATGTGTTATCATCAAGGTACGACACTGTATCCAATCTGTAATGTTACTTTTGTGTGTCCCCCACCATCTTGTTGAGGTTTCTCTCAGGGACTCACCCATCGCCAACAGTCTTTGTTGCATTGGTACACTCTCTTCAAAGTCTGACAAGAAGGTTTCTAAAGGATTTAGACCATAAAAGGTGGGTAAGTTACTTACGGTTGTGCTGATCCAGTGAATTTGTCTGGTTAGTCTAGCACATCTTCTTGTAGAAACTTCATACATTTTATTCTGCCAATTCTTCGGTGCTTCTTCTGAGTCTGATGAGCATATGTTGTCACTTCACCAGCTTAAGTTTCCATTAGCTGTGGGATTAATGCAATCCTATTGTCTAGTTGTTAATTTGTATATGTTTTCCAGATTGTATGCGTGGTCTTCTTCTCTGATGGGCTCTGTGTATCGCTAACCTTCATCTGGATCTAAAGGTGAAATGACCCTAAGGCCATCTTTTTCAAAATTCATACGTCTCTTCTTTAAATCAACCACAGTGGAATTATTAAAGGCCCAACCAATTCCTAAGAGCACAGGATAAGGGCAGTTGTTGTCAACTATCTCAATTACCTCAAAATCTGCAATGTTCTTACTCAATCAATGTCCACAGGGACATGTTCTAGTCTGCCAAATGGACTTACAGTTTGTTGGTTGGCCATCCTAATCTTGATAGGGGAATAGATCAACTTCAGTTTTCCCATCAACGCCCAGGTTTTCTTCATCATGACATTGACCTCCGACCCTAAGTCGAGGACTACATAATCTATATCATGTTTGCCTATTTGAGCATTCAAATGTAATTCCTTATTGGTCCTTCTCTTCTTACCGATTTGGTGTACTGCTTTATTAAGTAAGGGGTCTATATTTCCTAGCTCATATTGTCTATTAAATTTTGTAACTCTTGTACAATGCTCTCATCCTGGATCAGCTTAATACAAGTATATAGGAATTCCATGAGCTTGCTTACCTCTTTTTCTTCTTTTGGCGAAGCAGACTGATCAAATGCCAGAGGCATTCCATATTCTCTCACTTTTGGTATTGTCTTTGATGAGGAACCTTGGTCTCCTATGAATTATTTTCTTGCCTCCTCAAACATTTGTCTTTCTTTCTTTGCATCAAACATTTGTGTCTTCTCTGTAGCTTTCTTGATTCCTGAGTCTTCTGTAATCTTCCCTTGGGTCAGTCTATATTCTCCTATAACAGTGCCTCCTATGGTTATAATAGCCACTCTAGGGTATTCTCCACGAGGTTCAGCGTATATCAGTTGTACTTGCGGGTTCTGTTGAGGTCCTAGTCTTTCCTAAATCTTAGCTAGCAGCACAGGACAATATTCTATAACATGTTCAAATGAGCTACAATAGATGCAAGTAGTACAAGGGTTCTGGCAATCCCTTGTGAGGTGTCCTGGTTGTGCACAGTTATAACAGATTATCTATCCTCAGCCTCGACCCATTCCTCCTCATCCTCTGAATCCACCGCGAGGATTGAAGTTTCCTCTCCCATGGGGAGTTATACTGCGTAGTGTTTCCTTCTTGTGGTACTTTGCCTTGAATCTTATATATGTCTCTCGACCTTTCATGCATGAGATCATAAGCCCTACAATCCCTATCATCATGGCCCACATACTTACAGAATGTGAAATACAAATTTGTGGGTGTCTGAACATACTTTTGCATGTAATATCACTCACCAGGGAGATGCATGTTTCTGCATACCTCGCACCAGGGTAAGGTGACTTGATTCAAAGGGCTCGGGGATCCAGAGGCCAAGTATTCATGGAATAGAGGAGAGTGTTCCTTGTCATGTCCTTCGCATCTGCATCTGACACACCAAATGTCTTCTCTTTTATCTTTTCCCTTATCTTTTTTCATATCTTCGACCTACAAAGACAAACTAGTTAGCTGACTCAAGATCTGACTCATACCTAAGCTGTATTCTCCCATAGGGGTTTATTCTAACTTCATGGAGATATCCAGCGCCTAAGACTACGAAGCAATATTTAGTTGCATCAAGGGAACTCTGATGTGTGGTAAGAGGGCAGCAATGAACCATTCTTTGTTCTGTTCATCTGGGATCTGAAAAGTCAATCGGCCTGTTAAGGTTTTGAATCTCTGATTGAATTCCCAAATAGGTTCGGCCAGCTTCTGCTTGATATCTTTCAGCTCTATGATACATTGTGACTCTAACTTGGGTTTATTTAAATCTACAATCAGTGCATTCTTAATCTGATTCAGTGGCTTAGGCTGTGCAAGTCCTTGAACAAGCTTCATCTACCAGCTCAATGCGCAATCGCTTAGAGTGGTAATAAATTGGGTTCTTTTGACATCTTCGTCAGTGACATTTTTAATATTCCATATGGCTTCACATAGGAACCAGTTTTGATCAGGATCTTTAGATCCATCTCTCCTAAATATAGGAAGCCTCATCTCATCTTCCATACATCTTCCTAGGGTTCCTAACTGAATATGTGGTGGACTACTATTGACAGTGCTCTGGACACTCTGGTGACTAAGATTACTCTGGTTGCTTAATACTACTGAATCAACAGGAGGGATAATAGTACTTACTTCGATGGTATGCACAGTTTTGGAAGTTTGAGGTTCTTCTTGGCAAAGCTCTTCATCTTTCCCTTCTTCTGTCCCAGCAGGTTCTGAATTCCCCTCGTCTATCAGATCTGCCTCTTCTCCACTATAGAAACCTTCAACTCGTAGTTCTTCTTGAATAGGTTCACAAGGTGAACTTCTCTAAACACTCTCCCACTGCATGTATGTCCAACTTTTGTGTCACTGTCCTTGTCCGAATTCTTGAACATTAGCCTTTCTAGATCCGACCAATCTACTATATCTTCAAGATGTTCTTCTCATGCAATAGCATCTTGAGTCTCAACTTCAGGAATTGTAAGAAACTTCCTCTGGGTCCCTTAAAGAAATATCTCTCAGCTTGGTTGTATGACTCTACTCTGTCAACAACAAACTATGTGATGTAACCTCCAATGGTGTTATCAAACTAGTGATCTACTGCTCGTGATATGGTGTTATCAACTCTTTTGACCTTCTTGATCAGCTCCAACATCCAAACCACAGGAGGTCTAGATCGGATCTCAAACTGGGTATCTTCTAATATAGCTAGCCACTCATACATCTCTTGATGGATTCCCCCAAAGAACATTTCGTGTATATCAGTAAATATATATTTCTCCAACCAATCCTCTATACTAAGATTAGGGTTCTTATTCTGGGCTTCAGTGAAGTCCTTTTCTTGATCCTCTATCCACTTTTGAGTCTCTGTCTTTGATGGGAACCACCTTGACATTCCCTTAAGAAGATTCATGTCCCGACAACGGAACCATTTGTTGGCACAAGGGCAGACCCAGGGTTCAGCTCCAAGAGTGCACCAACAAGCCCTAACTACTGGCCCTTTCGGAAATATCTGTGAAGGAGATGCAGTCTCACTTGAAGCAGTTATGAGGGGGTTGCAGGACAGAGATGTCTACAACCAAAGGGAATATCAAGTGGATCTAACACAAGAACAACACAGCGTTCATATATCACTTATCAGCTTAGATATATTATGTACATCTACTTATCAGATCTAACGAAGTAGTGCAATCATAGTATATCAATGATAGAGACATAATACCAATCACACACAACACAAAATATACGTGGTTCACCCTCTCTCTAGGGCTACGTCCACAGAACTGTGCTATAATATATTAAGGTAAAGCATACAGTTCTTGTTTGCGTTGTTAGCTAGTAGATCTTCTTTCTTCTCCTCTCTTTCTCTCCCCTCCCTACGCACCCAGTTGTAGGGTTCATCTTCGCACCCAACTGAAGATCTTACAATACCAGAAGGTTCTCATACTCAACACTTCTTTCTCACATACTATTGCTCACTTGATCACACAATGATAAAGAAAACAACAATAATCATAACACCAACCCATCCCAGGTCCTTTAGGCCTCTATTTATACATTACAATAGCTCACCGACATCCTTAGGCCGAAACCTAGGTGTCCAAAAACCCTAAATACCAAAACCCTAGGTGTTTAAAACCCTAAGTCAACTTGACCCATATTTTTAGGGCTTCGCCAACCTGTATTTCCTTTCTTCTAGCATAGTGCTCCAAAGCATTTAACGGTGGCTTTTTCTGCTTGCTAAGTTTTCCATGATCCTTCTTCCTTGTTGATCTGTCATCCTCGATCTCCTCGTCCAATGGCTTGCTTCACTCCATCTTTTCTTCTCTTTTGCTCACTTTGTCCCAGTAAAAGTCACTATGTCTTCCGCGAAGTTTGTATTCTCCTTTTTCTTCCTTGATCTTCGCTTGCTTCCATAACCAAGGGACAACACTTCCCTTTATTTTGTAGTTTGCCTTTGGTTTTTGTAGTTTTATTTGCTTCTAAGAATATTCTCTTTATTCTCTGCTTCAATCCATGATCATTTTTCTTGACCCCTATTTTTGCCTCTCCTTTCGAGGACACCCTGCCTGTCACGGGTTTTTTATTAAATTTTTGGGCCCATATTTAAAGTCTTGTCTGTAGAGGGCATTTTTCAGTTATTGGAGTCACGGGCCTTTTGGAGAGTCACATGCCTTCTGGGGAACTTAACACTTGCCATTCCTCTCTCTGATCTGTAGTGGATGTTTTTTAAGTGATCAATATGGGTACCTGCTCCTTAAACGATCTGGAAAAGAATGTCAAGGCACTCATGAGACCAGATGACGAGGAGACTTGGAGATGAGTGGGCCTATTTGAAAAGGCAGATGGCTTAGGGAGTGGGCCATATATTGATCCTCCAATCACTCACAAGGCAACTTTCACCTCTGGAATTTCTAGAAGCCCTTCTTCCTCTATCCAATTTCTTTCGGGAGCCCGGCCTCCTGCCTTTTCTCCCTCCTCTTTTCCTTGGACTGGTTCACAACCTTCCTCTACTTGTCCTGGTGTCACCCTCGATTTCTCCCCTTTGAAGGAACATGGGGAAACCCACATATCGAAACCTCCTTTCACCTATCGGTGAAGGGAGTGGAAAACAAATCGGAATACCAAACGAATGGTGTTAGGGGACGATGTTGGTTTAGAAGATACCTAGAGAATGACACTTTGTGGGCTGGTTGGCAGAATCTCTTACATATCTCTGAGTAAGGAGTCTCTTGAGGGATGGATTAAAAATAAGTGGTTACCACTTCTTGGTTATGCACCTGAGATCATCTATCTCACCAAGGGGTGGTTGGGATTTATGTGCAACTCCCCGGAAGATGCTACCCTATTACTAAGTTTGTTGTGGGTTTTGGGGGGTAGTAGTATTATTCTCAAGCGATGGAGGATTGCTTTTAATCTAGCAAAGGACCATTTTAAATTTCATCATCTTTGGGTACTCTTGTCGGGCCTCCCTCTACATCTGTGGAATGAGTGTGCCTTGTGAGCAATCGGTGATTCCCTTGGAAAATTTATTTCTATGGACACAAAGTTACTATCTTCTCCTGTGAGGAAAATGGGTAGAGTCTTAATGGAGACGGAAATCTACTGTTTCCTACCGGAATTGATTGAGATAGAATGGCGTGGGCGTAGGATTACTTAATCCCTCAACTACCTCAGCTTGCCCTTTCACTGCAACAAATGCTGAAAAGCAGGTCACCTTCGTCGTGATTGATTTGGTAAGGATGAGGATGACACCTCTGAAGAATCAGAACTACAAAGAAACCCTCCTGCATCTATGGAAGAAGACCTTTCTATGGGTACGAGCACATCAACACAGGTGAATCCCCTTCACATCAGCGAGAGGAGGAGGCAACTTTGGCTGGTAAGTTAAAATGTATTTGTCCCTCTTTATATAACTCTCTCTCCCTTTGGGAAAAGGAAGCCCTTAATAACTCTAGTTGGTCACTACCCTCTACTACCTCAACTGGCAGCCCTGAGAACACAGTGAATCACATTGAACCAGTTAGCTCTGTCCCTACCTATCCTACTAAACTGGTTAATCCTGTGTTGTGTCCTACAACCAACTCACCCCTTGTTGACTGCACTCTTGAGAGTCTCCCTTTGCCACCCCTCATTTCCCCCTCAGACACTCCTATGAACCTTTCTCCTTCAACACCTTTATGTTCCCCTACTCCCACTACAGTCTCCCTGCGCTCTTCTCCAATCGAACAGGGAGATAGGGAGGAAGAGGAGCCTGACCATAACCTCTTTGTTGTTCTGGACTCCCTCATTCCCTTAAATAAGCTTCCAGCTGAATTTGTGCCATTACCTATTTTCTAAGGTAAGGCGGCCATAGTTCCAAGTGCGGATCCAGGTACTTCTTCCTCTCATCCAATGGGAAAGGAGGTAAAGGCCTATACCTGGTCTTGGGGTATTAGTGCCTAAATTTCTCCCATTAAGACTCGTAGGTCTCACAAAAAACTGGTGATTCTTACTTCTCAAACCGAAGAACAGGTTCCTCCCTCCATAGGAAGTGGGGCTCTTGGAGCATTGAAATCCCTAGCGAGGGCAAAGTGATGTTACTGTTCTCCTTGAATATTTGGGGGATTGGAGGAACCCTCAAAGATTCTTCGATGCGTCAACTTCTGGATCGTACTTTACCTGATATAGTCTTTCTTCAAGAGACTCTCTCCCTTGATCGAAAAGCCAGAGATTTTTTTATTGTTTTTCACCCTTCATGGGTTTCAACCGCAGTTAACTCATTGGGGAACTCTAGTGGATTACTTGCCACTTGGGACCCAACTTTGTATGATTTGGATGCCTATCTCACTGTGGAGGGGATTTTATTAACTGGCAGATGCTTAACTACTCAAAAGGAGATTGCTCTATTAAATGTCTATGGGTCGTGTAATGATAGAAAGCAGTTCTGGAGTACCCTGGATGGTAGTGGAATTCTCTCCATCAACAATCTTATTATAGTGTGTGACCTAAATTTCATTTTAACATCAAAAGAGAACTGGGGGGGGGATCCTTTATGCATGGCCACGCTGAAGATTACTACAGAAACCTTTTATCTGCCAAGAAACTGATTGATGTAAATCCAACTAAATTGGTACCAACTTGGCGAAATGGAAGATCTGGCCACGAAGAGATTGCTAGATTCCTAGACAGATGCCTAGTATCTAAAGGTTTATTGTCTTCATTCGGCTTATCAAGGTCATGGGTGGAATACCCCTATGTATCAGATCACGCTCCCATACTTTTACAACTAGATATTTCTCCAAAGTACAAGGCCTTTCCTTTTAAATTTAACACTCTCTGGTTACAGGAATCCGATTTTGTTGATTTGGTTCATTCTGTGTGGATTGATCCTCGTTTCCTTCTGGAGGATGATAAACAAATAATATTTGTCAGCAAATTAAAATAACTCAAACAAAAAACTAATATTTGGACAAAAGAAGTTAAATCTCATGAACAGGCTCTCTTGGTTACGCTGGAATCAGAGATAAAGGTGATTTTTATTAAATCTTATGAGAATCCATTTACTATGGAAGAGGCAAAGCTACTTCAAGAACTTGAATGGAGAAGGTCTCAGGTCCTATGCTGGGAGGAAGAGAATTGGAGAATTCCCAGCGGGGCTCTTTGGATAAAATCCAGTGACAGTAACTCAAAATGTTTTCATAAGATGACCAGTTTCAATAGGAATCGAAAGCATATTTGGGAGGTCAAAAGTAGAAATGGTGTTCACCTAAAAGATCAGGGGGGAATCAAATCGAA
>JZKD02S2302633.1:16731-33679 GCA_000966675.3 Picea glauca | reverse complement strand
TTTGTTCTTGTTTGATTATCAGTGAAGTTCATGAACCAAGTTAGGGCTATTTTTCTTAATGCTCTAGAAAATTGTGCCATTTGTTTTGTTTCATCAGTTACATCCATGGTGTCCCCATTTTTTTCACAAATAAACCCAATTTCCTTTTAGGCATTCATCTCCTTCATATAGAGGGAGGTGATTGTGTGCCCTTTTGGTAGTTTTTGATGGGTTTTCTATCAAAGGCGGTGGTCTCGACTATTTTTGGGCGCATGCCTATTTTGTGAAGGAAGTCTATTATGGGCGTAGGCCTACTTTTGGAGAAGGATTTGTTTTTGGGAAAGACCTATTTTTGGAAAGGAAGACCTAATTTTGGAGCACGCACAACAAGTGTCAAGAAAACAGTATGCAAAAAAAGAAGAAAAAGCAGCATGAAGGAGGAAAAACAACGTGGCACGCAAGTAGACAAGCCTAACCATGATAGGGTTAGGTTTTTTGATAAATATTGTAATGGCTATAAGCCTATAAAATAATATAAATAAGGACTTAGGAGGTCTAGGAGAGAGGGATGTCAATTAAGGAAAAATAGGTGTGTATGTGAGATAGAGAGATATCACATCATTCTGTGAGATTATTGATTGTAATAAGGTTGTAGAAGAGTCAAGTAAGGGAGACTTTGAGGGTTAGTTCACATGTTGAGGAGCCTGGTGTGATCTAGTCCGCCTCACAGATGGGTCTTACCCTCAATATTTATTGTAGTATTGAAGATGTAATGCGTGCAACACAAGATTTTGCAGCAGGTTAAATAAGAGAGCAGAGAAGCCAGATCTTTGTGGACATAGCCCCAGGAGGGGGTGAACCACGATAAACCTTGTGTTCTGTGTGATTTTTAATGAATGTTTACTTTATGTTAATGATTAACATATGAATAAATGGTTAAAATAGAAATATCAACATGCATGTATAGGGTTAAAGATGAATAAATCATAGAAATACTTGAATCATTAACAAGGATAATGCATAAAGAAGGAGGAACACAATCCAATATCCCCACTCATTCCTAGACTGCAAACACCTAAGTATTGCAATCACCCATAAAATCTATCTTGGGTGAGACAGTGTTGTGCACCCTGTGCGCAACGTTTCCTTCTCGTGTACCAAGAGTGCCACTAGTCTTTGAGGGTTTTGTTGGAAACCTGTTGAGATCTAAACTAGGGTCAACCCAAGAAGAAGTAGAAGAGGAGCAAACCAACAACTATTTAAATTTTTTTATTGGATTCTTTATTTGAGTATTGTTATCCACTTTGATTGGTGTCACTTCAATGTCTTTTTTGGTTTCTTTTGTTTGGAAAGATTGGTCTTTATACTCTACCAAAATAGTTCTGTTTGGTTGTGTGACATGTCTCTTGCCCACAACCTTAAATTGACAACATTTGGCATTCCTTAGTAATTAAATTTGGAAGGGGTTTTCTCCCATGAGATCCTCAATTCAAATAATTCATTTTCACCTTGTTTGGGTATGACATTTATCCAATTTCCTTCTCTCCATGGCATATGGATCCATATTCTATCAATGACTCTTCCTTCTTTATCTAGTCAAATCTACATCAAAGCAAGACCAAGTTCTACACGAAATCTATGTCTAGGGATTTCTCTGATATGGGAGTTGATTTTTATGGATCTAATGTTCTAACTGTCATTGGAACAAACTTGTCGATTTCCATACTTCCAATGTTTTCTAACAATTGTAGGGCTGCAAACCCTGCCTCAATCAACTGTAGATCCTTGTCCAATTTAGGAACCATTGAGTCTACTTCTACTTCCACATCCAGTCAATCCTCTTCTGACTCAAAATAAGGTTAGTAATCAATTGATTCATCATTCTTAAGGACCTCCTTTTTTGGTTTGATGAGGCTCCAGAAAATCACATGTTTCAAATATTCTTTTTTCCCATTTGTCTCGTTCAAGTCTTTGTAAATCAACCACAAGTTTTTATTGTTGCATTCTTCTTGTATTTATATGCTTTTCTTCTTCTTTTGATGTGTATTCTCTTTGCATTCTAGTTGATGCTTTCTTCCTACATTTCTTTAGCATGATTGAAATATCTTCTAATCATCTTTTTCATTGTGAGTTGACTAGGTTTGTTTCTTCTTCCCGAGGCATATCATGAGTGGCTACCTGCCCATAGTCAACCCTGAATTTACTCTTGGTCAATGAGGGTGATCTTCACTGTAATTTTCATTTTCTCAAGAAGTATTCCCACTCCTATATTTTCTTCCACTTGGAATTGATTGGTGTAAAGGAGGTCATGCTTCAACAGTGTGACTGATGCCTTTGTCGATAAGAAACTTATGCAACAAGGTTGGAACTATACAAAGGAAACTATCATGTATGTCATCATAGAATATTCTCTTCACATCATTTAATGAAGTGCATTCTTTGATTTCCTTCTCTTCACACAAATATTCAACAATTTGCTCGACCCATTCATAAAGGTTAGTTCGACCACCATTGTTTATCTTTGATAACAATTCTTCATATTTTATTTAGTTATTCATGTGCAACCTTGTCAATGAATTTCTTTATCTCCTTGTGGATTTCTTCTAGAAAATTTTCATGGGTTTCTGTGAAAATTTGTGTCCTTTCTTGTGCAAGTGTTAGTCGATTCCTCTTGGTATAGTTTTTGAATTACTTCTCCAATTTCACCACTCATAGATCTCCTCAACAACATCTATGGATGTGTGCAACTAATATAAAGTCCTAGATCATGTACTATTTACAATAGAACCAATGTTGTAATCTAAGGGATTACAAAGTAAGTAGTTACCAATAGTCTAGCCACATAGCCATAATATACGACATAGTAATATACAATCATGCATACATAGGAGGAGGAAGGGAACCAAAAACAAGTAGTCTTTTATTATTTGATCAATAACGACTTCATCACATCACAAATTCATTCCTATTTATAAATTTACAACAATGGAAGGTAGTTACAACTATTGTAACTACCTTAGTTGGTCAATTGACCCAACTATTTAGTTGACTAAGCTTCACAATTGAATGACTCTTTACATTGGTGAATATTTCAGCCTAGTCAACTAGGCCTCTCCAATAGGATTTATGATTAAATGCACTAATTCTATGGTAGTGTAATTGCACTCATTCCATAAAAATTTATTTCTCACAAAATATACTGAGTGGTCTAGTTTAAACCCCTATGATTGTGCCATAACATTTCCTACTATGATGCTAGTGCCATCTATGTGTATATGAAAAATATTACCTCAATCTGGGAAATCTAGAATCAACATGGTCACTATTGATTTCTTTAACTCCATAAATATTACTTCACAAGATATTGTCTAGAAAAACTACACTCCTTTGTGTATCCATTCCTCCATTGAAATTCCTCCATGCTTCTATTTGTGTCTTCTCCCGAGAAAAGAGTCCAAACAATCTATCCTTTGACCACAACCATGATGTGTTGCCTCCAAAATTTTCCAATGTCCAAGATTTTAGGGTTTCAACATTCATCCTCTTGCTCAGGAATTGTCCCATAGTGGATAAGTCCTCCAAGTCCATAATTTCATGGAGCTTAATCCTCTCTCTTACTTCCAAATTTATGTATTCTACTTTCCTCTTTACACATTTGTGTTTTTTTTATTTCCCAAAACCTCCCGATCTTAAATCCTCTTAGTTAAAGATCAAGTATTTATAGGAAATATAAATGCTCATCGGATATCCTAACAACACTCCACCAAAAAAGACTCTATAACCAATACCTCCCATAGATTTAGAGACACCTAGAGGTGGAAAGCGTAATAAGCCTAATAAAATATCTAAAAAAATTCACCATAATCAATTAGAGTGGTTAATTATTTCCTTTTAGAGGAACGTGGCAGTTGATTTGCGTTTGAACTCAAGGGATAAAAACCTTGATCCACCAAATCCTCCCACTCGTGTATCCTTGTTGATTTCAAAGACTGTTCAAAGTGTTGGAGATAAAATTACAAGGATAAATTCTTCTTCATTTTTAGAGAGGTGGTACTCCTCTTTTATAAATATAATACAAAAATACAAATTATTCCTAAGACAGAAGCATGCTTGTTCAAAAATAAATATTCACAATAGTAATTTTTTAAAAGACTGTAAAAGACTAAAATGAGGAATATCATAGCACATTATTTCTATCATAGCATAAAGTAAAGTATGACATATCATTTGGAAAGATGAGAATAAAGGACCACACATGTAGAGAAATTAACATGATCTTTCAATAAAACTCATAAGGGATTTGATATATAGGAATGCGCACAATGTATTTCATGTATCTTTATTGAAAATGTATGTGCAAGACCCTAACCATGTCATTGATTGGAATTTGATTCAGGTGGATCCCAAAGGGGACTTTCAGGTGGAACTAGTGGACATCTTCGACTGGAAATTCAAGGTGCTCTAGAACAAAGCTATCGAGCAGGTAAAGGTCCAGTGGATTTGGTAAAACCTAAAGGACATGACACATGAGTTAGAAGATGCCATGAGGGAGGCATACCCACAATGGTTTTGATATTTTGATGTAAAAATTGTATATATGGTCACATTTATGGTGATGTTCACTGATGATAGTGAAAAATTAAGGGGAAGGGAAATTTAACACCCCAGTTTTAATCGCCATGAATTGTAATGTAATTGTACATATATGTTATATAGGTTGGTGAGTTAGATAATATATACAAGGGATGATTTATGTATATTTTGTATCAAAGTTATTAATAAAAACACATCACTGGTTGTGATATGAGAGGGACAATAATATTGGGGGGCTATGATTCAACAAGAGAGAATTGACTTACTCCATTGGTCAACCTAAATTGATGGTTGACTAGCTCAATTTCCTTGTCGAATGTCTTTACCATCAATTGACTTATCACAATGGTTGACCAAAGTATAAAGTCATATTATTTTATTATAATTTATATTTCAGAGGGGCTTAAGGGGGCCCAAAGGGTCGAAATTATGATTTATATTATTTTATTGTAAATCAAATTCCACTTACCATAAAGTATGCTAAAGGACAAATCTATTTGGGGAGGCATGCTAAGGAGTTAGGTGGAGTTCCTTGGGTGCCAAGTGGAAAGTTCATAACATGCATACTAATTCCTTGGGGTTGGGGAATATAACCGTGAATCTACCTACTCATTATTTTAATTTTTTCACTCTCTTTCCATGCATGGAGTTCTCTATTAATGAGTACAAAACCAACACCATTCAACCTGCAGATTGAAGGATTGAAGGGAAATCCTTGCTGGTAAATTAGATTGTTATGTTTGTGATAGAAGGCTGGGATGCCTGCTATGTAAATTTGATATGTAAATGCCTATAGGAATGAGCATGGGATTGTTGTGTTTGAGACTCCACAAGAAACTAGATTTTTGGAGCCCCAACATTGAGATTCATGGAAAGTCTGCACTAGATCTCTGGAAGGGGTGAGAATTTACTGAGGCATTGTAGGGCAAAGAACAAGATTCCATACTTAGGGTGGTGTAGGTTGCGGAAGAGAGTTGGGTGGTGGAAAAGGCTCTAGGAGTTTGTATGATGTTACCTATTGGGTATTGGGATATGCGAGGGAGATTAGTCAGCCATAGGAATCGTTTTTTCTTATGGACTCATAGCCCCAACTCCATGGTGTCCTGCTACTGAGAGAATTAGAGAAGTAGAGCCTATGGTTGTGAGGAATTCCTTTTGTACGCAACCAGTTGATGATATTTATTCATAAGATACGTGTTATGGTTTCCATATTATCATTTGAGTTTTTGTGTGTATTTTACTAATTAAAATGTTGGGAATGCTAATGAAAATAATGTTGTTTTAATTCTGTATGTTTATATGAATGTGCATGAGATTGTTTTTCATTTTAAATGCACAGCGAATAGATTGGTATTAGAGCTCTTAATTATGGAAATGTGTTGAATACAAGTTTAAAAAGAACAATATGTACAAAGTTGGAATAGTAGTAACATGAATTAGTATGGAACTAGGTATGTTACACCATTCCAAAAGTCTCTCATTATCTAGTGGCACAAGTTCTGACCCAATTGTGATTTGATAAATATATTTACATTTGAGTAGGTCCTCCATGTAGGATTTCTAGTAGTAATACTTGGTGCTTTTTAAGTTAATCTCATTAGGGTTAGTAGCCATTTTAAAAATATAAATTTGAGAAAGAGCTAAAATATATGACACAATTTGTAAATCTCACAAAATAAGCTAAGTTAAGAACAAATGGAACTCATAAATGAATTTGTATGAGGAAGTTATGCCCTTAGAAAGCTTCCAAAAAAATGTAACTTCAATAGCATTAGATAAAAAAATAAATTGAAACCACCTATTCCACTACAAAGAGAACTCGTAAATACATTGTTTGTGAAAAACCACATTGGAATCATAGGTCAACGGGAAAAACTATGCTAGTTTGAAAATGTCCTTCAAAAATTAGAGGAACAACCTCATGGGGTGTTATGAAGTGTCATGTGACATTCCCTATTTGGGAATGTGGCATTGAGTCTACATTGTTGGCTAAGGATTTGTCTTTGTAGATGGGACTATGCAATTTTCTAAGGTGGCAATCGTAAGATGCCATATTTCCATGTGTCATTGCTTGAAGATGAGAAAATGTGTAGATATAGAACGTCTAAAACTTGATTTCATTGAAACAAGAAGTATTCATTACCAATTTGGTTGCGCCACACTCAATCATACAGTCAAATATACTCCTAAAAATCACCAAGATGTGTGGATATAAAAAGTTTCCATGTAGCTAGTTAGTACAACACAATAATCTTTCCCATTTAGTAATCAAAGTTTAATCTAAAATTGCCTTAGTACCATGTTTGAAATTACATATAGCCAAATGATCACAGGAGAAAAACATATTCACAAATGACACATGATCTGATCTTATGTGGTAAAATACTCAAAATGGAAACATCCACAGAGTGAGGGGGAAAGGTTAATTATTTCATAATCAACAATGTACAACAAGGACCTATGTTCGTTTTATAGAACATATGCTTATTATACATAATTATGCACAATTGATTAATCAAATGCACATAAATATTGAAATCATGTGTCCACTTATTATATTTGACCAATATTTTATTCGATTGATTAAGACCCTATTGGATTGACCTTTCAATCAAAATAAATCTTACTTATTTATTAGAGTTATCTCTTAAAAATACCTTTAATCAATATTACTTACTTATTAGAGTTATTTCTTAAAAATGCCTTTAATGACCAAATAAGATTAACATGAGATCAATCATCAAAATCAATAATTCATTAGAAGGTTTGCTCAATGGATTATTGGGTTCACTTAGTAAGTTGGTTGGCATTGAAATAACCCTTCAATAGAAAGAATGATTAGACCCTATTAGGAAAATCCTTATCCCCTTGCAGAGATCAGGTAAAACCTTTAATGACATTACCTTCCATATAGCTAGATAAGGTAACACCTTTTTGAACCTTACATGAGCAGAGTGAAAAGTATAACCTTTCTTAAACTAAGTAGAGTGAAAAGTATAACCTTTTTTAAATTTTGCCTCTCAAGCATATATGTTCCTTCTAATCTTCGTACAAATTCTACATCTATAGTACTTGTAAGAGAACTATTGTTAATAATTGAATTGAGACCATAGTAAAGGTGTAAATTAAAGAAAAATTTGAAGTAAAAAATAATAAAAAGCATATATTTTCCTTCTAATCTACGTACAAATTCTACATCTATAGTAAGAGCACTATTGTTAACCAACCACGACAATGTCCTTGCCAGATACTAAGGTTTAAGTGTCTCAAATCATTTTTGGAGCTCTTTGGAGCTTCCATTTCTCATATCTCGAGTATAGTTTCTCAATTAATGACATTTTATTTGGGTAATGTCAAGCGTTGACTTACCCATGGAGAAATGGCCATGGTTGTCTTTGGGATTGTAGAGTTAACAGTGGGCATATCCGATTCATTATTGCTTTTAGTAATTTTTTAAGGAGAATTAAGTGTGTCAAAGCATATTATGCATTCAAAGAAATCTTCCAACCCCAACCTGTGAAGGACCTCCGCAACATGATTTTGTCATTGTTTGTAAATTTATGTCTTACATAACAAATTCATTATTGCTTTCAATAATTTTTTACGGAGGATTAAGTGTCTTAATGCATATAATGCCTTCAAAGAAATCTTCCAACCCTAGCCTGTTAAGGACCTATGCAACATGATCTTTGTCACTGTTTGTAAATATCTGTTTTACATAACAAAGTTATAAACAATTAAGAAGTATGCTTATAAATTTTCAAAAAAACCTAGAGGCATGCTTAATAACAAGTTCTTCAACACAAGTTCTAGTTTAGGATTCTCATATGAAAATCTTTCATTAATATAACTGTATAAGTAACATTTGTTTTGTATGGAAATTCAGAAATTGGGATGGGGCATAAGATTTCTTAAATACTTGTGGTAATCTTCATAGTCAAAATCATAGTCCATTGCCCGCATAGATCAAAGAACATGGTAAAAAATAAGAAATGAATTCATGAACATGATGGTCGAGAAAGATGATATCAATTCAACTGCAATTCCCAGCCATGAGTGATCCAGGTGGATATTGGTGNAACCATGATGTGTTGCCTCCAAAATTTTCCAATGTCCAAGATTTTAGGGTTTCAACATTCATCCTCTTGCTCAGGAATTGTCCCATAGTGGATAAGTCCTCCAAGTCCATAATTTCATGGAGCTTAATCCTCTCTCTTACTTCCAAATTTATGTATTCTACTTTCCTCTTTACACATTTGTGTTTTTTTTATTTCCCAAAACCTCCCGATCTTAAATCCTCTTAGTTAAAGATCAAGTATTTATAGGAAATATAAATGCTCATCGGATATCCTAACAACACTCCACCAAAAAAGACTCTATAACCAATACCTCCCATAGATTTAGAGACACCTAGAGGTGGAAAGCGTAATAAGCCTAATAAAATATCTAAAAAAATTCACCATAATCAATTAGAGTGGTTAATTATTTCCTTTTAGAGGAACGTGGCAGTTGATTTGCGTTTGAACTCAAGGGATAAAAACCTTGATCCACCAAATCCTCCCACTCGTGTATCCTTGTTGATTTCAAAGACTGTTCAAAGTGTTGGAGATAAAATTACAAGGATAAATTCTTCTTCATTTTTAGAGAGGTGGTACTCCTCTTTTATAAATATAATACAAAAATACAAATTATTCCTAAGACAGAAGCATGCTTGTTCAAAAATAAATATTCACAATAGTAATTTTTTAAAAGACTGTAAAAGACTAAAATGAGGAATATCATAGCACATTATTTCTATCATAGCATAAAGTAAAGTATGACATATCATTTGGAAAGATGAGAATAAAGGACCACACATGTAGAGAAATTAACATGATCTTTCAATAAAACTCATAAGGGATTTGATATATAGGAATGCGCACAATGTATTTCATGTATCTTTATTGAAAATGTATGTGCAAGACCCTAACCATGTCATTGATTGGAATTTGATTCAGGTGGATCCCAAAGGGGACTTTCAGGTGGAACTAGTGGACATCTTCGACTGGAAATTCAAGGTGCTCTAGAACAAAGCTATCGAGCAGGTAAAGGTCCAGTGGATTTGGTAAAACCTAAAGGACATGACACATGAGTTAGAAGATGCCATGAGGGAGGCATACCCACAATGGTTTTGATATTTTGATGTAAAAATTGTATATATGGTCACATTTATGGTGATGTTCACTGATGATAGTGAAAAATTAAGGGGAAGGGAAATTTAACACCCCAGTTTTAATCGCCATGAATTGTAATGTAATTGTACATATATGTTATATAGGTTGGTGAGTTAGATAATATATACAAGGGATGATTTATGTATATTTTGTATCAAAGTTATTAATAAAAACACATCACTGGTTGTGATATGAGAGGGACAATAATATTGGGGGGCTATGATTCAACAAGAGAGAATTGACTTACTCCATTGGTCAACCTAAATTGATGGTTGACTAGCTCAATTTCCTTGTCGAATGTCTTTACCATCAATTGACTTATCACAATGGTTGACCAAAGTATAAAGTCATATTATTTTATTATAATTTATATTTCAGAGGGGCTTAAGGGGGCCCAAAGGGTCGAAATTATGATTTATATTATTTTATTGTAAATCAAATTCCACTTACCATAAAGTATGCTAAAGGACAAATCTATTTGGGGAGGCATGCTAAGGAGTTAGGTGGAGTTCCTTGGGTGCCAAGTGGAAAGTTCATAACATGCATACTAATTCCTTGGGGTTGGGGAATATGACCGTGAATCTACCTACTCATTATTTGAATTTTTTCACTCTCTTTCCATGCATGGAGTTCTCTATTAATGAGTACAAAACCAACACCATTCAACCTGCAGATTGAAGAATTGAAGGGAAATCCTTGCTGGTAAATTAGATTGTTATGTTTGTGATAGAAGGCTGGGATGCCTGCTATGTAAATTTGATATGTAAATGCCTATAGGAATGAGAATGGGATTGTTGTGTTTGAGACTCCAAAAGCAACTAGATTTTTGGAGCCCCAACATTGAGATTCATGGAAAGTCTGCACTAGAGCTCTGGAAGGGGTGAGAATTTCCTGAGGCATTGTAGGGCAAAGAACAAGATTCCATACCTAGGGTGGTGTAGGTTGCGGAAGAGAGTTGGGTGGTGGAAAAGGCTCTAGGAGTTTGTATGATGTTACCTATTGGGTATTGGGATATGCGAGGGAGATTAGTCAGCCATAGGAATCGTTTTTTCTTATGGACTCATAGCCCCAACTCCATGGTGTCCTGCTACTGAGAGAATTAGAGAAGTAGAGCCTATGGTTGTGAGGAATTCCTTTTGTACGCAACCAGTTGATGATATTTATTCATAAGATACGTGTTATGGTTTCCATATTATCATTTGAGTTTTTGTGTGTATTTTACTAATTAAAATGTTGGGAATGCTAATGAAAATAATGTTGTTTTAATTCTGTATGTTTATATGAATGTGCATGAGATTGTTTTTCATTTTAAATGCACAGCGAATAGATTGGTATTAGAGCTCTTAATTATGGAAATGTGTTGAATACAAGTTTAAAAAGAACAATATGTACAAAGTTGGAATAGTAGTAACATGAATTAGTATGGAACTAGGTATGTTACACCATTCCAAAAGTCTCTCATTATCTAGTGGCACAAGTTCTGACCCAATTGTGATTTGATAAATATATTTACATTTGAGTAGGTCCTCCATGTAGGATTTCTAGTAGTAATACTTGGTGCTTTTTAAGTTAATCTCATTAGGGTTAGTAGCCATTTTAAAAATATAAATTTGAGAAAGAGCTAAAATATATGACACAATTTGTAAATCTCACAAAATAAGCTAAGTTAAGAACAAATGGAACTCATAAATGAATTTGTATGAGGAAGTTATGCCCTTAGAAAGCTTCCAAAAAAATGTAACTTCAATAGCATTAGATAAAAAAATAAATTGAAACCACCTATTCCACTACAAAGAGAACTCGTAAATACATTGTTTGTGAAAAACCACATTGGAATCATAGGTCAACGGGAAAAACTATGCTAGTTTGAAAATGTCCTTCAAAAATTAGAGGAACAACCTCATGGGGTGTTATGAAGTGTCATGTGACATTCCCTATTTGGGAATGTGGCATTGAGTCTACATTGTTGGCTAAGGATTTGTCTTTGTAGATGGGACTATGCAATTTTCTAAGGTGGCAATCGTAAGATGCCATATTTCCATGTGTCATTGCTTGAAGATGAGAAAATGTGTAGATATAGAACGTCTAAAACTTGATTTCATTGAAACAAGAAGTATTCATTACCAATTTGGTTGCGCCACACTCAATCATACAGTCAAATATACTCCTAAAAATCACCAAGATGTGTGGATATAAAAAGTTTCCATGTAGCTAGTTAGTACAACACAATAATCTTTCCCATTTAGTAATCAAAGTTTAATCTAAAATTGCCTTAGTACCATGTTTGAAATTACATATAGCCAAATGATCACAGGAGAAAAACATATTCACAAATGACACATGATCTGATCTTATGTGGTAAAATACTCAAAATGGAAACATCCACAGAGTGAGGGGGAAAGGTTAATTATTTCATAATCAACAATGTACAACAAGGACCTATGTTCGTTTTATAGAACATATGCTTATTATACATAATTATGCACAATTGATTAATCAAATGCACATAAATATTGAAATCATGTGTCCACTTATTATATTTGACCAATATTTTATTCGATTGATTAAGACCCTATTGGATTGACCTTTCAATCAAAATAAATCTTACTTATTTATTAGAGTTATCTCTTAAAAATACCTTTAATCAATATTACTTACTTATTAGAGTTATTTCTTAAAAATGCCTTTAATGACCAAATAAGATTAACATGAGATCAATCATCAAAATCAATAATTCATTAGAAGGTTTGCTCAATGGATTATTGGGTTCACTTAGTAAGTTGGTTGGCATTGAAATAACCCTTCAATAGAAAGAATGATTAGACCCTATTAGGAAAATCCTTATCCCCTTGCAGAGATCAGGTAAAACCTTTAATGACATTACCTTCCATATAGCTAGATAAGGTAACACCTTTTTGAACCTTACATGAGCAGAGTGAAAAGTATAACCTTTCTTAAACTAAGTAGAGTGAAAAGTATAACCTTTTTTAAATTTTGCCTCTCAAGCATATATGTTCCTTCTAATCTTCGTACAAATTCTACATCTATAGTACTTGTAAGAGAACTATTGTTAATAATTGAATTGAGACCATAGTAAAGGTGTAAATTAAAGAAAAATTTGAAGTAAAAAATAATAAAAAGCATATATTTTCCTTCTAATCTACGTACAAATTCTACATCTATAGTAAGAGCACTATTGTTAACCAACCACGACAATGTCCTTGCCAGATACTAAGGTTTAAGTGTCTCAAATCATTTTTGGAGCTCTTTGGAGCTTCCATTTCTCATATCTCGAGTATAGTTTCTCAATTAATGACATTTTATTTGGGTAATGTCAAGCGTTGACTTACCCATGGAGAAATGGCCATGGTTGTCTTTGGGATTGTAGAGTTAACAGTGGGCATATCCGATTCATTATTGCTTTTAGTAATTTTTTAAGGAGAATTAAGTGTGTCAAAGCATATTATGCATTCAAAGAAATCTTCCAACCCCAACCTGTGAAGGACCTCCGCAACATGATTTTGTCATTGTTTGTAAATTTATGTCTTACATAACAAATTCATTATTGCTTTCAATAATTTTTTACGGAGGATTAAGTGTCTTAATGCATATAATGCCTTCAAAGAAATCTTCCAACCCTAGCCTGTTAAGGACCTATGCAACATGATCTTTGTCACTGTTTGTAAATATCTGTTTTACATAACAAAGTTATAAACAATTAAGAAGTATGCTTATAAATTTTCAAAAAAACCTAGAGGCATGCTTAATAACAAGTTCTTCAACACAAGTTCTAGTTTAGGATTCTCATATGAAAATCTTTCATTAATATAACTGTATAAGTAACATTTGTTTTGTATGGAAATTCAGAAATTGGGATGGGGCATAAGATTTCTTAAATACTTGTGGTAATCTTCATAGTCAAAATCATAGTCCATTGCCCGCATAGATCAAAGAACATGGTAAAAAATAAGAAATGAATTCATGAACATGATGGTCGAGAAAGATGATATCAATTCAACTGCAATTCCCAGCCATGAGTGATCCAGGTGGATATTGGTGACCCACCTATTCCAACTGGCTCCTCTTGATATTTTTTAGTTCAACACGTTCTTCTGTACTTCTTTGTAATTGTGGGTTCTACACTTTCAGGGTTGTCTGAATCCCTACACATATTCCATGTGGATTGTTGGCACAAGGGAAGACCCATGGTTCGGCTCCAAGAGCGCACCAACAAGCCCTAACTACTGGCCCTTTCGGCAACACCTGTGAAGCAGATGTAGTCTCACCCGAAGCAGTTATGGGGGGGTTTTAGGATAGAGATGTCTACAATCGACGGGAATATCAAGTGGTTCTAATACAATAACAACACAACATTCATATGTAACTTATCATCTTAGAACTACTTTGCCCATCTATTTATCAGATCTACCATGGTAATGCAATCACAGTATATCAAATGAAAAATATAGAAGGCCAATCACACATAACACAAGATATACATGGTTCACCATCTCTCTAGGGCTACGTCCACAGAACCGTTCTTTATAATATATTAAGATGAAGCATATAGTTCTTGTCTGCGTTCTTAGCTAGTAGATCTTCTCTCTTCTCCTCTCTTTCTCTCCCCTCCCTACGCACCCAGCTACAGGGTTGACCTTCACACCCAGCTGAAGATCTTACAATACCAGAAGGCTCTCCCACTTAGCACTTCTCTCTCAGACAACAATGATCGCTCACAACATACTAACAACAACTAGATTGATACTAGTAACAATGACAACAACCCAACCTAGGTCCTCTTGAACTTTATTTATACATTACAATAGCTCATCGACATCCTTAGGCCGAAACCTAGGTGTCAAAACCATAGATACCAAAACCCTAGGTGTCTAAAACCCTAGGTCAACTTGATCTGCGTTTTCAGGGCTTCACCAACCTGTCCTTCCTTCCTTCTCACGCAGTGCTTCAGAGCATCTAATAGTGTTATTTCCCACTTACTGAGTCATCCATGATCCTTCTTCCTTGTTGAACTATCAACCTCGATCTCCTTGTCCAATGACTTGCTTTCTTGGGCTTCGCTCCATATTTTTTGCTCTTTTGCTCGCTTCGACACAGTAATAGTCATTGTGTCTTCCACGTAGTTCACATTCTCCCTTTTCTTCCTTGATCTTCACATACTTCCATAACCAAGGGCCAACATGCCCCCAACACTCACCTGTGACTCATCCCAAGGCACTTCATATCTGAGCTTCCTTTTTTACTTTGACTTCAGATTATGCAGTGCAGCCTCTACTTTTTGTTCGATGCCTCCTCTCCTTCCTTGTGGAGATTGTCTTTTCTGTGTCTGGCACCCAGTTTCAACTGCACCTGGTACCTAGACCTTTTTCCTCTTGCGTTTACTGAGAGCTGCGGGGAAGCTGGTTGTCATAGTACAATTTCAACCAACTCCCATTCACTAATCCTTCATTCCAGTCTCCATTCAAAGTCTTCAATTGCACAACTCCTCCTTCTGTAACATAGGTGATCTCATATGGCCCTAGCAAATGCGTTCTGAACTTCCCTGGATGTTTTCTAAAATTATTTTCATATATCAGTACTAGATCACCTTGTTTAAATGCCTTCTTCTTGATGTCCCTGTCATGATAGGCCTTCTCTCTTTCCTTCTGTACTTGCTGATGAAATCCTGAAACAAATATGTCTTCTTCCAATTTGACCAACTATGCAATCCTCTCTTTAACAATGCCAGTATCATCCATATCTGTAAAGGAAACAATTCTTAGGCATGGTACCAAATATTCCATTGGAACAACAACTTCAAGACCATATACCAAATTAAAAGGTGTCTGCATTGTCAACTTCTTGCAAGTGGTTCTATAGGCCCATAATATTGTTGGTACTCTTAAATCCCAATCGTCCCTATTCACACTGCAAATCTTGGTTAGTGTTCTCTCCAAAATCTTGTTGAATGCTTCAACTATCCCATTTGCTTGTGGATGGTATGATGTGCTCTTCTGATGGTGGATTGAAAATTCTTCAGTTAGGGCTTCAACTGTATTATTGATGAAATGTGTTCCTTGATCACTCATAAGGATATTTGGGCATCCAAACCTGGTTATGATGTCATCAAATATGAAGTGCACAACTGTAGTTGCACTACAGTCCTTGATTGCTCTTGCTTCGACCCATCTGGTCAAGTGCTCTGTTGCTGTAATTATGTACCTTGCTCCTGTGCGCTTTCCTGGTGGGTTTATAGGTCCAACGAAGTCAATGGCCCATTTCACGAATGCTTGTAGGGTTAAATATGGTGCTAATGGAATTTCATCTCTTCTAGATGGTTTCCAAACTCTTTGGCATATGTCGCAGGCTCTGGAATAGTATTTATCATCTCTGTGTAACGTAGGCCACCAAAGGCCAGCTCTAAGAACGTTCTGCGTAGTTGATTTTCTTGCGTAATGTCCTCTTGCGATGCCTTCATGAGATTCTGTGAGGATCAGTGGTCACTCTGACTCCATAATACATCTTCTTAATATCTCATCAGGTCCCATCTTGTATAGATGTCCAACTATAAGTGAGAAGTCTGCAACACACACTACTAGCTGTTTCTTCTGAGGAATTGTATACGCACTAGGTGCCATTCCTGTTGATAGTAACTGGACTATCTATGTGAAGTGGTCATTGACCTTTCTAATGGCCAATAACTGTGCATCCGATAGTGCATCCTCCAAACTGGTTGGCTCTTTTCCATGTTCCAACCTTGACAAGTGGTCAAGACCTTTGTTCATTATTTCTGGCTTAACTACGATCTAAAAGTCTTATTCATGGAATAGCATAAGCCATCTGCATATCATTCCCCCCAACACTGGCTTGTTGACTAGGTATTTCAGTGCAGAGTGATCAATAAACATTTTAAAGTGTCCTCCCAACGAGTAGCGGTGAAATTTCTGCAATGTGTACACCATGGCTAACCCTTCTCGCTCAATGGTGGTGTAATTAATCTCAGAAGTTGATAGATTCCTGCTAGAAAAAGCTAATGGGTGGTCAATATATTCTTCTCTAGGTTGTTCTAACACTGCTCCTAAAGCAATGGAAGACACATCGACATGCACATGAAACTCCTTGGTCCAATCTGGGAAAACCAGAATAGGCACAGTAACCATTTTCTG
>JZKD02S2302633.1:6675-16721 GCA_000966675.3 Picea glauca | reverse complement strand
GATCAATCCTGATTCCATCCCTAGATACGATATGACCCAAAAGCTTACCTTCCCGCATGGTGAAATGTGATTTCTTTGGATTTAAAGATAGACCAAACCTGCGGCATTTTTCGAAAGTCTGTTTAAGATGTATCAAGTGTTCTTCGTCAGTTTTAGAGAAAACCGTCAAATCGTCAAGATAAATGACTACGAACTTATCCCTTTCACCGATGAAATCGATGTCCATAGCGCGCTGGAACATGGCCCCTACATTCATCAAACCAAAAGGCATTTTATCATACATGAACGTACCCCATGGTGTAGTGAAAGCGGTTTTTTCTCTATCTTCTTCATTCATTGCAATTTGATTATAACCATAGAACCCGTCAATCATAGACATTCGGTTGGCTCCAACTACCTTTTCTAGCACATGGTCCATTTTAGGCAACAGATAGTTGTCCTTAAGAGATGACTTATTTAGATTTCTGAAATCCACACACGGTCTGATTTCCCCATTCTTTTTCCTGACCGAAACCAGGTTTGCTACCTAGTCTGAATATCTCAGAGGTACTATTATTTTCGCGTCTAAAAGTTTCTTAACTTCTTTTTCGATCACAAGTAACAAAATGGGGTTGATCTGTCTAAGCTTTTGCCTAAATGGTTTGACCCCGGGATTTAGAGGTATCTTGTGATCAATTATGGAAGTGTCGTATGTCTTTAACTCATCATAAGACCAGGCGAAAACATCCTTATACTGTCTGAGTAGGTCTTCGTACTTACTTTTTATTTGGGGAGGGAGGAATTTGGATATTTTTACCATCCTGGATTCTTCTTGGGTTCCTATATCACAATCCTCCACTTCTTATGGTTGGGGTTGTAAGGCGTATTTCACAGGTATGTCGTTTTGATCAAAAAGTCTTTCCAGAGGAATCAATCCTTTAGGAATTTGGTTGTTTTTAAGGACCAGCATGCGATGATATAAGATTTTGTCTCAGAAAGCTTTAGGATCCTCCCCTTCTTGCATGATCCATATCGGGTCATTTTGATTTTCTTGGTCTGCATGAGTTTCGGAAAATTCGCCTACTGCTTCAAGAAACTTCTTAATTTGTTCATCATCCTCAAAAACCTGTCAGTGATGGATATTGTCTAGTATAGATGGTCTGTGTCTGATCTCTATGTGATACTTCAGTTTGAAATTCGTGGGAGGAGAGAAGGTTGAAGTTGCTTTAGCTAATGCATCAGCATGTAAGTTCTCTGCGCGTGGGATGAAGTGGACATTTACGGACAAGAAAAAAATTTCCATTAGATCCTAGGCATAATTCATGTATGATCTTAATCTGGGATGGTTTGCTTGGTACTGTCGATTTATCTGTTTGACTATTAACTCTGCATCTCTGTATACCTCTAAGTTATTTATTTTCATCTTCTTGGCAGCCTCTAATCCTAAGACCAACGCTTCGTATTCACATACGTTGTTAGTATAATCTATATCCCATTGCAGTCTGTAGGAAAAAGGAACCACGAACTTTCCTTCGAGAGCCACTAAAAGCACTCCTACACCAGCCCCTTCACAAGATGAGGCACCGTCAAAATACATTTTCCAGACACCGGTGCTACACAGATCCTCTGTCATGTAACCTGACTCTTCCTACTCTATATCGTTTTCCTCTAGACAACCATCTAAACCGTCATCAAAAGATAAGATACAATTTCCTAAATCTTGATCCGCAATGTAAATAGGGAAATTGTTCGGGTTTTGAGGGTCGCTCACTGTATATGCTAATCTTGTTTCTCTGTACAGCCGAGTAAATTGCCCACCAAACATAGGAATTGTGGAAAACGTCATATCCAATTGAAGAGAACCCCCCAGCTTGGCTACCCGTGACCTAGACAACAATAATCCATACTTAGGGGGAATATCAGCAATAACCACATCCATGAAGATACTCTTAACCGGGACCTGTGCCAGGGTAACTACTAATTCCTTTATCATTACCATACACTTAACCCTTCTCGAGTCAAAAGAGTAAAGATCTCCATAATTTCTGGTGATCTGGAGACCCAATTTGTCCATAATAATCTTAGGCATAACGTTATGGGAGGCTCTGGAGTCTAACATGCAATTATGTAGCAATTGATCGTATACATTTAAAGTGATATAAAAGGGAGAAATAGTGTCTTTGGCCCCTTCAAAATGTCGACCAAAAGTAATGTTAGGTTTGTCATCTTCCAGGTTTAAAACGTCAGACTAGCTTTCTAGCTCTGAGACACCCATCACTTTGGTAATCTGCTTCCGATAAACAGGGTTTTTTGCTAATTCTACCAGAGGGATTGGTATCTTAATTTTATTTATCTCGTTTTCAAAACTGAAAGCTCTGCTCACCTTGTATGTTTCTTTAGTTGAGACTTTTGAATCCTTCCTTTCTGACTTATTCATCTCGACCACTTTATTACTCATGGTCTTGGTTGAAGGCATAATTTTATTAGCCGTTTTGGTTCCTTGTGCTTGGGTCTCAACTTTTCCCACTTCAGACTCTTGTGTGCTTACTACTTTCGTTTTGTTGTTGGGTAATAAGGTCTCTTCCAGAGTAGGCTCACAAGTTTGACCTCTTCAGAGGATTTTCTTAGGTTGAGTAGTTGAGATGGGCTTACTCTTAGATCTTAAGTTGTACTTAGGTTGGATCTTAGCCATTATCATTTCAATTTCTTGTTGAGAGCCACAAAGGTCAGTATGATCACTTTCTTCACCCTTAACCAATGGTTGTTGAGTGTTTAGAGATTTTTCATAATCTTCTCTAGTCAGATAGGATTGTGTGCAGTCATCACTGAAGTTCGTGACATCATTATCCAAATCTCTGAAATCTTGGAGATCGTTCGCTCCATAAAATTTTCACTCTTTAGGGGAGCTTGTATTTTTTGATCTTCGTTTTTTATCTATCTTTGTTGGTTCGGGGGGTTGGGGTTCCTCTTGAAATCATTTTTGGGGAAAGAATCAGCTTTGGCCTATTCAAGCTCCATTCTGGATATTTTATTAGACAGTTCTTTAATTACTCTAGCCATATCGTCTACCCTATCATCCGTGGATCTATTAGACCTTGACAACCCTGCTTGTTCTCTAAAGCGTTTAGTTTCTTGGATTCTCATTTCTACTTTAGCTTTAAGCTTACCAGAAGCCATCATATTCGACTCGATTTCTACAGCGTCATCCTGCATTCAGTTTAGAGTGGCTCCTCTTCTCTCTCGCAAAAGGAGTGCAAAATTTGGTTCGAAATCCCCTGCAAAGGTTACTTTAGCCACGGGTTGGGATGGTTTAACCTCGGTTGGGATTTTGTTATACAGTTTGTTGAATCTTTGAATAAATTCTATAACTATTTTTGAATTCTTTTTTCTTAAAGACCCAAATTCGGTTAAATAATATAGGTGGTCTTTTCTTTCACCCCATTATCTGAGGAAAGCATCTTCCAAGGTGTCATAAGACAAGATAGATGTTGTAGGTAGGCTCTGAAACCAAGTTCGGACATGGCCTTCGAAGGTTTGGACAAGAAGCTTTGAATACACATCCTCATGTTCAATACCTAGAATGTTTGTGAATTGATCAAAGAAATTAATGTGTTCGGTTGTGGTTAGATCTCCTTCCCCAGTGAATTTTGGCAAATTTTTTATATAATTTTCGGGAAGGTCATGCAGAGGAACGGGCAAAACCAAGGGAGTGTATATTGCTGCAACTTTTGCAAACACTCTGGGAGGGGGGATAGGTCCTTGGCCTCCATCTCCTCCTACAGGATCTCCTCCCCCTCCTCCTCCGATAACCCCTCCACCTCCTCCTCCGGCAGCTGCCATCGTTATTAGTGGAAAGTTGTAAAGGGGGTTTCGGAAAATTAAAAGTGAATCTTAATTTTCTTCATGAAGAGGAAAATCCGACGATGAAAGATAATGAACGCGAGGACTTAGTTCCTCAGATTTGCAAGAGACGAAATCAGGAGAACCGACGGGTGTGGAAACCGAATGTGTAACACACTCTTCAGAATTAGGTGAGGTCAGGAAATTTAACTGAAGGAAAGATGGTATGTCAACTGCCAATGAACTTTCAAGAGGGCCCTTTCCTTTGTGTACTAAGGGGATTGTCAGATGAATCTCACTCCTAACTTTGGAGCAGTTTGACGTTAAATCTTTAGTGTCAAAGAGAGGATTGCGTGAAGTTGAGGGTTTAGAAGAACTCTTAGTCTTCATTTGTGGGGGTTTAAGCTTGTAGACTACAGCGGTTGGCTTAAGAGGGCCTCTCTCCTTTAGAATCTTCTCGGGATTGGTAACGGGTGTGATCTGCTTACCATCCGGGTTTTTTCTGGTATTCCTTCGATCGGATGCTAGTTTATTATTTGTGGAGTCACCAAGTGAAAGATTGAAAAGCCTTAAAAAGGTGTGTA
The DNA here is from genome assembly GCA_000966675.3 of Picea glauca. NCBI lineage: Eukaryota > Viridiplantae > Streptophyta > Pinopsida > Pinales > Pinaceae > Picea > Picea glauca. The sequence continues at coordinate 12,318 of JZKD02S2302633.1, read as the reverse complement.
CTCTTTGTTCACTATCAAAGGGTAACACTTTCAATAAAAAAAATTGTCGTTTTCCCAGGGAAAAAGATTTCGTAACTTCGGTCCCCGGCAATGGCGCCAAAAAGATGTTGTTCCAGAGTCTATACTTAAGGCCTATAAGTATAGTGTTTAGGCATCCGAAAGTGGGTAAAGGGTAGAGAAGAGAGAAACGTCAACCTTCGGGAAGGGAAACTAGGAAAGATTTATGTGTTGGTGTTGTCTAGCTTCCAACTGTTCCTGGATGTTTATATCATGTTCAATCGTTGTCCATGAACGTTCGAGTTCAACCTGGGTAGTGGTTGTTTTAAGAATAGTATCGAAGAGGTAATGCAATGTGTGTTTGATTTGATAATCTAGGTTCAATATTGGGTAGTGTTGGTACAGGGACAGTCATGGAGGAACAGTAAAATAAGAAAACTTCAGGGGGAAATTAAGTGTTGTCTCAATTCGGTCGTATAAAAGAGAGTTTACGGTTTCAGGAATAAAACGGGGTGCAAATCAAAGGCTCTTTCTCGTAACTGAGTTATATTTTAATAAAAATGTATGAGGTGAGAGAAAAAATTTAGCTGTCTATTGAGTAAGGCTCCTATCAAGGGAGAATCTCACGTATAAACAGGAGAAGAAAAATGTAAGGAAATAACCCGATGAAGCATAAAATATATATAGAATTCTGAAAGTGTTGACTGGTCTTACACCTGCTAATAGCTGGTATAGAGGAAAAACAGTAAACAATATAGAAAACCAAAATTCATTCTCTATAGTAGAGGTTGTACTAAATTATAGCGAAGCATTCATCAGATACGAATATGAAATGAAACGAAATATGAGATACAAGAAAACAAACTCATAACACAGTCGTGACGGAATTGAGAATCTTCATATTTTCTTTATATTAACTCTCAAAATGTAAAAACTCTGTTACAATCGACACAAAAAGGTCCAGCCCCCTTTTCTTTTTTTTCTATGGTATATTTATACAGTTTTACAATAAGATGGAATCTCAATCGCTGCAAAATTTTCAGTTATGATAGGGAGGAGAGCAATCGCTCCATTTCTTCTTCTCTGTCCTTATTTGGTGCCAGAATCTTGTCCTCGTGCGTGCTCGGTGCAGGTGACACATTTTTCAACCAGCTGAGATATCAGCCTTGACGGTTCTCCTTGACAATTGGCTTCAAAACAGTAATAATCTCGGGCTAATTGTGGCAATCTGTCTTCCATCTGTCTGTCTATGATGTCGATAGCGCATAATTGCACACTTGGTTTAATCATACATTTATCTATTTGGACTATGTCTATCGTAGTCACTTGTGAGATCTCGGCTGAATCTCTTTCCTCTTTTTCATTTAAATCAAGTGAGATTTTTGCTATATTCATTTGAATCAATGCCTCGACATTACCTCTGCTATCAATGCCTAGCAGATTACCATCTATAGAGCTAAAATCCTCTTCTAAGGATTTCATTACTCCCTTGACTTTCACCTTGCCTTCCGAGATGTTGTGCTCCCATTCTTTCAATAGAGTGTTTCCTCTGGTCTGCTCCGAAATGGTGAACTTGGCAGTACTTCCCGGATCCCTGTTGTTTGTGGTTATCACAGCCTCTTGGAAGGTGACCCGTGCTGCTCCAGCTTCCCTTTCTCTAGCAGTTAAATTCTCCAAAACTTGATTAACCAACAAGCAGTTATCCCGAATCACCTCTACCTTGGCGAGTAAATTTCGTTGGGCTACAGAGACTCTGCTCCGAATCTCCATCACCTGGGAATAGAACATCTTGATATTTATCACTTTACTTTCGGCGATTTCCACCCTAGCCTGTAGCTGTTTGATCAAATATTTTTGTTGGATCGCTTGCGTCTGACCATCCCGAACCACCCGCTATGCTTCTTCGAGCTTAGTCTTGATCCGGTCTGTCTCACTTTTATCGACCAACCTTGCTTTCTCTATTCCTACACTTGCCTAGTCTTTGGCAGCCTCCGCTATTGTGGCTAGTCTGGCTTTTAGGGTTTTGATGAGGCAATTTTTTCGTTTCAGCTGGTTTTTCAAAACCCCGACTGAAAATTGGTTCATTGTGGCATATGCCCCTAATGTCCCAGCTATTTCTGTGGAGAACTATCCATTCTTCTTGTCCTTCCGATCAGTCATAACTTTGTATTTCTTGACTGTCGACTCCCCTTCCTGATAGAATTCTCTCTTTACCACTGTATTTCTCTTCTTATCAAATAAGAACTCATTTGGAGGGAGCTCTCCCACCCTTATAGGCCTCAACTCTTCATTGAAGATCCACCCTACGTCAATATTTCCCTGAGTTGACTGCAAAGGAGTAACTGATGTGATAGGTTCTCTGATTTGCTTCGCTGATTGTCCTGGAGTAGTAACCGGACTCTACTTCTTCGGTGGGTCGGGAGTATTCATCTCTGCTTTCATACTCTTAGTTTTCTCTCCCTCGTCCTGGTGTTTTTATTGACTGGGATTCGCATCCTTGAAGCCTTCGGTATCTTTTTGTTTCACCTCCGTTGTACTTGGATTCTCACCCCCTAATACTGCGGGAAGACAACTGTGTCAATGTTCTTGGAATATCAGAACATCGACCCTCTCTTCAGGTGCCAATGTTTGGATCCGAACTAAAATCTCGACATAAGATCTTGCGCCTCAGAAAATGTCATCCGAGGGAGAATTTTCATGCTCAAATATCTTGAGTCTGCAACTGGCCAAATGATTACTCACGACCCTTTGCAGATCATGCTTCTTATATTCAATAAGGACCAACTTTAGGTCTTCCAGGGTTGTTGCCTCAGCTTTAGCATGCCCAAAATCTAATAAAGAATATGAATTTAAATGAACAAGAAAAGGTGGCCATACCTTCTTTGAGTATCCCTTAAGCTCCTTGCTTATACCACCGATCATTGTTTGTCTAGCAACCTCACGACAAGCCAGCTTGTCGGGAATGAATAATGGCAATGCATGTGGGGGAACAGAAGCCTCGAAAACTCTGAGATATGAGAATTTGGCTTCTACATACCAGTCAGCTATGCTGCTCAAATTCGTCACTATACTATCCGAGATCATGGGTGTCGGGTGGCCGAAAATAGTGACATGCAGTGGTACCATTACCCAGTTGAAGATTTCATATACGAAATCTGTCGCTTTGTTTTCCCACAATTTCGCATGATAGACATGGATAGGCTCATCCTCTACTGGAGTCCAACTCCAGCTCATTAATGGAAATGGTGTTAGAAAGCACACGACGTCCATAATGTATGCAGACATAAAAAATGAAGAATTTTTTCCGCTCTCTTTCTGCGCCTGATACTCTGTAACCCAACTGGTCAAGCTATTGGACAGCATTTTCGCCCAGTCGAAGGAACAGACTTCGGCGACTCGAAATATTATAGGCACCCATTGAATAAATAAATGTGAGGTGTCCTCTTTCCTGTATAATTTGCATGTCATCATAGCTACATACTTGAACTGTGGTTCTAAGGAAGCTATTGAATATATACCATGAATGTCTACCCTAAACTTCACAGGGTGTGAAACCCAATCTCTTATTAAGCTAGACATAGTTCTGTCATACTGCACACATTCCTTCTGTTTGAACTCCTCCAAGCATTCGGCATCATATGTAAGGTCGAACGTTGTGGGCAACTTGTACATGGCTTGCAGATGTTCAGGGGTGAAAGTCTCGATGGTGACCTTCTGCTCATTCATGATAGTTTTGGTTGGTATGTCCACATGGTCTAATGCCCATCGGACCATATCATAATAGGGGAGTAGTCATGGCCTAGCCGCTACTTTATGCATTCCCAATTGAATGATGATCTTATACTTTATGGTTATGTCGTCTTTTTCATTGTCGCTGGAATCATCGGAATAATCCACTAATTCGGCCTATAGAACATCAGAAACAAATGACCAGTTCAGGACTGAGTCGACACTTCGAGGTGAAGTATCAGCGACATTGTCCAAACCTTGTCCCGAAACCTCAACACTAAATTTGGATGCTTTTCGCGGGGCCATGACTGGAGATCCTGCTTTAGCTCTTCTGTGATAAAAATACGTATACATACAGAAGTTATCTCGCTGAGATAGTGTGCTCTGCATAATATAGAAATGAATTTGTTATAACGAATAACAGCTCTATATATATTTGAAAACTTGATACTTTTTAGAACAGATCTGTCAAACCATGTTTAGAAATAAATTTAGCAATAAAAACCGGGTCTTTATTTGTCGATTCGCCTTATTTCTAATTAATGCCATAAATTTTGGCGGTTTGAAATTTCAGTTGGCATAAGGAAGGATTAAGACTTCTTCGTAAACTGTGCAAGCATCAAAACACATGAGATATTGGTTTATCTTAATTAATCCCATTTTACCAAAGTTAATTTAACCTTTCGGTATTCGTTGTATCGGGAATTTTTGCTTTAACCCTTTGAACCTCTAACCCCTGAAATTGCGATGATTGATTTTGGTTAATAAAAACCTAATTGTGATTAGGCGCTTAGTTAATTATGTAATTATTTATATTCACCATATAGCGACTCGAATCTTCGAAGGTAAGTTTCCAGGAAGTTTGCATGCCGAGCTGCGAAACCGTGAGATCGCGATAATACGTTTTAATTAAAAGGGAAGATAAACTCGTATTAAGTGTTTAATTAATTATGTTCATATCGTTATCGTGACTTTGCGAGTCGGGGCTTAGACAGTGTAGATTTTCAAAGAGAAAACACCGAGTGGCGAATTGCTGACAGAACTTAACCATGGCTTAGATTTTACCTTTAACCTTGACACGGGTTACTAAAATAAGGACTTTGTGGTTTCGGCTATCGGGGTTATGACAATAAGACTTTATGATCTAGTGGACACCGAGGCGCGAAAACCCGATGATGTTTAATCATGATTTAGGAAAATTTTACTCCCGTTACATCCCTGGGTAAAATTTTAAATCGATTTCGTCATTTCGTTTCTCGGGACTTGTGAACTACGTGATTTAAAGCATCCAACCTACGAAATTTCGAGGTAGAACAAAAAGGGGAAAATTTTGACGAAAAGTAGAACTTGCCTCGGGAATACAATAATTATCATTGCTTGCGTGATAATACTTCCGAGATTTAGAAACCACTGATGGAAAATACGAAAACCATCTTTCGATTTCGAGCATTAAGACATGAAATTTGAGACAGGCTAGAAAAAACAAAGGCATATCCAACACCTCCACTCTGTGTTTTCCTTTTGAGATATGTTTTGGGTAGCTACCTAAAGTTCCTTTAGACTTGATGTATGGGAAATATGTCGATTCAAATGAATAAATAAATGAAGAAAGAGCCTGCAAGTTCATCAAGAGGATCCAGCAGGTACACCAAGCAGTCAGGGAATAGATGGAGAAAATTCAAGCACAGTATAAAGCTCGACATGAAAAACACAGGGTTGACCAGCAATTCCAGGTTGGAGACTAGGTATGGCTTCACATCAGCAAGGAGAGATTGAAGGGTGAAGGCAAGAAACTCAAGCCCATTCGTTATGGACCCTTCATTATTTTGGAGAAAAGTGGTACCAATGCTTTTCGTCTAGATATTCCACCTTATATGCATATTTACTCAGTTGTAAATGTAGAGAAATTGAAACCTT
>JZKD02S2302622.1:14115-33681 GCA_000966675.3 Picea glauca | reverse complement strand
AGCTGGTCTAGATCAGACACAGAATCAACATTAAAATCAATTCAAATCTTTGAAAATACATTCAAACTATCAAAAGATATTTAATTGCTAAGAAGCCTTATTCAAATCGACACTTATATATAATTTGAACAAACTAAACCAAACGATAAACTAGATAGCTATACTCTGTTTCGTTTGTTGCCACAAAATCGGGTAAACGGGATCATATCAAACAATAATGAAATCGTTTTCATATCAAAATTGAAATCGATACAGTTAAACAAATAATAGGCAATCGTTTATGCTGCCTCATCAATCAACAGGAAACACGATTGAATCCATATGAAAACAGCAAGATCATTTTCGAATTGACATAACTGTATAATCATAACAAACGATCCATGCCATGAGCGAATAAAATCAAAACTGGTGCATAAATTATCACCAACGACATCATAATGAGATCAATCAATTGATAACAGGAACCGTAAGAGTTGTTCGATCGTTTGTTATTGCAAATTGGGGCAGACAAAATCAATTGTCATTCACGAAATCATTTCTCGAATTTATTTTAAAACGACTATTACTGGAATTTCCTCATATGAATTTGACAGAAATAACATAAGTCGATCTAAGTTAACAAACTCGTTTGAAAATTAAAATTAACAGAGCTGCAATCAAGTCTATTTTTGATACGAATCCAACCCATAAACACAATCATACTAATTGAATATACACAACAATCCAATCAAGAGAAGAGCGAATCGAACAGTTGGAGTTTAACATAGTCACTGTGAATCAAAACCGCTCCATGATTTCGGGCATAGATATGTTTTGCACAGGCTTAAATGAGAACATCGTTTCCATACAAAACAGAGTCGTCCTTTCCAAATCAGAGTCGAACAGAGTTGTATTCCTGATTTAGAAAATTATATCACATGACATATTAAAAGATCATAACAATCAAACTCACGAAATCGTTCGAAAATCACACCATAAAATCTGAGCTGATATAATCCAACCACAACGAAATCATACCAAATCAAAACATGATCGTGCTCTAGATTTAGCATGAAAACCTCCTGTTCAGATTAGATACAAACAAATCCAATCGAAAGCAAACCATCGATTCCGTTAACTCAACAGACAAATGAATCAAATCCGATGAAAACCTATCAATTTCTAAACTAGGCATGATCGAATCATTTAACCAAATCATAACCTCATTCAATTTTAGCAAAATGAAAACAATGTACAGGATGAACAACATTATGACAGAGTCATTTCAAATGATAGACAAAGCTATTTGAAAACAAAACTCACATCATTATATTAATCCGAGGAATTCACAAAACAAAAATAATATCTAAATTCATATCTGGATGACTAGCAGACGGCTTGATCATGACATTTTGGAATTGACAACGGTTGTAGACGATTCAACATTTCTAAATACGATGGAACCAGTGGTTTTCTGCTTCCTATCATTTGCTTGAAGCTTGTCCCTTTGGTTGGTCAACACTGCAACTTGGTTTTCCAACGCTTTGATTTTGGATTGAAGTAAGGGAAAGTCTGTATAGTATCATTCCAACCACATATCACATTGGTCACATGACGACTATCCGGGATTCGAAAAAGCAGGTGAGGGTTTGGTTAAATTTCTGAGGGTTTCGTTAGGTAGTTTGATCGCAGGGTAGCTAGGATTGTTCCTTAGGCAAGGGGCAAGATTAGAAACGAAATCATAGGGTGGTTCGGAGCACAGACCTTGTGAGTAAGGGTACTCATTAGCTAGGAAGTGTTCTATTTCAGAGTCTGAGTCTTCACTGAGGACTATGGGCTTCTTCTCCACACTAGGTTTAGGTTTATTCCTAGCCATTCTCGAGATAATCTGAGCATTTTTTTTTCCTTTGCCATCAACAGTAGGGTTCCCTTGACCTTTTTTCTCACAGGCTTTATTATAGCCTCAACCTTTTCAGTTATAGCGTCGGGTAAGTCAATATCAGGGTCGACCGAGGGTTTAAGAGAGGGCAGTAGGACATGGAAAGGTACGGGTGGCTCGACCTTAGTTTCATTAACCACAGGCTTGTCAACTTGGACGGGCTCTGCCTCAGCAAAACCATTCCGAGAGATAAAAGCTTGCCAACTATCACCATGGAGATTCAAGTGATGAACAACGATGAGTCTGATTAGGCCATGGTGGAACAGGCTACTATCGGCCTTTTCTCTTTTAAACCTTTTTGACATTTTATAAAGGCTACGCTGGAAGTAAAAAGGCATATTTAATGGATACCCCATAAAATTCATTAACAGTCGAAGGTGATAAAGAAAAACTAGCCCATATCGACCCTCATAGGTCACGAATTGTTTAACTACTATCAAAAGGTCATGCCATCTTGGTTTAAGCATGGAAATCGGCATACCTCTATCACAGGATGTGACCTTCCGTGAGACGAACAGTAGTGGCCATGGAACCTCCTCCACTTTAGAATTTTTAAACCAACAGTGGCCCGTGGCTGCTAACCCGATGGCAGAGCTAATGAACTCTTCACTGATTTCCAACTGAATGTCACGCACCTTGGCTCTACAGCCATCAAAAGTTAGGGCAAACTGATGTGCAACAAATAGATTAAAACCCTCGAATCATTGTACAAAGGTGAGCCAACCGCTATCCTCTAAGTCTTTCCGTGCATTTTCGAACAGCAGCAAAGCTTGCCTACCGTTCGGCTCAATTCGCACCACCGGTGCCATGGAGAAGAGCACACAGTAAGTCCAGGGTTTGAATCATAGCATACACAGGAGCAGAGTGCACGAAGGGTTATCCGAGCTAACAGAGGTGAAACAGGGATAAGGGATAGGCATTAATGACATCGTGCAAAGGTGGTGGAGCTATTTGTTGGCCATGCAGAATAGTCATTACCAATGTACAACCGCTGGCACTTTCAACTATACAAATCATAACGCACATGTGTTATAACTATGACATTTCAACCAATCAATTAAAACCTTTGGTAAGTGGATAAACCATGCGTGCAAACAATAGTTATGCCATAGTTTTAAAACCAAACATACAAATCGAAACCAGTACCAATGTTTTGACTATGTGACATGCGTTGTATAGAACAATTCATACCAAGATTTTAACCAATGTGCCAATGCGTTTGATCACATGAACTAGGTGTCAAATTAAATGATAATATATATCAAAGGTTTAACCATAACACCTATGTATTTTATGAAACCAGTGGTCAAGTAGATCAAATCAAAGAACATATAAATCCAATTACCAATGCATCACAACCTCAATTACTTATGAAATGAAATTACATAATCAATCAAAGAATGTCCAATGAGTACAGATCAAAAACTTTTTCCAACTGCATAATGATAAGTAAAACGTAAAGGCAATGGGCATATTGACAAGAAGAATAACGACAATTCAATAATGATTTTAATGCGACTTTAAAAGACCAAGTTTTCACGCTTACAGTCGTGAAAACAAAAACGAAGGTAAGTGTGCAAAAATCGTAAAAATAAAAGTGTCGTTTATTTGAGAATTGCGACGAAAAAATGATGTTTACAAAACATTGGTGTAGGCAGCTTATAAGACAGTGAAAAAATGTGAATTGGCTGCCAACAATGGTGACACACTGGTAGGAGCAGTTATCTCTGCCAAAAGGATAATTTCAGATTAGGACAGCAAAGATAATTCCAACTCAAAAACAACAACCAGAAAATCGTATAAACATCATCATTAAACCAACTATTCCAGCAGTGTTTTAAAAGATGAAAACCTATAACAGTCTTAAGACCAGCGAGCCACGATATTAAAGATAAAATCTCCAATATTGTTGACAGAGCCACTGCTGCCAACAGGCATCCATAGCCTCGACATGGTTTCCAATTAACCCACTTCTACATCCGTATCCTGCCAAGAAATTTCGGATAAGAATAAAGGACATTTTAAGGTCAAGTTATCTCATTTTTGCAAATTTTCATATACCCGACATTGCTTCGCTGCCAGCGGGCTTGTTCAGTACCCCGACGAAGTTGTCTTGGCGTCATGCATGCATTTACTCGCTGCCAACAGACCTGTTCATCATCCCGGCTGGTTTACAAGCACTTCCCACAGCTCTTATTAATAATTTATTTTGTTTTGTTTTTCAAAGATATATAGTTGAGCGGGGTGACATTGAAAATTATGATATTTTAACATATTCTTTCTTTAGACCTCATCAGAATTTTTTAGAACTGTCTTTTACAAAGATCCAGAGATGTTTCACTTACAAAAACAACTTCCCAAGGCAGGGAGACATCTTCCGAGTCATTCCCTTAAGCAATAGGGACAGCGTAAAAAGATAATAGATGATCATGACAAGCTTTACTCAGAGATTGAAATTAGTCAACTTCTTTCAAATTACAGACTTTTTTCCAACACAGATATAAATTTCAGAAATATACCATTGATGTTTATACAATTTTCTTAGCAGTTATTTCAGCGAAGGAATTTTCTGTTTTCTTTTTCTGAATAGATCGGTATATAGGTATGTGTATTTCCAAACACAAGCTGATTAATTCAAAGGAAAAATCAAAAACAAAAAGCAAATGAAAAAGCAAACAGAAGCAAAATATGTACATAATATACAAGGGTTGTCATCAAGCAAAGTATCTTTTCAAGGCTTGGCCATTCACCGGGTAGGTGTCAGGCTACCCCTCAAGATTCTGCAATCGAAAAGAACTGGGACCCAACTTTCCAGTAATTAAAAACGGTCTAAGCCATAAGTTTTGAAATTTTGTGTGTTCTCCCTTTCCCTCATGTGGTTTGTCCCAATTCAAGACGAGATCACCTACTTTGAAATTTCTATCAGAAGCAGAATTAGAATCGAACCAGCTTTTAACCAATAGTTGATGTTGATCTAACTTATGTTTAGCTTGGGCTCTTACTTCTTCTAGCTTCATCAAAGCGTTAATTCGGTTTTCCAAAGGGGGAAATTTTCTTCTTGGAGTTTCTGTGACAACTGTAGCGAAGGAAGAAGGATGTGAGGTGGCAGAATTGCTTCTCTGCCATAAACGAGAAAAAAGGGGCAGTTACCTACAACAACTTTTGGTGTTACCCTATCATCCCACAACGCGTTTAACAGTGCATTGTGCCAGTTTTTGTGATTTTCAACCACCGTTCTCTTGATGATTTTAATTAAGTTCTTGTTTGTTGATTCTGCCAATCCGTTGCCCTGAGGGTAATAGCTAGCAGGATACTTCAATTTAATTCATTTTTCCAAAGCGAACTCGCTCATCTCAAGAGAGGAGAAGTAGGAAGCATTATCGAATACTAAACAGTCAGGGATACCAAAACGAGTGATAATATTCGAGTTTAGAAAGGTAATTACTTGACTAGTGTTGACAGTTCTTAACACGACAGCTTCAGACCATCGGGTAAAGTAATATGTGGCTATCACAATAAACTTGTGTTGTTGTGAATATGGGGGGTTGATTGGACCTATGATATCAAGGTCCCACTGCTGAAAAGGAGAATCTACTGAAACAGGCTGCAAAGGAAAGGCTGGTTTTTGTAATCGCCCTGATGCTTTCTGACAAATGATACATTTATGACACAAGGCATGGGCGTCTCTAAAAAGCGTGGGCCAGTAATAACCGGCTCTTAAAACCTTATGAGTAGTGATGTCACCACCAAAATGACCACCAGCTTCTCCTGCATGCAACTCTAGCAAGACTTTTTCTGCTTCGTATTTTTCAAGACAACGCATCAGTACGTTGTCAAAACTTTGACGAAATAGGATACCATTAACCAGATGAAAGGAGGCGGACTTTAATCTTAACGCTCTTCTTTTAGCGGGATCCAGGTGACGGGGGGCTGACCCATGTTCAAGACAGAATCTTATATCGTCATACCAAGGACTGACAGGGTTTTGTGCCCAACAGATTAAATTTTGATCTTGTTGTCCTAGGTTTGACGTATCTCTTTCTTCTTGCTGTCCTGCTACTGAATCAGCAACTAACTTGCATAACCCTTGGCCTCTCACTATCTGAACTGGAGTGATTTCTAATTCATACTCCTGCAAGGAGGTGACCCAGTTAGCCCTCTTTTCACCTAGTTCCTTCTGCACTAACAAGTTCCTCATGGCTGGGTAGGGGACAATGAATTTCGTCCTTGACTTCAAAAGATAGGACCAGAAGTGCTTGACTGCTTTGAAAACAGTGTAAGATTTCCGATCTACCACTGGGTAATTAAGTTCAGTGCCTTTGAAAGCAGAGCTCATAAAGGCAATGGGTACTTCATTGTTCTCGGCATTCTTTTGGGTTAGAACGGCGATATAGGAATGGTAAGAAGCAAAAGTGTAGAGTGTAAAGTCTTGAGAAAAATCGGGGCTCATGAGAGATGGAGCGTCTATTATGGCCTTCTTTATTGCATTAAAAGATTGAATTTCTAGGGGTCCCCAGCGATATTGGGTGTCTTTCTTAATTAGGTTTTGCAAAGGTCTGACCATTTCGGAGAAACTAGGGACAAATCTTCTCACAAAGTTAATCTGGCCTAAGAAAGACTGCATGGATTTTTTGGATGTAGGAGGGGGAAGTTTCGCGATGACTTGAGTCCTTTCAGGGTCAATAATCATCCCTTTGCTAGACACAATAAACCCTAGGAGTTTACCCTGTTCTACTGCAAAGATGGATTTTTTAGGATTCAAGGAGATGTCGTATTTACGACATCGTTGTAGAACAGCTCGTAAGTGAGCTAGATGATCGTTTTTGTTTTTAGAAAATACAGTCACATCATCTAAGTAAACTATGACGAACTGATTGATTAAGCCTCAGAAAGCAATGTCCATTGCTCTCTGAAAGGTGGCTCCAGCATTAATCAATCCAAAGGGCATTTTACGATAAGCATAAGTGCCCCACGGGGTACGGAAGGTAGTTTTAAGTTGGTTTGGCGGAGACATCAGGACTTGGTTGTACCCCGAAAAAACATCCAGTAAGGATAGCCTCTTAGAACCATATACATGTTGAAGGATCTGCTCCATGGGTGGGACAGGATAGTTGTCTTTATCAAACGCTCTATTAAGGTTTCGGAAATCGACGCAGAGTCGAATTTCCCCACTTTTCTTCTGGACTGGGACAAGGTTAGAAACCCATTGAGTGTGCCTAACAGGAAAAATTATCTTAGCATTTAAGAGCTTATTCAATTATTTTTGAACGGTCAGTTCGAGCTTAGGGTGCATTTTCCTCAGTTTTTGTTGAAGGGGTAAGGTTTGGGGATTCATAGGAATGACATGATGTATGATATTGGAGTCGAAAGTTTTAAGGTCATCATACGTCCATGCAAAGACATCTTTAAATTCTTTGAACAATTTAATAAATGCATCTTTTTCTTGTTGAGAACATCCTACCCCTAGATTAATGCACTGCGGATTATCCTTAGTTACTAAGTTTACTTTTTCATAAGATAACGAGGAACTATTGGTTTTACAGTTGACCGTCTTTTTAAATTTATCTTGAAGATCATAAAGCTTCTCTAATCTAACTACATATTTAGGAATCGAGTTTACCATATCCGATGATGATTCAGGAGTTCTCGGATCTGGTATTATCATGAAATCGCGCAAATTGTCGTCGTGTGTATATTCGTCTATCACCGTGCCTTGAAAGGTTTCTTCCATGTGCAGGAAGTTAATGATCTGCTGATCGTCGTCAAAGACTCTCCAGTTCGTGATGTTGTCAGGAACGGATGGCCGGAACAATAGTTCGACGGAGAATGCGTCCGGGGACAAGCCTTCTGCAGGAAGAAGTTTAGAGGCTACATTAGCTAATAAATATGCTTCAGAATTATTCAATCTAGGAATAGAATTTATATTGAAAGAAAAAAATTTGTTCATTAAATTCCATACCTCATATTGGTAACTTTTGAGATGCGAAGACAAACAGTGGATAGAATCTCTCACCTGTCTAACCACTATTTCGGAGTCACCAAAGATGGTTAAATTTTGAATGTTCATATCCAAAGATTTTCTGAGACCTTGCAGTAAAGCCTCATATTCTGCAGTATTGTTAGTACATTCAAATTCCAACCTACATGCCATCAATGTTTTGTTACTTGTCGGATCGATAATAACACAGCCTGCTCTAGCTCCTTCTTTGGACTTTGACCTGTCAAAATAAAGAGACCAAATTTGATTTCCATCGGGTGCATGAGACTGTTGCGTGGAAGCTGTTGGCTGCACATATGCTACAATCTCGGATTGTTGTTCTGGATTGGTAATAGTTGAAGCCTCGGCCATGAAATTTCCAAAGGTGTCCATCCCTTGTACTTCGGGTGAATCAGCAGAAGGTGTAAATGGTTCGTTGGGATCGTTCAAATCTGTGACCGTGAACTTAAGGTAGCGTTCACGATTTACCTTGATCTTGTTAGGCTTGCCATTCTCTGGAAGCCATAGATGAGACCAATCTGTCACGAAATAACCGTGTAGCTACTCCAACCAGTCCCTGCTTAAAAATAGACCATACACTTCTAGAATATCCACAACAATTATATCAATGACTTGATGAACCTTTGGGTTAGATGATAATCTAATAAGCACATTCTTTAACTCGCCTATAACTTTAACATTGGTCTGATCAAGTTGTATGATTTTTAAGGTGGAGGGTTCAACTTCAACGTTAATCTTCTGGCAAACAGACCATGGCATCACATTGGATGATGCTCCCGAGTCTACCATACAATTGTGCACGTTTCTATTAAAGATTTCGAAAGTTAACAAAAATAGAGGTAAATTTTTGCGAGTACTAAGAGTGGTAGCTTGTGGCTTTTTACTCGCAGTTTCTAAATTTACTTTATCTACATTATTTACATTATTTACATTACTTACAGGAAGTCTCCCTTTATCTTGAGGATCAGGATTGTTTTTAGTGGAAGTCTTCTGGGGAACTTTGATCTGCACAACCTTATTACCACTTGAATTACCATTTTTTCCATTCTCTGAGATATTCTGTAACATTTTTTGAAGCAGAAATGGAAATTTCAATAACTCATAAACAGAAATGTTAGCCCTTAACTTTTTAAGATCTTCAACTACATCATAATCCAAGTTGGGGTTCACATTACTCTGTTTAGTCTCAGCTAGTTTAGATTGCCTTGGAGGTGAAGCTGTAGTGTTTTCGGAAGAAGGTTTGTTTGTTGTCTTACTCCTAGTATTATAGGGATGTACTGTCTCGAAGTTAGCTAGAAAGATGCTATCCGAGAAGTGTCCAAAAATGTTTGGGGAAGACTCCTCTTCTTGAACTGTCTCTTGTTCAACTACCTCCTCAGGAGTCTCAGGATGCATCAAGTTATCTTGGGCTTCTAGAATTGTTTGAAGGGCGCATTGCAGACTTTCTAGATTAAGGCCTTCGGTGGTTGGATTAGGTCGGTTGGTAGTAAAAGGCTTCCGGAACGGGGGCTTGTAAGGTCCTTTGCTCGAGGAAGCTTCTTCGATCTTCCTTTTTAAGTCTATAACTTGATTTGACAGTTTTTGAACAACTTTAGTTAAGTTTTCTAAATCAGAGTTTTCAGGTTGTGTTTTACCTTGAGTAGGTCTGGGGAGGATTTCGATCTTCTTTTTGTAAGAAGAACTAGTCTCTGTTTCATTGCTAGTAGAGTCTTTAAGACTAAGTATGTCTTTTTCAATCTGACTGGCCTCCTCGAAGGCTTCTAACAACGTGGCTTTCTTAGATTGTTTAACCCAAATAGTTATACTTTGATGCAAAGCTTTAGTGTAGTATGCTATTATAAGACTCTCAGCGGGCATGGAATCAGCAGGGATTCGGTTTTTAAGTGTTAAGAATCTTTGATTAAAGTATTTAACTTTTTCTTTAGGGTTCATTCTTAGGCTAGAAAGATCCATGACTAGGACTTCCGGAGGTTTACCGTCTCCGACCTTTTTCAAAAAACATGACTCAAACTTTTCCCAAGACACAATGGTATGGGGTTGTTGGGAAAAGTACCATGTGGATGCATTACCCTCAAAAGTATAAGGGAACAACCTACAGACAACGTCTTCATGTTCGACATTACGGAGTCTTATGGCTAACATAAACTTTTTAATGTGATCTTCAACGATCTCTTTTGAGTCAGGGTCAAACTTGGGAAGCCATTTCTTCAGATGTTTAGGTAGAGGATATTGAGCTCCAGGTACAACTACGACATCTTGGTCAAGCCAAGGTCTAGCAGGGTTGTTCTAATTTGTCATTGGGGTAGTGGGTGTGGAAGGCTAAGAAGGGGAATTGCCTTGTTGTTGTTTGAAGGGGAATATTATCGTTTGAATGGCTTCTAGTCACTATAGGTGAGCGATTAGGTGGTGGAGGAGTCTTGCGACCACCTCGTGCCATTAATTAATTTCAGGCCCTCCTTCTAGCGCCATTTTTTGACGGGCGAAATTGACCATCCATCAACTGGGAGAGTGGAACCGGTCTGGGGTTGTCTAATAACCCAAGCCGTTTGGGATGAACCACCCTGATGGGTTTAGCGGCTCCGTTAGCCGATCTAAGGTCCTAAGAAAACAAAAAAAGAAAACTACTCTAAACTAACTAATCTAACTAAAACTAACTATTAAACAAACTAAACTAATCTAACTAAAAATAACTATTAAAACAAACTAAAACAAAATTAACTATTCTATATATGTACAATCTACTATCTAATACTATACTAACTCTAAGAAATCAAATATCTAACTACTAACTAAAATAAATCTTATTCACAAAATGTACAATATTAACAATTTATAGATTTGAATGAAAACCTGAAAAACTCATTTGTATTCTGCTCTAAGACAGAGAGAGATATTTTTTGTTGATTTTATAATTTTATGAACAAGAAATCAAACAAAAACTAACTAAACTAAACAACTAATACACTAACTTTAACTACTAATCTAACTAAACATATATCTAACTAAACTACTTAAATTATACTAACAAATTAATCAAACAAATAAGTAACAAACTGACCTGGAGAAACGCTCCAGGTTTGTCCTGTATGAGATGATTGTCTCAGCTGATCGGAGGGAGGAAACCCACACCAAATTATCCACTAGCTTCTCATAAATGATAAGTTGTAGTGCTCTTCAAATATGATTACAAGACAAACAAGACATAAAAATTTACAACAATCTTATGATTTATAAATCTTCACAGTTAGATAAATCTGTATGCGAAGACTTATACAAAAATAATTCAATTGATGAATAAGAGAAATCTGTCATTCATTAACTGAACAAAAGTAATCGTTGTATTTTTAAGTAATGAAAGAAATCAGATATGGATAGCACATTAATTAAATCATATCATTCTGCAATAGACTATGATAGCTAAAGTAGTCTATAATCAACTGCAAAGTGACATGCATAAATTTGAAACAAAAGATTGATATTATGAAAGAGAAAGTTGTAGCAATAAAATCAACTCTAGTCTCAGTTTGTATTAGAAATCCATAGACTGGTTCTCCCACAAGTGAGGATGCACCTTATTACACAAAATAATAAGTATTTAAAGATCTTCCACAGGGTAAAACATCCCTGTGGAAGTTATCAAAACTGTTTACATAAAATCTGGGAAGATATCCCAAGTCTGACTAAACTAGGAACCTAAAATAAAACTAAAACACACAAATATCTCCTAGACTGTCCAGCATGCCCAATGCAATTTGGATGTACCTGAAAAGGGTAAAAAATGGACAAGTTAGGAAGATATTTTATTGATAAAAATGATAAAAATCTAATTCTATAGACTAGCTACAGAATCGCACAGAATCAACATTAAAATCAATTCAAATCTTTGAAAATACATTCAAACTATCAAAAGATATTTAATTGCTAAGAAGCCTTATTCAAATCGACACTTGTATATAATTTGAACAAACTAAACCAAACGATAAACTAGATAGCTATACTCTGTTTCGTTTGTTGCCACAAAATCAGGTAAACAGGATCATATCAAACAGTAATGAAATCGTTTTCATATCAAAATTGAAATCAATACAGTTAAACAAATAATAGGCAATCATTTATGCTGCCTCATCAATCAACAGGAAACACGATTGAATCCATATGAAAACAACAAGATCATTTTCGAATTAACATAACTGTATAATCATAACAAACGATCCATGCCATGAGCGAATAAAATCAAAACTGGTGCATAAATTATCACCAACGACATCATAATGAGATCAATCAATTGATAACATGATCCGTAAGAGTTGTCTGATTGTTTGTTATTGCAAATTGGGGTAGACAAAATCAATTGTCATTCACGAAATCATTTCTCGAATTTATTTTAAAACGACTATTACCCGAATTTCCTCATATGAATTTGATAGAAATAACATAAGTCGATCTGAGTTAACAAACTCGTTTGAAAATTAAAATTAACAGAGCTGCAATCAAGTCTATTTTTTATACGAATCCAACCCATAAACACAATCGTACTAAATGAATATACACAGCAATCCAGTCAAGGGAAGAGCAAATCGAACAGTTGGAGTTTAACATAGTCGTTGTGAATCAAAACCGTTCCATGATTTCGGGCATAGATATGTTTTGCACAGGCTTAAATGAGAACATCGTTTCCATACAAAACAGAGTCTTCCTTTCCAAATCGGAGTCGAACAGAGTTGTATTCCTGATTTAGAAAATTATATCACATGACATATTAAAAGATCATAACAATCAAACTCACAAAATCGTTCGAAAATCACACCATAAAATCTGTGCCGATATAATCCAACCATAACGAAATCATACCAAATCAAAACATGATCGTGCTCTAGATTTAGCATGAAAACCTCCTGTTCAGATTAGATACAAACAAATCCAATCGAAAGAAAACCATTGATTTCGTTAACTCAACAGACAAACGAATCAAATCCGATGAAAACCTATCAATTTCTAAACTAGGCATGATCGAATCATTTAACCAAATCATAACCTCATTCAATTTTAGCAAAATGAAAACAATGTACAGGATGAACAACATTATGACAGAGTCATTTCAAATGATAGACAGAGCTATTTGAAAACCAAACTCACATCATTATATTAATCCGAGGAATTCACAAAATGAAAATGATATCTAAATTCATACCTGGATGACAAGCAGACGGCTTGATCATGACATTTTGGAATTGACAACGGTTGTAGCCGATTCAACATTTCTAAATATGATGGAACCAGTGGTTTTCTTCTTTCTATCATTTGCTTGAAGCTTGTCCCTTTGGATGGTCAACACTGCAACTTGGTTTTCCAACGCTTTGATTTTGGATTGAGGTAAGGGAACGTCTGTATAGTATCGTTCCAACCACATATCACATTGGTCACATGACGACTGTCCGAGCTTCGAAAAAGCAGGTGAGGGTTTGGTTAAATTGTCGAGGGTTTCATTAGGTAGTTTGATCCCAGGGAAGCTAGGATTGTTCCTTAGGCAAGGGGGAAGATTAGAAACGAAATCATAGGGTGGTTCGAAGCACAGACCCTGTGAGTAAGGGTACTCATTAGCTAGGAAGCGTTCTATTTCAGAGTCCGAGTCTTCACTGAGGACTATGGGCTTTTGCTCTGCACTAGGTTTAGGTTTATTCCTAGCCATTCTCGAGATAAGTCGAGCATTCTTTTTTCCTTTGCCATCAATAGTAAGGTTTCCCTTGACCTTTTTTCTCACAGGATTTATTATAGCCTCAACCTTCTCAGTTATAGCGTCGGGTAAGTGAATATCAGGGTCGACCGAGGGTTTAGGAGAGGGAAGTAGGACATGGAAAGGTATGGGTGGCCCAACCTTAGTTTCATTAACCACAGGCTTGTCAACTTGGACGGGCTCTGCCTCAGCAAAACCATTCCAAGAGATAAAAGCTTCCCAACTATCACCGTGGAGATTCAAGTGATGAATAATGACGAGTCTGATTAGGCCATGGTGGAACAGGCTACTATCGGCCTTTTCTCTTTTAAACCTTTTTGACATTTTATAAAGGCTACGCTGGAAGTAAAAAGGCATATTTAATGGATACCCCATAAAATTCATTAACAGTCGAAGGTGATAAAGAAAAACTATCCCATATTGACCCTCACAGGTCACGAATTGTTTAACTACTATCAAAAGGTCATGCCATCTTGGTTTAAGCATGGAAATCAGCATACCTCTGTCACAGGATGTGACCTTCCGTGAGACGAACAGTAGTGGCCATGGCACCTCCTCCACTTTAGAATTTTTAAACCAACAATGGCCCGTGGCTGCTAACCCAGTGGCAGAGCTAATGAACTCTTCATTGATTTCCAACTAAATGTCGCCCACCTTGGCTCTATAGCCATCAAAAGTCAGGGCAAACTGTTGTGCAACAAATAGATTGAAACCCTCGAATCGTTGTACAAAGGTGAGCCAACCGCTATCCTCTAAGTCTTTCCGTGCATTGTCGAACAGTAGCAAAGCTTGGCTACCATTCGGCTCAATTCGCACCACCGGTGCCATGGAGAAGAGCACACGGTAAGTCCAGGGTTTGAATCATATCATACGCAGGAGCAGAGTGCACAAAGGGTTATCCGAGCTAACAGAGGTGAAACAGGGATAAGGGATAGGCATTAATGACATCGTGCAAAGGTGGTGGACCTATTTGTTTGCCATGCAGAATAGTCATTACCAATGTACAACCGCCGGCGCTTTCAATTATACAAATCATAACGCACATGTGTTATAACTATGCCATTTCAACCAATCAATTGAAACCTTTGGTAAGTGGATAAACCATGCGTGCAAGCAATAGTTATGCCATAGTTTTAAAACCAAACATACAAATCGAAACCAGTACCAATGTTTTGACTATGTGACATGCATTGTATAGAACAATTCATACCAAGATTTTAACCAATGTGCCAATGTGTTTGATCACATGAACTAGGTGTCAAATTAAATGATAATATATATCAAAGGTTTAACCATAACACCTATGTATTTTATGAAACCAGTGGTCAAGTAGATCAAATCAAAGAACATATAAATCCAATTACCAATGCATCACAACCTCAATTACTTATGAAACGAAATTACATAATCAATCAAAGAATGTCCAATGAGTACAGATCAAAAAGTTTTGTCGACTGCATAATGATAAGTAAAACGTAAAGGCAATGGGCATATCGACAAGAAGAATAACGACAATTCAATCATGATTTTAATGTGACTTCGAAAGACCAAGTTTTCACGCTTACAGTCGTGAAAACAAAAACGAAGGTAAGTGTGCAAAAATCGTAAAAATAAAAGTGTCGTTTATTTGAGAATTGCAACGAAAAAATGTTGTTTACAAAACATTGGTGTAGGCAGCTTATAAGATAGTGAAAAAATGTGAATTGGCTGCCAACAGAACCCTACATATATTTTTTTATCGAGAGTCTTGAGATTTTAATTGAGCCATTGTTCATGGTACATGAGCTCAATAAGGCTATACATGTCATTCGTTGTATGTATATTGCATTTTTCCAAATAAAAGACTTGATTAGTGGATAGTGAGGTCACATGACAGAAGCATAACCTGGTAATAGTTTTGACTCAACTTCTCATTTTAAACTTGGTTAAAGGATCTTGTAGGTTCAGAGGGAGCTAGTTTGCACATGCTGGGAGGCACACATTTTGTGATACTCGAAGGGAGTAGTCCCAGTATGTGAATTAGGCCATGACATGCAACATATGGAAGTGTTGAAAAATTCAAAGCTAGAAGGAATTGACTAAGAAGATATATTTTCTCCCGTTACCAAATATACTTCCTTCAGAATCATTATATTTGCTGCATTTTTTGGTTGGGAACTTCACCAGATGAATGTTAATACTGCATTTCTTAACGGTGAAGTTGAGCAAGAGGTTTATATCGAGCAGCCTGGGGTTTCGTGACCCATGGGAAATAATCCCATGCTTGCAAGATAAAGAAATCCTTGTATGGATTGAATCAAGCTCCAAGAGATTGGTATGGAAGAATTGTCAGTCTTCTTCAATGTCTTGGGTTCACTAAGAATATAATAGATCCCAATCTTGGTGTGGTTGTTGGGATACAAGCCCAGGTCTCCAAAGACAAAGATTGTGTAGAATCATCTTGTTACCTTAGTATTATGTGTGGATGATCTATTCCTTATGGGAGAGGAACATTTGATAGCTCATACTAAGAGGGAGATTTCAACAAAATTTGAAATGAAAGACTTGGGTCTTATGCATTATTTTTGGGCTTAAAGGTGTAGTAAAAACCAGGTGAGATCTTTCTCTCACAGAGCAAGTATGCAATTGATGTGCTCCGTAGATTTGGCATGTTGGAATTTAAGTCCATGTCCACACCGATGATTTCTAACCTGAAGAAGTTATAATACCAAGCTACAGGTTGAAATCCGTAAGACCCCACCATATATCAACAGATCATTGGGTCCTTGATGTATCTTGTACATACCAAACTCGACATTTGCTATGCAGTGAATGCCCTCAACCAATTCATGTGTGAACCGATGCATATTCATATGGTTGTTGTTAAACATATTCTCAAATATGTTCGAGAGACTATAACCTATGGGATTAGATACACTCCTAGTGGAAGTGTAATGCTTCATGGATATACAGATTCGGATTGGATGGGAAGTACAATGGATCAGAAGAGTACTTTCGGTTATTGTTTCAGTTTGGGTTCAGCCATGATCTCTTGGTCTAGCAGGAAATAGAGCTCCATATCCCAGAGTACTGCAGAAGCAGAATACATTGCTGCAAGTGCTGCTAGCAGAGAAGTAGCGTGGCTCAGAAAGCTACTTTCAGATTTGTTCAGTGCTAAGCTGGAACCCACAGTCATCCACTGTGATAACCAGAGCTGTATAAAGCTCTCTGAGAATCCAGTGTTTCATGATAGATTGAAACACATTGAGATGAGATACCACTATGTTCAAGACATGGTGCAGAAAAACAGTATCAGTATTTAGTATGTTCTGACCACATAACAAACCACAAATATTTTTACCAAGCCACTATCCTTGACAAAGTTTGTATACTTTCGAGACAAGCTTGGTGTTGCTGAGAATGCCTATCTTGTTGAGAGGGAGTGTTAAAATGAGTGCAACTGCAACAACCATTCTCTGAGAGGATGGCATAAGACCCTAGCTGAGGACTAGGGCCCCCAGTGAACTCCTAGGGTTTCTTGGTTTGGGACCAAGCAGTAAGAGCCATGGAAAAATCCCATAGTGAGGGCCCCTGGTATATGACTGGGGTTCTTGGTCTAGGACCAAGCAATAACTCCCTAAATGTGTTCTAGGGGGCCTGCATGTTTTCAAGGGAATCCTTGCTTGATGCTTGGATTGATTCTTGGATGTGTTCCTTGGTGGTTGATGTAAGTCCCTGGATGTGTTCTAGGGCCCCTGGATGTGTTCCAAGGAACCCTTGCAAAATGTCTGGATTGATCCTTGGTTTTGTACCTTGGTGGATAAGACCCTAGATGTGTTCTAGGGCCCCGAGATGTGCTTTGGGGAAACCTAGTCTTGGACCAGGAAGATCTTGGTGAAATACCAAGATGTGATGATGTGTGATCCTCTTCCTCTCTCTCGGGATGGTCCATGAGACCTAAGAGTAAGCTAAGAAGATGGGCATGACCACATTGTTGATGTGCCCTCTTATGCAGTGATGATAAAAGTTTATAAGTCATTATGAGACTTATGTGGACATGTTTTTCCATTGTGGACCCCCCATTGACTTTGTCTTAATGTTCCCCTTTGCTCGTTGTCTTGTTTTCCCTCTTGTTTTATGTGGTGATGGGTTTCTATAATTTAATTTGATTTAATTGACATTTAATTAATATTTGTATTAATTAAATTGTCATTAATTAATTAATTTTATTTTAGCCATAACTCCTCTCCTTAGTTATAAAAGAAACCCTCTCCTCTAGCATTTTTACACTCACTCACTCCTCACTCTCCTATTTGTTGTGGCTACCTCAATTCTTCTCTCTTGGTGATGGTACGGCCTCTCTTCTTCATTGAAATGGAATGAACGACCGTAACGGATGTCAGCTCAATCAGAATGAGAATATGCAGAAGCTTTATAAAATTGGACTATCTTTTCAAATCTGAAGTAATTTACTTGGACACCGATTGGCTGGGAGCTAGTTCTGGTAATTTTTGTTTGTTGGTGATGATGGTCAGACCCCCTGACTTGTTGTTTGTCCTCTCCCTTAGTCGTCAGTCTACTTAAAAGAGCCACGGACTTGAGGGAAGGTGCCACGACCTCTCTTCTTGGCCGCCGGATCATTTTTAGAGAGCCACAGACCTAAAGGGAAGGTGTCACGACCTCTTCTATTGATGGTCGTTACCTATGTTCAAGAACCTATGGGTATTCTTCTCCTTGCTGTACCTCTTGTGGGTGTTTATCCCTATACTGTCTACCTCTGTCGTGGATGGTTTTGTTGTCTCATTTGTGAAAGGTTTTGTTATCCATGTTGTGGAGGTTTTCTTGTCCCCTTCATGAAGTGTTTATTGTCTCCTTGTTGAAGGGTTTTGCTATCCTTGTTATGGAGGTTTTTTTGTCCCCTTCATGAAGTGTTTACTGTCTCCTTGTTGAAGGGTTTTTCTATCCTTGTTATGGAGATTTCGTTGTCCCCTTCATGAAGTGTTTACTATCTACTTGTTGAAGGGTTTTGCTATCCCTGTTATGGAGGTTTTGTTGTCCCCTTCATGAAGTGTTTACTGTCTCCTTGTTGAAGGGTTTTGCTATCCCTGTTGTGGAGGTTTTGTTGTCCCCTTCATGAAGTGTTTACTATCTCCTTGTTGAAGGGTCTTGATGTCCCTGTTGTGAAGGGTTTTGCTATCCTTGTTGTGGAGGTTTTTCTTGTGGAGTTTTTGTTGTTTCCTTTGTGAAAAGTTTGTTGTCCCATCTACAGTCTTAGTTATGGACAACAATTAAGAAACTTTCTCCTGCCTTGCTTATTGTACTTCCTTTGGAAAACTATTTACCAATCCATATGATAAAGATCAAAACCCTAGAGATTTGATCCATGAACCTTAAACTGATTTTCTGAGCATATTAAAGAGGTCTACATCCACACATGTGACAGGTACATTCTTCATTGGCTAAGAGGTAAGCTAAGGTTTGTTTTTGGCACTCAGAAATTTTGTTTATGCTCAGAGTTTAATTCAAAGCTGCTTATATCTTTGCTTAAATGTGATGATCTAATGAACATAATTTAAAAGTACTATTGGTTTCCTTGTTTTTCCCTAATTCTAACAATCACAACTTTGGATCTTCTAAACCGTAAGTTGATAGTTGACAGTGGATTAAGAGAGTCGGCTAGGATGGTCGAGTAGACATTCCACTGGTTAGGCACTTAGATCAAGGCAATCTATTTGGTGTGCAAAACAAGAAAAAAATTAAAGAGATTGTTATGTACTCTCACCAATCTACGTGGACTTGGTCTTCCTCACTTCAATGAATGTGTCTCTATTGTATATGAAAATATTTTGATTTCATACACTTCTTTATATGTCCAACTATACTCAATTGTACTTAATTATTGTAAGGATGTCTTTAAACACAACTTCATTTTTGAAA
>JZKD02S2302611.1:16109-33681 GCA_000966675.3 Picea glauca | reverse complement strand
AGTTTCAAGCCACGTGAATGAATATGATGCCAAGTTTATAACTTATGTCACCGAGGAGAAGAGTCAGAGGAGTTTTCTGATCATTGGGGGAATCCAGATATTCCTTCCAAGCAACCAAGGAGAGGTTAGCACAGGTGTTGCATATGAAACAAAAGGAAAACAAGTTGAGACTGTCAGTGAGGAGAAGGAGCATATTTTGAAGTCTTCCCCAATAGAAGAGGAGCACGCAGTCGAGTCCCTCACTCAGTGGGAGATGGAGTTGAAGATGTTGAAGGATTGGTTGGATAGTCTGGAACCAGAAGGTGGCTGCCATGAGATAGCCATGCCACAAGAGACATTCCAACATGAGTTACCATGGGAGGAAGCTGGAATGGGACCAACCAAAGAAATGACGGGAGTTAGTCTATCAGAGGAGGTAGCTGAACAACGGTTCAATAATGAGACTTTGGAATTGGAGTCTGTAGCAGAGTGGACAGTCAGTGCCACAAAGGATGAAAGACGCATGGGAGGTTAGGATGGTCTACCCTTAGAGCAGCATGAAGAGTTGAAAATGAGAAAACTGCACAAGGAGAACCAACCGATGAAGCAGTTGGAATAATCCATAGAGGATATAAGGGAGTTGATGGTAAATTTAGTGGAAGAATCGGTCAACAAGGAGAAGCTGGACAAAGGAGAACCTGCACGGGAAACAAGGAAGATGTAGAAGCAACAATAGCAAAGCAGAGGAGCAAGAGGACAACTCCAGGAGAAAGTTTGGGATCCAGGAGGATTTCAATAGAATTGCGAAGCTCATGAGCAAGAGCTCATGAATTTTCATAGCTGTGGAGTATGATGCAGGAGCATCACTCCACCTCAGCACGCGCTAGCTGATTATCACGATTGGTGCGCATTCAAGGAAGGGAGAGGTGTCACCCTCTCATTTTTCCTTCGAAATCTAAATCATGATTAAGGAAATAAATGTTGACAGGTTGGAGGAGCCAAGTTGTGCCTTTGCACAAGCTATAGAGGAAGTCACCATTTAGTGGTTGACGGTAGGAGAGATATACATCCGAATCGGATCATATTTACATCATTGTAATCTACCTCATTAGTCAGGCATTTTGAATGGTGATTAGACACCACTATCTTATCTTAGAGGGAAGCTCATCGATCCCCTCTTGTATAAACCTTTTTATTGTTTCCCAATAGTTAACATATAGAGGTAGAGATAGAGGTTGGAAGGAAGAGAGTTGAGAGCTGAGACTCAGTCGTAGTCCAGTCTCAGATATGGTAATGGACATTCCACCATTAATAGAAAGTAACAGATTTTCCTATTTATCAATTTATGTATAATGGATGTTTAGTTGTTAATGTCATTCATATGCATTTGTACTATAAATGTATGCTAGAAATCGTCTGTAGGGATATAATTATAATCGTCTATTTGTGAGTGTGTTGAATTAGTTATGGTTCTCTAGGATAAGTGTAAGGAGTGCACGATAGAGAGTTGAAACTCTGTGAGCCAACGCAAGGAGTGTGTGTCTGAACTCATTCGATTTAGAAGAGAAGCTGCCAAGAGGGCACACCAGGGTAATTCATAGACTCGGAGGGGAAATTCAAGGTTGTTGAATACCTTGAAAGTAAAGGATGCGTGGGAGAAAGCACAACATAGAGTTACTGAACACTCTGTAAGACTCTGCCAGGAGGGAATTGAGCTAGTGTGAGTGCACACAGGAGAAACACATTCTGGAGTGTTGGAGACCGTGAGAGAACCCTAGGGTTGTTGAATACTTTGAGGAAGGAAGTCTTTGCAAGAGTGCATCGACCAAGGAAAGGAGATTCCTTAATACTTCTAGAAGGGCTCAGGGATAAGTTGTCAGAAGGCTGAAGCAAGTGCAAGGAGTGCGCCAAGGATACAATAATTTCATCTTACAAGTAGTAGGAGGAAGGGAGTTAAGTTGTCAGGAGGGCACTAGAAAGTCTGTAGAAGGACGTAGGAGAACCGAGAGTCTTGAAGGTTTCAAGCCAAGCAAAATCTCAGGATAACTAGAGTATAACTCTACAAGGAGTGCAGAAAATAAGTGCCGAGAACAATTAATTCTCGAGAATAAATTGTGCTAAGTGCGCAAGGGGGTCGAGGACTTGTCGAAGTCCCAGAGATAGTGAAATCGTCCATCTTCGGGAGGAGACAGGTGGTGAAATATTAGGAGATTTGGGAGTTAGAGCTCTGAGAGGTTTTCCAAGAGCAAACATGAATTTTCACGAAGTAGTGAAGAGCAGCTTGAATCTAGACCATTGGATCTAGAAGGGACACGTGGAAGCAATTCGTGTTGAAAAGTCAGCAAGAAACATGTGTCTAATTTATTTTTCCCTTAAATAAATTGGACAATAAATATTAATCTATTAGCTCATAATTACTTGAAAATAGTTAACTGAAATGGAAAATCAGTTAGCTATAGGAAATTCTTCAGAGGCTGGCTGGTGGGACATCCCAGTTGAATTAGTTGTAACTGAGTGATTCAAAGTTGTAACAGAGTTGTATGTGTAGTTATGTGAGTTGTGAAGTAGTTTAACTCAGTTAAGTGAGTTAAGCTCAGTTGTACTAGTTGTAACTGAACTTACACTAGTGAGAGATCAGTGATCTCACATGCAACTAAAGATTTACCATTGTTAACTACATCCATGTCAGATCCAGTGGAGACCCAATTGAGATAACAGGTGAAAGGGATAGTTTGGATATCAGTTGTTATTTGAGTGAAGTGAACTCATGCAATCACACACACAGTGGATGTGCCCATGAGGAATGTGCATCCTAGGCAAGAAGAATTCGAATTCATTTGCAGGTTTTCCATTAGCAGGGATAGCGCAGAGGAGGTAGGTTGTCTGGGAGTAGTAAATTGGCACATGAATTTGTCAATTTTTGTATGACAATGTGAGACGATTGTATATTGTACTGAGAGATCTTGAATTAGAGTTTTGTATGAGATTGTTTCACGATCCAAGATATAAACATAATATATCATAGTGGAGTTTTTATCTTTATGCTTTCCCAGTAAAAACATCTGTGTTATGTGTGATTGATCTTTATTCTTCATATTGCAATTGGCAATCTTGTTTTAAATTCCGCAAGAATATCAATAGAAGCGATTATGTATTTAACAGTGGCATATAATTGTTAGATCAGGAGAATCCATGGAAGATGAGTTTGTGACTAAATAGAATTTGAATTTGCATAAATACTTTCTTGGTGCTACAGATAATTCAATATCGAAATGGATTTCAACGGCTTGAGGTTAGAGTATGCACTCGAGGGAAGCTTGAACTATATTTCTTGGAAGGACATGATGGAGGCAATAATCGAAGACAATGCCTTGAAGGAATTGATTGACAAAGATGTTCCTAAGCAAAATGTTGTAGATGTTGCAAATCTTGATGCATGGAAAAATAAAGTGGCAAAGGCAAGGATGATCTTGTTGGAGGGAGTACGAGACCAAATTGTCTCAAACCACCATGGGAAAGCCACACCATATGCAATGTGGAAGGCTTTGACGGATCTATTCCAAAACAGTAGCGACCATAGGAAATTGGCGCTCAAAGATAAACTCAAGAAGATCAAGATGGAGAAGGGCGACTCCATTCCAAAACATATCACGGA
This sequence comes from Picea glauca, assembly GCA_000966675.3. Taxonomy (NCBI): domain Eukaryota; kingdom Viridiplantae; phylum Streptophyta; class Pinopsida; order Pinales; family Pinaceae; genus Picea; species Picea glauca. Next base: position 30,047 of record JZKD02S2302611.1, on the reverse strand, counting down.
GTTTCTTCAATGTCAGGATGAGTTGGGGAGTGTGGGAATAATAGTCATTGATGATGATTTGGTGAGCTTGGCGCTCCTAGGAATTCCCAAGAGTTGGCACAGTTATCACGACTCTGTCAATGGAAGGCAAAAATTGCCAATTTGGGAATGCCTATGGTTGGATCTAGTGCAAGAGGAGTTTAGGCGGAACACCAGATATGGATCTTCATCAAAGCATGATGATGAAGAGGATTGTGCTTTATATTCCAAGGAAAGGAAAGGGAAGGGGAATAAATTCCATTCAAAATCCGAGTCTAAAGTCAAGAAGCTAGATTTGTCCAAAGCGAAGTGTTTTCACTGGCACAAACATGGGCATATCGCTACTAACTGTCCACAGAAGAAGAAGAAAAAGAAGGTTTTTGGAGCTACAGTTGGTGATGCCCTTGCCTCACAATTTGAACTTGACTTCTCTTTGATCGCATGCATGGCTTCAAGTGCATTGGGATCGGTGTGGTATTTGGATAGTGGCGCATCCTTCCACATGATGGGAGATAAGGACCTTTTCAGTGACTTGGAGGAGAAAGATCTCAAAATGAATATTGATATGGGCGACGATGGACGATACAGTGTGACTGGCATTAGCACAATTACCTTTTAGAGGGAGTCAGGTAAGCCATTTCAATTGAAAGATGTTATGCATGTTCTAGGTCTGAAGAAAAACCTCGTCTTAGTCGCAATGCTAGAGGTCAAAGGCTATGATGTTGTTTTCAGCAATGGAAAAGCTTTCTTGCGACATAAAACAATGGGTCAAGTCAAGAAGATAGGGATTCGAGTTAAGAATCTCTACAAGCTAGAGGTATATGGTTGCGCTGCCATGATGGGCAAGGCAGAAAAAGTGGTGAGCCAGGATGAGGGTGAATTATGGCACAGGCGATTGAGCCTTCTTCATCATGGAGCCTTGAAAATCATGCAGTAAATATCTACTGGACTTCCAATGGGAACACTTGCTCAGTTAGATCAGTGTAAGGGATGCACCATGGGGAAGTATGTAAAGTCCACCTTTCATGAAAAGGAGAACCGTGCTTCGGTGATCCTAGAGAGAGTTCACATAGACGTGTGTGGACCATTCTCGGTTTCTTAAAAATAAAAACATAAGTATTATGTTATTTTTGTTGATGAATTTTCTCGTAAATGATGGATCTTCTTCATGCAGAAGAAGGATCAAACATTCTCAAAGTTTTGTGAGTTTAAAGCATTGGTGAAGAAAGATTCAGGGAAGCAAGTGAAAGCTCTGAGGAGTGATAATGGTGGAGAATACATCTCTAACAAATTCAAATACTTCTGCAACAAAGAAGGAATTCGAAGAGAACTCATAACGCATCATAACCCACAACAAAATGGGTTCATGGAGAGGAAGAACAGAACGATAACAGGTGCAACATGAGTGATGTTGCATGATTAGGGCCTACCAATGCATTTGTGGGTGGAAGCATGCAATACTGTGGTTTATGTGCAAAACTGTTCTCTTCATAGAGTACTTGGCATGAGTGCACCTGAAGAATCTTTCACTGGTAAGAAAACTGATGTTTCTCATTTTAGGATTTTTGGCTCATCTATTTATGTGCATGTGACCAAGGATGTCAGGAATAAGTTGGAACCGACTGCTGAAGTTGGGATTTTCGTGGGGTACACATAGACACCCCATAATTATCTTGTGTATTTTCCTAACAATAAGATGACTATTATGCGATGGGATATGAAATTCGATGAGGGGAAAGCCATGCGGTTGTCACTTGAGAGGGATCTAGACTTGCATGCAGAGGAGGAACTGTTGGTTCCCAAAGATGAGTCTCAAGATGTGGATCAGCCACATGAGGAGGTTCATGGAGTGGAGGAAACCACTCATGCAGAGCCATCCATCAGAAATGGAAGAAAGCGCACCATGGAAGTTGATAGATTGAGACTAGATGTTGCACAGAATGTAGGAGCCCCTACTTCACAGCGCAGACAAAGACGGTCTCTTGATCGATTTACTAGATACATGGCTCTAATGAGAAAATGTATTATGAATGAACCATCTTCCTTTCAGGAAGAAGTTCAGGAGCCCACATGGGTTGATGCAATGGTGGAGGAGTGTGACTCCATTTTCAAAAACAGTGCATGGGAAATTGTCCCAAGATCGATCGACAAATCAATGGTAGGTTCGAGATGGATCTACAAGGTAAATCATGCTGCTGATGGGAGTGTGGAGAAATACAATGCTAGGTTTGTGGCCTGGGGCTTCTCACATATCGAGGGGATAGATTATGATGATACCTTTGCACCTGTTGCAAGATACTCTTCAATAATATCCATCCTTGCAATCTTAATGCAGATGGGATGGCGCATTCACCAGATGGATGTAAAAACTATGTTTCTCAATGGGATCATTGAGGAATAAGTGTACATTGAGAAGATAGAAGTTTTTGAGACATTTGACAGGGAGTCACATGTGTGCAGACTCAAGAGAGAACTATATGGGTTGAATCAAGCACCTCGTGCTTGGTACACTCAGATAGACATCTATTTCACCGAACTAGGCTTCACCAAAAGTGAAGCGGATGAAAACCTATACCCAATTGTGGTGGAGGGTAATATTTTAATCATTATTCTTTATGTTGATGATTTAATATTGACTGGTGATGAGTAGTTGATACACTCATGTAAGGAGGACCTTGCAAAGGAGTTCAAGATGAAGGATTTGGGCTCCTTGATTATTTCCTTGGATTGGAAATATGGTAGCGATATGGTGAACTTTTTGTGTCTCAAGGAAAGTATGCAAGGGAGATACTAGGTAAGTTTCAAATGGAGGGCTGCAAACCGATGGATACTCCTCTTCCAGGAAACTGGAGGAAAGAGGATGCTACTTATGGAGAGGTAGTGTATGCTATTGTCTATTGACAGTTAGTGGGTTCGCTAATGTATCTAGTGAACATGAGACCAAACATTTTCTATGTGGTTAACCAGCTGAGTCAAGTGATGGTTAAGCCTACCAAACTCTTTTGGAAGGTAGGTAAGCATGTCTTGAGATACCTGAGGAGCGCATATGAGTATGGCTTATGGTACAGACATACAGATGAGGTGAAGTTATATGGATTCACAGATGTAGATTGGGCATGCATCCCAACAGACATAAAGATCACATCAAGGGGGATCTTTAGTATCAGATCTATAGTTGTTTCTTGGTACAGTAGGAAACAGAGATCCGTGGCACTCAATTCAGCAGAAGCAGAATACATGGCAGTGAGTCAAGTTGTATGTGAGGATATCTGGATGAGAAAGATCTTGGTTGGTTTGTTTGGTTCTCATTTAGATCTGGCAGTGATTCATTGTGATAATAAGAGTTGCATTAAACTCTCGATTAATCATGTGTTTCATGATATATCTAAGAATATAGATATCTGGTATCATCATCTCATAGATTGTGTAGAGCAGAAGATCATATTGCTTTAGTACATTCCTACGGAAGATCAAGATGTAGACATTCTGACGAAGGCTCTCACTAGGAGCAAGCTCGAATACCATAGAGACAGGATTGGGGTGAAGGATAATCCCTTTCTTGTTGAGAGGGAGTGTTGAAAAGTCAACAAGAAATGTGTGTCTAATTTATTTTTCCCTTAAATAAATTGGACAATAAATATTAATCTATTATCTCATAATTACTTGAAAATAGTTAACTGAAATGGAAAATCAGTTAGCTATAGGAAATTCGAGTTCAAAGGTTGACTTGTGGGACATCCAAGTCGAATTTGTTGTAACTAAGTGATTCGAAGTTGTAACAGAGTTGGATGTGTAGTTATGTGAGTTGTGAAGTAGTTTAACTCAGTTAAGTGAGTTAAGATCACTTGTACTAGTTGTCACTGAACTTACACTAGTGAGAGATTAGTGAAATAATTATTAATTAATTCACAATCAATGATCTCACATGCAACTGAAGATTTACCATTGTTAACTACATTCATGTCAGATCCAGTGGAGACCCAGTTGAGATAACAGGTGAAAGGGATAGTTTGTCTATCAATTGTGATTCGAGTGAAGTGCACTCATGCAATCACACACATAGTGGATGTGCCCATGAGGAATGCACATCCTAGGCAAGAGGAATTCAAATTCATTTGCAGTTTTTCCATTAGCAGGGATAGCGCATAAGAGGCAGGCTATCTGAGAGCAGTAAATTGGCACATGAATTTGTCAAATTTTGTATGACAGTGTGAGACGATTGTATATTGTACTGAGAGCTCTTGGATTATAGTTTTGTATGAGATTGTTTCATGATCCATGATATAAACATAATATATGATAGTGGGGTTTTTAGCTTTATGCTTTCCCGGTAAAAACATATGTGCTATGTGTGATTGATCTTTCTTCTTCATATTGCAATTGGCGATCGTGTTTTAAATTCAACAAGAATATTAGTAGAAGCGATATTATATTTAACAGTGGCATATAATTTTTAGATCAGGAGAATCTAGGCAATACATAATTTGTATTGAAAATTTCTACAATCTGCACGATTCAAAGGAGTAGCATTCTGGGAGATATCAGAGGAGGATAGAGAGAGACTCCCGAAGGCCAAAGTATGAATAGATTGCAGTTGTTTATCTGAATAAGGAATGGGGACCTTCGATCCTCGTGTTAATTAATTTCACCGATTTAGAGTTCGAGAACATAGGAGGTGGTTGTTGTGGAACAAGCCAAAGCCCGAAGCCCGAAGTGCTTTTGTGGTTTAACCCCAGGACATAGCCCGAGGTCATACGATAGAAATGGCCTGGCATAAAGAACTAGTGTCACCACCAACTTTCTTCAAAGGGCCAAGAAGAGAGCCGTAGGGTTGATAGGACCTACACTTTGGAGAAAGAAGGGCTTGTGATAGAATTGCCTTGGGTTCCAGCAGGGAACCGAAGAGCCGATTTGGCTCATTAAATTAAACGATCCTAGATTGGGAGGTCGAGCATCCCCAAGGAGGGAAGGGGGTTCTTTTCCAAGGAGACATTGAAGAAGTGACAGGAAAAGTACAAGGCTAGACATGACCAACATAGTACAAAGAAAACATTTAGAGTGCGAGACAGAATATGGTTATAGTTGAATAAGGAAAGGATACAGGATCCTGGTAAGAATATTAAGTCTTTACGATATGTTCCTTTTGAGGTATCATAAATGTGGGAGATAATGCCTATAGACTCAGTCTACCCCCATACATGTGCATTTACTCAGTAGTGGATATGGAGAATCTCAAACTCTATTATTCCTCCATGTTGGATCAAGAGGAGGACTAAGTCCTACATTCCATGGAGGATTTAACACCAAATTCTCAGGTAGAGTTGGAATAAGACACATTTTTTCATAAGCAATCTAGAACTACAAAACATGGGTAGCATGACCTTTGGAAAATTTGGTTTAAAGGACAACTTCCAGGAAAAGAAAAATGGTACTCCAGGGAAAAGGTGGAGGAAACATTTACTCACCTCATTTAGTAACTATTTCGGGGACCAAAAGCCTACCTAGATGGGAAGGTATTATTTGGATTGGAACATTATATTATTTTTCATATATCTCACCACTTTTTGGTGGAAAAAATGGAGGAATAAGCTTGCAAGGCCATTTCGACGCCTTGTCCAAATTTGGAAATTTGGGTCCAATAAAAAGTCACAAATATTTTAGAGCCATTTTGAGGTATTGAATGACCTTGTTTGTTCAAAACCTTATCATGGAGTAACATTATAAATTCTACAGATCGATACATTTCCAATGCCATAGACCATTCGTCAATCAGAGTTTGTATGAGAAATTTATGCCTCCCACAAGTTGACCTACCATATTGATCACCATGTTGCGAGTGGATGTCACATCATCCTCCATTACTTAGACATGCGGGCTATCCATGTAGTGTATTTTCTAAGAACATTCTAAAATGTCCAAAACCTTATCACAATTGAAGGTTGAGGAAGTCAAAAACCTATCCCTAGATGGCCATTGGGCTATGTTAATTATAGGGCCACTAAGAGGAGAAGGGGTTCCATTCTTCTGTATTGTATCTTGTTATGTATCTAAGAAGAAAATTTGAGAGTGGTATTCTATGAGAATAATAGAGGAGGATTGATTATGTATCATCTATTCAGACTACATTTTAAAGGAAAGTCCACATAGAGTTCCAATTTCTTTGTACTTGCATAATTTCTATACCAGATAAAAATAAATAGAGCAACATCACCTTCTAGCTAGGTTTTCTCCCATATTGGGTTTCCAAGGTCATATATTGTGTTATTTTTGGATGGTGTGAATGTGTTTTATTGTTCTCTATTTTATGCATTTTATCTATTTTATCAGTAACTAAATATTCTTGATATCTAAGGGAAATTAACCTTAATAGTAAATATTTCATTATTTTATTAGGTATGTTGTGACAAACTATTCTAGTGGAATATCCACGGCAGTTTACAGATCACCAATCCTGTAACTCATCATTAATTTGGCCTAGTCTATTTTTTTGAACATTTATTAGCATGTACATGGATGTCCCCTAAGTAGCCCACATGAGCTGCGTGTACGTGGGTTGCATAGTCTTGAGGGCACATACATACTCCAAAATATTGTTTGTTAGAAGGAATCAAGGAGTTATGGGGAACAATTGTCTTTAAGGAGGATAGAGATAAGGCCCAAAAGAGCATCAATGCTTCAGAGGTGGAAATTGATGCTATAATAGAGTCACCTCTTACATTGCCTAAAATTTCCCCTCTAAAAAAAACTATAAAGAGTTTACAAGAAAAATAGAAGTAGAGGGGGACATTTTGCATCTATTCCTCCCTTAATATCGACCTCCAACATGCCCAACATACTTGGTAGCTTAAAAAATTTAGCTTTAGTCATACTTTTGGTAAAAATATCAACAATTTGTTCATCACTACACCAATATTATAATTTGACAACTTTATCTTGGACAATATCTTAGATGAATATCAATCTCAACATGTTTTATTTTAACATGAAAAATTGGATTTTCTCCAACCTAGATAACACTTTCATTGTCATAAAATATGGTATTTGTAGAATTTCAGTTAAATACAAACTTTAATAAGACATTTGGAATCCACATTTCTTATTTTCTTGCTTCAGTTGTTGCACTATACTCTGACTCACTAAAGGATTAATAGATATTGATCAAACATGGAAAAGATAGCCTATGGATTTCCTATCATAGACATCACCCCACCCAAATCTAGATTAAGGTATCCTACAAAAGAAATTTGGGACTTGTAGCACAATGGATGGCATAGTACGATGTAATATGGYTATAGGGAAAAACAATTAGCAACCAACCAATRAATTTCWTTAGGTTCTTGCATAGATATGGAAATTATATTGATTACAAAGAAAATGAAYGGTCTATTGTATGTTAAATAAATTAGGTTTCCAACAAGTRTCCTATATAATGTAGCATCTACCTTCTTGGAATGACATTCTTTTKTAAGCTTGACTCCACACTACAATGGAGTAAAAACAATTTTGTAATCAAGAAWTTTTTTTCTTCAAAAGATTCGCTGCATATTTTGATTGTGAAAGAAACAATTCATCATGTAGTTTAAAACTTTCAAACTAGGAAGCATGCCTAGATCAATATATCAAATGTTGTTTGAAGGTCTAATTTTAAAGTTTTAATCAACACAATATTTTGGACCAACAATGAGCAAATCATATAAATAAAAAATAATAATAAGGATCTCTATTTGAACTTTCTTTACATGGATATTTGGATTTGATTTGCATTTTTTGAACCCATGTTGTTGGAAATAAAAAACTCTATTTTTTTATGACATCCCTTTGATGTTTAAGTCCATAAAGTGATTTATTCAACATGTATTCATAACATATATTTGATGAATATTCTAGCTAAGACTTGAAGCAAGATAAATAATTATTTGAATAATATTCATCTTTTATTTGAATTTCTCTATGGCCCCATTTGAATTAAATTTTGTCTTATAAAACCATTTGAAACCTATAACATTTATTCATTGAGGACATGTCACAAGCTTCCATGTCTGGTTCTTCATCATTGCATCATATTCTACATTCATGGGTTGTTTATGATATTTTTTTCCTCTAGTTTCCTCAAATGAAATTGTACTTTGTAATACCTTTGTCATAAGTGCACTTCCATATCTTCTATTTTCTTATTCATAAATTTAACTAATACTCTTCATGTTTTGTCTATAAGGAGAACGTCATTGTTTTGTATGCCTCGCTCAACTATTCTTTAAAGTAAATAATAACATTCCTTCATTTCTTTAACCATGCTTAGGAACTTTTCAAACGCTATAAACACTTCTCTAGGGTCTTCATCCTTCAATGGAAATAAATGTGTTATTTCTTCATCCTTGTTAATGGTATAACAATTTTTTCTTCTATCATATATTATTCATCTGTCAAATTTTCATAGTGTTCACAATAGCAAATGTAAATCTATTACGAATATAAAATAATGCATACATGTGTGTGTGATTATTTTATTGTTTTTTTAATTTCTTAAAATATGTATTTGCAAGTTTTTTTTAATTGTTTATATGAATTAAAAAAAAATAACCTAATTTATATGTTATTCCTTATTAAATTGTAGTAGATATTATTAATATGGAACTCGTAGACAATGAAAACCCCACACAAGCACACAAAGGCCCATAAAACCCCAACCCACCACAACCACCAAACATAAACACCCAAATTGATGAAGGGTTGAGCACTTTGATATTCTTGTCCATGAATTAAGGGGCACAAGAGAGACTAGCCAAGTGTCTTTGGCCACTTCATTGAACGCCATTGTATCATCCATTGCATATGCCCAAGAGAAACTAACTTATATTTCTGAATACATGGTTAGGATGTTCAAGTATTACATGACTAGACTCAATAAAATCTCAATTAGAGACTTGAATATTTCAAAAAAATATTTGATGTCTATTTTTATTGATCCTCGAATTAGAGTACAACCACCTATCAACAAGAAGCACATTTGTATGGATTGGTGCATCCACCCGAAATTTGTTGAAAACTGGATGGATAGGTGGTTCACATTCTTTGATAAATCTCCCTATAATAACAAGGAGGTGTCTTTATATTTTTTAAGGAAATTATGGGCAGAATTTATTTTGGGTCGCCATGTGAACTACTTTGACATTGGTGATTTCCAAGGGGTGGTTCAAGGGTCTGCACAGGACTGAGAGTGTTCTAGGTGTGATCCCATGCTAGGTCCTCATCCCCCTAGCTCAAGGCCTAACTCTCCTGCCCAACATCCTCCCATTGCAAAGGGATTGCAACAGGAATAGGTAGTTGTATCATCCTTGACTTAGAGTCTAGTGCACCATGGTAGTTTTCTTGCACTATCTCAATAGGAGGGGCCTACTGGTGATATTGGAAAAGGGGTCTGACCCTCAACCCCTAGAGAATACTACAGTGAGGAGAGGGAAAATGGATAGTGCATGTGTTCATGTGATACTCACAGATACTCAAGTTGTAGTCATACTTGTTATTGGCCTATGGAGGCCAGTGGACATCAGAGATTCATGGAGGAGGTTACTATCTTAACCATCTCTATGTTCTTCACCGTTATATATTTATATAGTGCTTTGTGTATTTATTCTGATATTTTACTATATGATTTTTTGTAGTTGTTGCACCCCTATAGAGGACTGTTGGGTGTAGACCTATTTTGAGAAGGAAGGTTATTTTGGGCACAGGCATTTTGAAGAAAAGGTCTATTTTGGGAAATACCTAATTTTGGAATGCGAGCAATTGATAGAAAGAAAGAAGCATGCAGAAAAAGAAGGAAAAACAACATATAAATAAGGAAAGCAACATGGTGTGCAGGCAGGCAAGCCTAACTATGATAGGGTTAGGGATTGTGATAAATATTGTAACAATTGTCATCTTGAAAAGAATTATAAATAAATACCTAGGAGGTCTAGGTTAGGGGGTTCAGTTGTTTTTCAGTGGAAATAAGTCCATAGTTGTTGAATAATTGTATGTCCAAGGTGAGATCAAAGAGTCAAGTAAGCCAGATTTTGAGGGTTAGGTCACAGGCTGAGGAGCCTGGTGTGATCTAGTCTGCCTCACAGAGGTTCCATAACCTCATAGTGCTTGTATAATTGAAGATGTAATGCGTGCAATGCAATATTTTTTAGCAAACCTAATAAAAGAGAAGATAAGACAAATCTTTTTGGATGTATCCCAGGAGGGGGTGAATCATGATAAAACATGTTTTATATGTGATTTTTGTTGCATGTTTACTTTCTGTCAATGATTTGTTTATGAATGAATGGTTAAGCTAGATATAATAGAATGCATGCATGGGCCTAAAATTTGAATGAATCCTAGGAATAATTGAATGAATAATCAGATTAATACATGAGGAAGATCAAATACATTCCCATATATCCACTCATTACTAGAATACAAGCACTTAATCATTACAGTGACCCATAGAACTATCTTGGGTGAGACTACATAATGCACTCTGTGTGTTGTGTTGCCTTCTAGTTTACCAGGAGGGCCAATAGTTTTAGAGGATTTTGTTGGAAACCTATTGAGTCCCGAACCTGGGTCAGGCCAATAGTTTTAGAGGATTTTGTTGGAAACCTATTGAGTCTTGAACCTGGGTCAGGCCAAGAAGTGAATGAGAGATTTAACCTAACAAAATGGTTATGTTTCCATCTAGAACTGCATAGGATTGAGTGAAAGGAATCTGTGGAAAAATTGCACAATGAAGGTATAAAAAGGAATGTTTAGGCCATGGAATCCAACAAAGGTAGATATCGAAAGATGTTTGAAAAAAAAGGAACTTGATTTTTTGCAGAAGGATAATAGAAACCCTATGTTAACACCACACAAATATCTTGAAAAATACATGTTTAATGACCTGCATGAGGTATTTTTCTATGATTTCCCGCATTTGTTGCAAGAGTGGCTATTGTGGTTAAAATACAACCACCCAAAAAATCAAATCAGACAACTGGAGTGGAATCATGTGAAGATCGCGCAGTTACAACAAGTTAACAAAAAATTTCTATGCGTGATAGATTTCTGGTTAGACAGTATTGTTGCAGGGTTTATCACCGAATTTGCAGTAGATACCGCGAAGTCTTACAGTGCAACATGGAAGAATTTTTTAAAAGGACCTAGAGGTAGGTATATCAGATCTTTGTATACCTTAATTAATATTTTATTATATAACAACGATGTGATGACCATGGAATCAGACAACTAAACTTCCCTGTGTGCATGGGGGAAGGGGGAAGCACTAAAAAGAGGTGGAGAAATGGAGGAAGAAATGGATAAGGGAAATAAGAAGGAGGCCATGGACCCAATCATGATGGAGGAATACCAAATAAAGAAGATAATGGCAACAACTGGAAATATGCGCAACGAAGTACCCTACCAATATAAGATGAATAAAAATAAGATAGCGATAGTTGATAGAGAGGACTTGGAAAGTGATGAGGAAGAGGTAGAGGATCTTTGATATGTGGAGCAGATTGAGGAAATCCTACATGCAACATATGAAAGGAAAACATGAGGTCCAAGGGTAAGAACAGAAGGAAGAACTCCAAACCAAGTCACCATCAGTGTGGAATCTACAACCCCATGTGTGACTAACACACTAGAAAGAACATCAACATTTAGACAACCAAATTTTAGTGAAAGAAAGACAGTAGGAAACACAGCAAAACAACGACAAGCAACTGGAGGAGCCATTTCAGGAACCAACAATAAAATATCTACATTGCACGGAGGTAGTAGTTCAACACAGTTCAAAATGGCAGGACATGATCCCATGATTAGGTTACCAGAATTTCGGGAGAGGCATATGAGGAGCCTGAAAATCACTTATTCATCTGTGTGAAGATATGGGAAGAAAAACATATCACAGATGAGGATACAAAAATTTCATAGTTAGTTATCATGCTAAGAGACTTCACACTTGATTGGTATATGAGCCTATATGTAAACAATCCACCAAGAGTAACAAGGACTATTGCAGATGTGGAAAAACTACTGATAAATGATTTTCAGAAGCCCAGCTCAGAGGACCAGTACATGAATGAAATGATTGAAATCAGGAAAAAACCAGGTGAGTCTGTTTGGGAGATTGATCAGAGGTTTAAGAGTCTCAAAGGTAAGTTGAAATATGCCATGACTAACATGCAACATAGATACTTGTTTGTGAACTCATTGTTACCACATTTGAACTACCCATTGAGACATCAGAAGTTCCAAACTCAGGCAGAGGCTCTACAAGAAACCTTACAACTGGAAGAGAGCTAGTATCAAAAGAAAGATCAAAAAATAGAGGAGTTGAAGGAGTATCTGAAGAATCTAACATTTCAACTTAACCAGAATAAGGGAAAAGAGAAAAGAGAAGTTGTTTGGTGTACCACATGTAGGATAGAAGGACACCACAAGAACAAATGTCCAACTTTTACATAGTACATGGAAACATGAGTACCAAATCCTTTACCAATAGGAGGACCATGGTGCGAGATTTGTAAAATGCATGGGAATGATCCATATCATTGTCCAAATATGCAGAAGTATCAGACAGTACCCAAAGGTTCATACTGAAATTTTTGAAAGTCAGTGAGTCATGATGATAAACATTATAAGACAATGGACATGATGAGAGAAAGAAAATCAGATACTTATAGGGTGCAAGAAGAAATGATGGCAGGGAAATATGCACCTTAGTTCAACCAGGTACAACCACCATATAATAATTCACAACAGTAGTATAATAATGTGTAGCCATAATATAAACCCATGCACTGTGAAGTACAATTAGGTACCTCGGTACAATGCATTGTGAGTAGATCGAGGTGGATACAAAGGTGGAGGATGAGGTAGAGGAGGATTTGGATGAGGCATATTTCTAGTAGTTTTCCACAACTTCCAACAGCTAAGACATTATGCAAGGGAGTGTCCATTTCCACCAGTGACATGTATGTACTGTCGTGCATCAAACCATGATACAGAAGATTGTCCGACACTATTGGGGAACATCCAAGAAAAGATGAACCAGAAAAACTAGAATGTCCAGCGGATCTCTGTAGAAGCTAGGGATGATGGGAGAAACATCAACATAGTCACACGAGGAGGAGCTAAGATAGGAAATGGCACGGTAAGACAAGATCCAACACAAAATCTATGGGTGAAGAAGAATACCTAACCACAAAAGTAGTTTGATGCATAGAAAGAAAAGGAAACATTCAAGGAGGCAAGACATGAGTTTCTCAAGCAAAACATTACATCTACATCAACTGTGTAGCAAAATCATAACTCTCATATGTACGATATGCCTTCCTCAATGGACCACACCAGTGAACCATAACCTTTAGAGAAAGTAAGTAACATAAAAACTTTTTTGAAATCCTGTGTTAAGTTATTAAAGGACCCATCATCTGTCAAGATCTTACAAAATATACTAGAAATATGTAACATAGAGGCAGAAGGAAACTTAGAGAAGAAAACAGTCAATCATCTCCATACAAGAAGAAGGACACGCAAAGAATTTAGACTGAATGCTAACATTGGAGATTTCAATATGGGTGATATTATACTAGACTTAGGCTCTAAAGTAAATGTTTTACCTAAGAATACATGGCAGCATAGATGATTTTAGGGGCGAAATTTCGCCCATGGGCGAAATTAAGGGGCCTCTAATTTTTTATTGGACGAATTTTTTGTATTAGAGTGATTTTTTTAAACTTATTTTACTAGCCCGTAATTTATTTTAAGGTAAAAATCGTGTATAGGGTTATCCCATGTTTTTAGGAGGGATAGAGGAAAACAAATTATATTTAGCCCCCGAAATTTGGGGGAACAAGCTTCCATTAGCCAAATTTCGCCCCCGATTTTGTGGTATGGGCAGTAAAA
>JZKD02S2302600.1:22459-33681 GCA_000966675.3 Picea glauca | reverse complement strand
ACCTGTAAGGGAATTTGGGGACACCTAGGAGCGATTCTAGGAGTGACTCTAGGTGGGTGAGGGAAATAAGGGTAATTAATTAATTAAAGAAATTAATTTTTGGAGGAATGAAAGGAATGGGTGACACATATACGAGGAGGGATTATTATGAATTAATTTATCAAACATTAAATAAAATGATATTTTGGGAAAGTAGGGGACTTCAAAACTCTATATATTGGAGGGAGGAAAATGATGATGTTCTCTTCTGTTGCATAACGTTACGCTACAAAAATCTATACTTAACTGACTTAGCTTGTGGGAGTTGGGATACCCAGCTCGGTGAGGAGTGGTAGCTCGGCCTTGCGAGGCGAGTTGGGAGCTAGTTGAATCTCTGGATAGTGTGTGTGGTCTCTTTGCGGCTCGGGGGGTTAAGGGGGAAGAAGAGTACCCCTAGCGTTGGCTGGGAGGAAAAAGTGAAGTCTCATCAGTCGGCGAGCAGGAGTTGCACAAAGCACGCGGGACATCAACTCAGAGCGGGTGATTAGGCAATGGTACACTTCCTCATTTCTGCATGGTAGATTGTTAGTATGAATTATGCTTTTAGTTCTGTATGTTTAATTGGGTAAAGAAAATGATTATGTTAGCATTCTAGTGGATGACTGAAATTTCCCCCACAGCCTTTAGCTCGATGTTGATTTCCCATTACCTTCGGTCCCTGCATGTCTTGACCGTCTTGTGGTTGATTGATTGCAATGCTTGCAATTTATTTTTGTGGTCGTCCCTAGCTCATTAGTCCATGCCTGAGCAGTCGGCCAGGAGCCTGATCTACGGTCGTCGCTTTGGCGTTAATAGACCTATGGATCTCAATGCCCTGCTTTTTTGTGCGTGGATGATGAGTGAAGGATGTCTCTGTCAGCTGTCTACCTCTGTTGTTGTCCTTGGCTGATTGGTGTCTTGCGCCTTCTAGCAAAAGTACCTCTGCGTATGGATTTCTTGCATCCTTGTTGGTTGTCTTTGCGCCTGTTTCTTGTTTCTCCGCACCTTAAGGGATTAACCTTGAATTTAACTCTGCGTCCTTGCTGGGTAAATCAACTTTGCGTTTTACCTATTGTTGGAAACTTAAATCTGCGTTGTGATCCCTCCCTGCACTTAGCTCTGCGTTTATTTTTATTGATGGAAATTATCCTCTGTGATTAATTGATTGTCTATGTGCCTCGTCTCTGTGACTTCTTGGCATACTATCGCCGCGTCTTCTGATTGGGTTGTGTTTTATGTGTTGATAACATTTTTATTTCTGGACATTTTTCTCGACATGATACACAGAATTCCCTGCATAATGAACATCCAGACCATTGTTAGAACTAGAATTGATAAGAGACAGCAATTGAAATGACCGACAATGTTCATTAAGAGACCCCAAAATTGGCATGCCAACAATTTATATTTATTTCTTAGCTGCATTTTCATAATTATCTTGACTGTGATCCCTTATACACTGACGACAATGAGGGATGTGATCTACTTATTATTTTTATACACGTGCGACTTCATATATGTGCGATTTTTATTATTGTATGATTGATCAACATAAGCAAATAATTAGTTAAATAGTGAGACACATCATTTACACAAAAATCTCTTATTTTAACTTAACCATAGACTAGGGACATCGATAGAATCAACCAAATGTTCAGGCAGCAATTTGATTATAACAATCACGATTTCCTTCTAAAAACCCTCGGCATTTGATGATAACTCTCACGATTCCCTCAGAATTCACATAGCGTGATTGTTAGTTGACTGTGAAATTCTTAATTAACCCTCGACACCTCGATTTTCAGACTCTGCAAATATTCTTACAAACCCGCGAATGGGAAAACTCGACGTTTTTTATGATTACAGTAGCAATATTCATAAACGCAGGGTTATCGCTAAATCAATGGTCTTATACGCGTTGTATTTATCTGCTATTCATAAATTCAGTGATATATATATTTTTTATATTTTCCTTCAATAAAACTTAGTGATGCAACGATGTTGCATCACTACCGTTCGCTTATTATCAAGCTTCCCGCATTTATTTCAGCATTCTGGACATTGGTCTTTATTGTTTTTGCATGGAAGTTTTGTTTTATTGATTCACTTATGTGCATTGGCACTTGTTCATAAAGTTTTCATATTCCACAAAGTTCATGAAGTTTTGGTATTTCAGAAACAACCTTGCCACTCGGGAGCATGGCAGAAAAGCCTGCATTCCAGAATTAAATTTTTCTAATCACATGCGTAGCTTTTCTTTTATTGATATTCAGATGTGGACAACAAATTACATGCACTACACAGCATTCTAGAAGGTGAGTTGGCTTGGCCAAGTGTGAGTTTGTTGAGTTTTAATTTCCTGTTTAAAGGTAACACCCTACCATTCACCCAGCTTTAGACAGTGACCCTTGAATGGATATAGTAACCCTGTTATACACAGCGATAGGGATTGGTTGACCGTGATCCTATAAACACCAACATTTTTATTTATTAATTATATCACTCCTGCAACCATATCTGTTTTATATCCACTATGTGTATTTTGCCTAATAGCTTTTAGAAGTAGTGTGTATTTCAATTACGATCTTAATTCTCTTTTCACTTTCAAATAAAATTTACTTTATTCATAAAATTATATTTCTTTATACAAATGTTTATATGGGTTCACCAAACTTTATGAGAATATTGTGAGATATGACCTTGGAGTTTTTCAAATTATTTTCTAGAGTTCTTGTGAGTTGCAAGTTTCCCTTGACATATCTTTAGTTGTCTAACTTCTTTCTCTCTCTCTGTTATACCCGCTTTTTACTTCCACTTTATAGAGAATTAAAATAGAAATCCATGCCCACGGATTTTATAGACATTACTCAAATTATCTTTGTGTAACAGTGGGGGCGGATTTGATGATAAAAGTGCCTCTTAAGAAAGGAAGAAATCCATTGGCTAGTTGCGTGACTTATTTGGGTGATGTCACCTCTTGTCTTGACGACTTGTTTCTTGGGTGCATAGGTATAGTCTTCTTGTACTCTGACAGTTAGTTGGTATCCTAGCGCGTCGGTTTTTCTTGAGTATTGGTCTATATAGGTGGCATTGAGATTGGGTTACTGTAGCGGTTATCGTCTTGTGACAACATCATTCCCGATGAGGGGATCGTAGCATGCCCTAATGGATAGAGGCATTGATAACTTGGTCGAAGTTTGGGCTTCCCGTTGTGGGCATTGTCGTTGAATTTGTTGTTAGCGCTTGGGTTATAACACCTTCGTGCACCTGGTGGCGTGTCGTAGGGGTTCTATTTGCTGACCGTCGAAGCGGTTGTTTAGGGAGGGGGATATTGTACCTTAGCCTGTAGGCATCATTGAGTTCGTGTTGGGCAAGTAGTCATTCTGTCAGTCCTTGAGTTCTACATGTTTCACCCGGTTGCTCGATGTACTATTGTTAACTCGTTGTTGTATGTTTTTTGTTCTGCTTGTGTGGTGTTCGATGTCAGTGGTGTGGTTCAGCTGTTGTCGTCGTTACCTTCACGCCTTAAAACAAAAAAAAAAAATGGCACTTTCTGCTTCGCTTGTAGTTGTAACGAAGGGGTTGTGACATATGGTATCAGAGCGTGTTCAACCCTGCGACTGTGGATTGCCAGGATTTCCACTGCAGTAAACCCATGAGTATTAACAATGCATTAATTAAAAACCTTAACGTGTCCATGTGGTGATCACATTTAAAGGACGCCTCAGAGGTTCGCAACGTGGTGTCGTGGAAGGAACTGCGACGCCCCCAGGAGTTCCCGCACCCTCGAAGTCGGTCGACCTTCCAGATATATTTCAAAAGACATGGATTCGATCCAAGTGCAACGCCTCGTGAAATCCAGGTGTGTTAATAGTAAGGAAGGTCAATTTATGGGGCCAAGGGCCCATAATGACAGTTTTTCAATAGGCCCATTGCTCACGGCTATAGTTGGGATCCTAAACAACAACAACAAAAATCAGTCATAGAAGTCTTTACTCGAGGAGGTGCTCCTGGTCACACGATCCATCAAGCACCCAACAAAGGACAAGCCATGAGAGACCACGAGAAACCATCTACATTGAAACTTGAGACTAAGCGCCAAGCCACAAACAAGGGAGACACCAAGAGAGATCCCACGTGTCTACATCCAAGGTCCACCGAATAATCATCGTATCCAAATATCAAGGGTGAAAGCTACATCGTAGTCCAAGTCACGAGTAGAAGCACTCAAATCGAAAGGAGAATACCTATAGGTTTGCTCACAAGGAGCCAAACATGTCACTGAAATCCACCAAGCACCGAAAGCTAAACCATAAGAAACAACTGAGACCAAGCAGGAGCCCACAATGGGGTGGTTTTCTTTTACACTAAGCCCAACCTCCAAGTCTACAGGCTAATGCCCAAACTCGCCATACATCAAGCACCATGACACAACGAGGAAGCTATTAAGGGACGATGACCTACGCATCAAATCGCTATGTCCATAAGATAACCCTCGCGTACAAGACCAACCCAAGACCAAGACCAAGACTGAGTGCTAAGCCACGAGGGAGAAAACGCTTCCATCTTCTCTAAGCGTTGGGAGAAAATGCTTCTAACTGTGAAGTCTGCAACCAAATGTCGAGCGCCAATGCACCAAGGGCTTTAAATTGTCAGTGCGCCAAAGTCAAGCTTCAAATCAAATGCAGACCAAGTCATGAGGAAAGAGCCCGCAATATAGTCCATTGAACAACTGAGGGAAGAGGAACCCTTGGCCCGCAACTGCAGAGGAAGAGGCGGTTGGGGAGGGAGTATTGTGCAATGTAAGAGTGAGAGAGGGGAGGGGCACGTGGGACTCATGAGAGGACCCATGATGCCCAACCTTGATTATTTAATTTCTTTTAATTTTTTTTCTTTTATTTTTAATTAGTTAGTAAATATTTATTTGTTTATTGATTTTTTTTTATAAAATAAATTACAAAAAAAAATTGTAATAAACATGCATAAGATATTATTAAATTATTTTGTTTTAAAAACATTTTTTTCTATATATAATTATTAATTTACAATTTTTTTTTTAATTTTATTTTTCTATATAGAGAAATATAAAGTTTTAGATTTTTATTTTATAAGTTAATGAATTCAAAAAATATATATTAATGTTAATAAAATTTATTAATGTTAACAAAAAATTATTTATTAATGTTAGTAAAAGAAATTTGATGCACATTAGTGAGTGTGTTATAGGGCTGGCATAGCTAGTAAGGTAAGAGTGTTAGCAACTTACCCGAACATGTTACCAAGCTTAGAGGATTTCGACCCCGACCTTTAGCCACTTACCCTAAAGAGAGTAACATATGTTTACAGAGAAGTAAAACAAACTTACACCTAACCCTATGTTTACAACTATAAGTTGAGCGAATGTGAACTGCGTTAGACTCTTCTTTGACAAGCATTTGGTTTGATACAGATTCAATTATTCAAGATGGTTAGGACTTGGTGAAGTCGAGGCTGAGGGGCATCGTCACAAGGACCGCCAATGTCGGAGTTGCTACCACCATCGCCTGAATTAGCTCTCGTTTTGCACTCTTTGGAGGCTATTGATGAAACTTTAAAGGGGCGTCAGTCAACAAATGTTGAAGTGGAACCCAAACCATATGGAGTGGGTAACCCTGAAGCGTCGAGGGATTCAGAGGGAGGGCCTCCACTCGGGGACATCACTAGAGAACTATAGAAGATCAAACTCCCAGATTTTGTCGGGGGTCATGCGAGTGAACGTGCGGAGGCATGGTTGGAAGGAATGACACGATGTTTCTCCTTAAGATACTGTGCTTCCACATCAAAGGATAAAATAACAATCTTTCAATTGAGGGACAGTGCCTTGAACTAGTGGGGTAACCTGGAGAGGCAGTTGCACCTTACCCTAGACACCGTCTCATGGGAACTTTTTGAGAAAATGTTTTGGAGGAAATATTTGTCGGCTTACTACGAGGAACAACAGGTGGGATCATTTCATGCTCTAGTTCAAGGAAACATGACCGTGGAAGAGTACGAGATCAAGTTCATGGAGTTGGTAAAATATGTATCGTACATGGATACTGATCAATGAGAGGCAGAACATTTTGTCTATGGTTTAAACCCTAAGATAAGGGCCATGGTACGAATGTGGAAATCGTCGTCGGTAGCGAAAGCAGTTGAAATTGCACGTTATGCAGAGGAGCATATGAGCTTAAACAGAGGTATGAGATCGACCTTTCCAAATCATCCTAGATTAATGGGGAAGGCCCCTAGAACCATTTCTAGGGGAGGGAGCTCTAGGCCACCTCCTTATGGTAATAGATTCGCACCAAGGATAGTTGCTACATGTATTTCAATGGTAGCGAGTGAAACACTCATCACCAACGATGTAGGTAGGTCCACGACCTTCTCGGGGAGCAGCAAGTAGGGGTAGGGACTCCAGGGGAAGGAACTCACTTTTGATACCATCACAGGGTAGTGCACAGGTTCCATCTCATGTTACATTTTGGGGATGTGTAGGACCCCATTACCAATGGAAAGGAAAGGCCCCGATGGGAAGAGTAAGTAGTAGCCACCAGATTTATGCAGTGGTTAATAATTGTCAATCATAACATCAATTCACAATGGTGGAATCGCCAGGTACGCTAAATTATGTCAATGTTAAAATTTTATTTGATTCTAGTGCTACAGATAGTTTCATTTCACCATCTGCATAAGAAAAGTGTGGGTTGGCAGCCTACGATCACAATGAATTTAAACAAGTCAAGATGTCTTTGGGGGAAAAACAAGCAGTGGGACCTAGCGTTGATAATTGTCTAGTATACCTGGGAGTGTGTACTACTAGGTTGAAGGTATATGTCACTGGTCTGGGGATGTATGACCTAATCATTGGAATGGATTGGTTAGAATCCCATTGAGCTATGGTAGATTGTTTCGTGAAAAGGGTGTTTTGTGTTGATGATGAAGGAAGGCCAATAGAGATCCATGGTGTATGGAGGAAGGTGTCTCTACGCTTTATCTCGACCATGATGGTTAAACGTTGCATGAGTCAAGGGTGTTGACTATATGTAGTGGAAGCAGTCAATGAAAGGAAAGGACCCTCCTTGGATCAGTACCCAGTATTGTTGGAGTTTAAGGATGTCTTTTCGAAAGAGTTGCCTGGGTTACCTCCTGAGAGGGAGCTCGATTTTACCATTGAGCTAAAACCTGGTGTAGAGACAACTTCCAAGACTCCGTATAGGATGACACCTCCAGAAATTTGTGAGTTGCAGATATAGTTGAAAGAACTAATCGACTTAGGGATAATAATTTATAAAGCCTAGTGTCTCACCTTGGGGTGCACCAGTAATTTTTTTGAAGAAGAAGGATGGTTCCTTACGACTTTGTATATATTACAAGGACTTGAACCGTGCTACAGTAAAAAAATAGGTACCGAATGCCACGGATAGATAGTCTCTTTGATCAGATTAAAGGAGCAGTGGTGTTCTCAAAAATTGATTTGCGATCAGGGTATCACCAGTTAAATATTAAGGAAGGTGATATTCCTAAAATTGCATTTCGAACTTGGTTTAGGCATTACGATTTCATTGTAGTACCTTTGGGTTTGACCAAGGCACCATCAGTATTCATGAGCCTCATGAATGGTGTATTCTAAAAGTACTTAGACCACTTTTTATAGGTCTTTCTAGATGATATCCTCATCTATTCCAAGAACGAAAGAGAACATGAGGAACACTTGTGAGTGGTGTTGTCCTACCTTAGAGAGAACAAATTGTATGGAAATTTGTCGAAGTGTTCCTTCTTCCAAAAAGAAATTCACTATTTGGGTCATATCATTTCCGATGAAGGAATCTATGTGGGCCTAGAAAAGGTAAAGGCCATTATGGAATGGTCAGTGCTGAAAAATGCTCATGAGGTAAGAAGCTTCATGGGGCTAGCAGGTTATTATCAGATATTTGTGGAAGGGTTCTCTAAAATAGCAAAACCCATCACCACTTTGCAATGCAAGGGGGTCAGGTATGAATGGACATAAGAATGTGATAGTTCATCTATCGAGCTTAAGAGGTTACTAACTAGTGCACCAATTCTACGAGTGTCTTCATAGTCTGCATGGATGCCTCAAAGCAAGGGTTGGGTGCCGTGCTAATGTAGGATGGAGGAGTGATAGTGTATGCATCGAGGAAGTTGAAGAAACATGAGGAGCTTTACGCTACTCACGATTTGGAGTTGGCATTTGTAATGCTAGCTCTGAAACTTTGGAGGCACTATCTAGTGGGGAGAAATTTTGAGCTCAAAATGGACCATGAAAGTTTAAAACACCTCTTCACTCAAAGGGATCTCAATGCCAAGCAGAGGCAATGGAGTGAGTTTATGAGTGAGTATGATTTTGGAATTTCATACATCAAGAGAAAGGAAAATGTGGTCACAGTTGCCTTGAGTAGGAGACCACATATCTTCTCCTTGGTACCCTTAAAAGTCAATCTTAGGGAGCAAGTGTTGGGGGCAACTCATTGGAGATAGTTGGTATTTAAAGGTTACTTCAACCCTCCATAGTGGGAGGAAAATAGATCCAAAGTATGAAGGATATAGCCTGGAAGCAGATGGACTATTAAGATATCAAGGATGGATGTACATCCCCGAAGGTGGGGATATTTGAAGCATCATACTGAAGGAATCCCATAAAGCACTTTATTGTGCACATATGAGTGTGAAGAAAATGTACGCAGACATGAAGAAGCTTTTCTTATGGGTAGGAATGAAGCGCGATGTAGTCCATTTCGTCACCAAGTTCCTATAGTGTCAATAAGTGAAATCCGACCACCACCACCCGGTAGGTCTAATACAACCGCATGATGTCCCTGTGTCCAAGTGGGAAGTCATTTCTATGGATTTTGTTGTGGGACTTCCGCTCACATCGCATAGACACAATGTAATTCTTGTGATAGTTGATAATTTGACCACGAGTGCTCATTTTATTCTGGTTAGAGACACCTATGATGTCACTGATGTGGAACACGTGTTTGTAAGTGATGTCATCTGTTTGCACAGAATACCCAAGAAGATCATTTCAGATAGGGACTCTAGATTCACTTCTAGGTTTTGGACAAGTTTGCAGTCAACGTTGGGGACTCGGTTGAACTTAAACACAACTTATCATCCTGAAATAGATGGGAAAACTGAGAGAGTAAATTAGGTTATGGAAGACATGCTTAGGATGTATGTTATGGATAATCAAACCCATTGGGAGAAGTACCTACCTTTGGTAGAGTTCGCCTACAATAATAGTTTCCATAGCTCCATCAAAATGCCACCCTACGAAGCTCTGTATGGAAGGCCATGCAGAACACCGTTGATTTGGGAAAGGTTAGAAGATCGAGTGACAGTTGGGCCATAATTGATTCAAGAGATGGAGGAATAGGTGATTCAGATTAGGCAGAGACTAAAGGAAGCACATGATAGATAGAAAAGTTATGTTGATGCACATAGGAATGATCGAAGTTATAAAGTGGGAGATCAAGTTTTCATTCGGATCAGGCCTAATAAGAGTACCATTCAATTCGGGAGGGGTACAAAGTTGTCACCTTGATTTATAGGACCGTTCAAAATCCAAGAGAGAATTGGACTCATTGCATGCTGTCTCGTACTGTCGCCCCACTTTCACAAAACTCATAATGTTTTTCATGTATCTGTTCTATGTCATTATGTTGCTGACGAATCTCATAAACTGGATTGGAAGGAATTACAGGTATCAGACGCGGGAACCCTCACAGTAGAACTGTTATGCATATTGGAACGTAGGGTCCGATAGCTCAGGAACCACCTGGTAGACCAAGTTAAGGTCCAGTGGGACAAGTATAGTCCAGGATCTGCTACTTGGGAGGATGCCAAGACATTACGACAAGATTATCCTTCACTTTTTTTACCACCTCGAGAATATGTTTCTCGAAGGTTGGGTGTATGTAATCCCGCCTTTTGACTTAGACAACTAGAATTACCTAAGGCCTAATCACCTTTCTTTTTTTATTCACTGTGAAACTATTAATGATACACTTGAACTTTTGAGACATATGAACCTATGTGAATGTCAATTCTATGAATGTTTAACATTATTCGAATGATGATGCATATTATGCAATCTATTATGTGAATGAAAATTCTATGAATGTTTAACGTTATTTGAATAATGATGGATATTATGCAATCTATTATGTGAATGACAATTCTATGAATGTTTAACGTTATTTGAATAATGATGGATATGATGCAATCGATTATGTGAATGAAAATTATATGAATGTTTAATGTTATCTGAATGATGATGGATATGATGCAATCTATTATGTGAATGTCAATTCTATGAATGTTTAATGTTATTTGAGTGATGATGGATATTATGCAATCTATTATGTGAATGTCAATTCTATGAATGTTTAACGTTATTTGAATTATGGGGATATTATGCGATCTATTTCTAACTTGAAAATTTTGAAATTTAAATTTGTTGGTACGTGGATACCGAATTGAGATCATGGTTGAATGCATTTACATGATGATAATGCATAGATATGTATGAGTTTGTGTTATAAACTAATCTACAGGTCAATGGGCTATGAAATAACCAAAAGATAATGATAATAAAAGTGGATGTCATGAACACCGACCGAGAAACAATATGGTATGAATCTGTGTATGTGAATTTATGTTGGTTTGAATGCATTGCTATGATATATGGACCAGTGCAGGTTTTTCAGGTGGTGAGACTACCTAAAATTGAATATACAATGAAAAAATTCCCAGCAACACAGTGCCACTATATATTCCATGCTAGGGTGTGGACCCTAGTCCTATTAGGATGGGTGGATGCATTTCCCACCGTGTATCCTACGAAACCTGGAGTCTTGGGAGGACAGTGTTATCTCATGCTCCCCTAGACGTGTGATGATGACTGACAGTTTCCTACTGGGGAAGCTTGGTCAAGAGAGTGACACTTCCACTTACGGGTTCTATTTGGAGTTAGGTCAATATAGTTGACACTCCAAGATAGTCCAGCAAAGAAATGATAGGGATGGAAGACGGAATTAAGTTAGGGAGGAAGGATGAATAGAAATAGTTGAGAGTGTATGGGAATTTTTCCTTGTAGTGGGATTTATTGTTTTCCCCTTTTGAAAAGAAAATATGTATATATGTATATTCATAATTACTTAACT
>JZKD02S2302555.1:421739-432863 GCA_000966675.3 Picea glauca | reverse complement strand
GAATTGATTCATTTTCCTCTTTAGAAACAAGTTCGCACCCTGGCTTTGGACACAGTGCGAGAAGTTCGCAATCCAAACGAAAGCAACATGCGAACATCAAGATTCTCGCAGGATGATATATATGCAACCTGCGAACTTGTCCCAAAATATGATTTTTGAGAAAATGACAACTGTAACCTTCTTCTGGAAATCGTTCTTAATAAAGAGTTTGATCTTCCATTACCATGACATGATCATAATATCATCTCGATAACCAAAAATGTGTATAACAATCTCCCATGATCACTGAAGTCATACAGGGACTGGTCCAATGAAAAGGAAGCAACAACTCAGGAAAGTTGCGGCCACATGGTGATGTCTTCAAGTCTTCTACACAATCCGCCAAGGGTGCAAGTCTACATCATGTGAATAAAGGAATTGAGGTCGAACACAATGAGACATCGTTTGATTACCGGTCATTGAGGTATACCGTTTCAAATGCGAGACAACCTACCGATAATGAAAGTATGTATCAAGGCACTGAGTACATTCGTACAAGTGTGAATAGAGGAGTTGGTGTCGAATACCTGAATAATCCATCGATCATGAGACATTGATGTATTCCCAATTGTCGATGGCGAGAGACTGCAAGCCTCAAGGTACTCATAAAACTCTAGGTCCCGTTTCTAGAATAAATGAGTTGAAGTCGATGGAAAGAGACCCATTGAAAGGAGAGCATTAAGGAATCTCTCATCAGTCAGCACGAGGTACAAAGCAGGAGCTTCACGATTTGGTGGAAATCAGACGAAGAATGTGTTCACGAACCAACGACCTTGTGTGTCTTTCACGTGTGCCAAGTGCAAGTGGTACATGAAAAAGACCCTCTGAATAGCAGCCAATGATGAATAACTGCTGACAAAGGCGAGGAAACCACCAATAAGGCTAATGGCATCCAAGACACTGCACAAATCCCAATGTGTGAATAAATTCTTGCCATCGAACACAAGGGAAACCACCCAGTCAATGACCAATGATGAAATGTCGACTGTTGGGTTCAAGGTTACCTACCAATGATGAAAGTAGGGCCATGGTGCATGATAGGACTACAATATCATGTGATTCTGAAACAAACTGAGGGTATGGCCGACATGCAAAGTCAAGAGTTCTGAGGAGTGGCAGACACAGGGTGAAAAGATTTCCTTTGAACAAGAGCATGAGACATATGGAGGACTCTTGCAGCATAGACCAATAATGAAACCATGAGATGCAAGAGGCATCAATGAAATTCTCTATAGGGACTAGAAGAGTAACCAGTCGGTAGAGAAGACTCTGTAACTAGCTCAGCTCCCTAAGGCCATGCTAATCCCAAAATTATGATGATGAATGGACTCAATAACTTTGTGCTCTGTTCAAAGGTGACACGACTGCTGCCAACATAAGATAATACTCCCTTCCCACCCGTTTTTTTTTGTTTTTTCATAGACAAATGAATGTTATGATACAGAGGAGGAAACAAGTGTCTCAAGTAAGCAAAACTAGTTCCAACAGTGGAACGTACCTATGCTCAATGCAGAGAAATGCATGCGGGAGATGGACACTCTGGGGGACACTCTGGGGTATGTTCCCTCTTAGGTATAGGGTGTCAAATTGTGAAGGATATAAACAAGGCTCTGCTTGGTTGAGGATGCAAAACTATTGAGGCAGACAATTTATAACACAAAGCGAGAACCGACTATAGGCTCAATACTGCAAGCAAGGGCATGAGATGCAATCACAACTTAACGCCAAAACATGTCATTTTTTATGTCTTTTAGTCTACTTGGTGTGAAAAAGGGATAAACTTGTGCCAAATAGACGTCTTTTCAAAACCAATTTACTAGTGTGAAAGAGACAAGTTCACTCAACAATCTTTTCACTTTTTGATAACGAGTCAGAAAAGAGCTTAACTAAGACTCGCGACCTTTCAAGTCCAATTTAATGAGTGTGAAAGGGACAAATCACTCAACAATCTTTTCGTTTTTTGAACGAGTCGGAAAAGAGCTTAACTCAGACTCGTTTGGGAGAGTCTAGGCGGCAAGTCACGGGGGAGGCCAAGGCTCCCGTGCCAGACTTCTATGGAATGTCAGTATCTTACGGATAACCGACATAAGCTTGGGAAAACCCAAAGCTCTCCAAGTCGAGGAGGATAAAGCACTAACGGAGTATATAGTCTCCATGATAGATTGGATAATGTCTCTTATTGGAAAAGACGTAGGCGGGGGCATTGGATACCCCACAAGACCGTTCCAATCGAAGGTGACCTCCTCAAAACCTGGAGGGAGAGGACTTGGGGAAAGTAGAGCTCTCTCCCGTTCAGAAGGTGCAAGATCAGGGATGCTGACGACGTGGTTGAATGATGCATCACCCTCCACAAAGAGAGTAGGATTGACCAGAGATTGGACTGGTACGACCACTTCTTCAATTCTAGGTTGAAGAGGATGCAGGATAACATGGATAGGGGATACATCACCCTCGAAAATGGGGGTGTGATCAAGAGAAGATTGCAACAGCATTGTTGTCATGTAAATCAAAGGAACAAGGTGTGGGGAAACCACAAATGCCTTAGAATCCGAAGGGCCCTTAGGTGAGCCCCACGCTTTTGGTATCCCATTTGTGGTTGGACATAAACGAGTAAGGTGACTTCCTTTACAAGTCCTGCAAAGGAATTTAGGCTTACGTCTGACGTGTCTGAGCTTCTCAATGCCCCTAGTGTCATTCACAACGGCTGGTGACATACTATCAACATGGCTCGTAGAGGTGGGAGAGTCATCTCCTACATGGTATACAGAGGTTGGAGATGTGGCATTGATATTACTTGTGGCGATTAGTGTTGTGTCCCTAGCATGATTGGCAGTGGTCGGGTGCAAGTTGTCAACAAGAATTGTAAAAGTTGTCGACCCATCTCCAACATGATTGGCAGAGGTTGGTGATGGAGCTCTAGTATGACTGACATTGAATAGACTAGCGGTAAGCTGCGGCATTTGATGGCAAGGTCCAGGGAAAGATTGGCTTTGAAACATTGCAGCGCAGGAAGGGTCATGGTTTACCCCTTGTCCCTGTCTGGAAAGGTAGTATCCTCCGCCTAATTAATACGAAGAGGTGTGTACGGGCATCATCACCGAAGTCTATGAAGAAACAAAAGTATGATAAGGATTATTCGAGTGAGGGTATATGTTGCCCCCTTGTGAAGGGGTTCCATAAAGAGGGTAGTCTGAACCGTAAAACTGATTCTCCTCGTATGAAATAGTCGGGGATACATGAGGATCTATCATGGTAAAAGTATTCGAAGGAATCGACAAAGGATACATGGATGGGGTGTAATAAGTAGAATAGGCACCCATATGAGTGTTAGCTTCCGACAGAGTATAGCTAGGATTGGATTCATAAGAGGGGAGGTTCCAACCACCCGCAGTGATAGTTGGTTGAGGGATGTGACTCATATCGAACAAAGACATAGGCATCAGAGCCAAGGTGCCCCCGGATCCAATGCTAGGATTCATATAAGTGGACGAGGGAGAGGATTGCATGAGCAAAGGCATATCAACAGGAACATGACTAGAGACCCAAGGTGCAGACTGAGTATCATAGTTATGCATACCATTATCAAAAGCGGAAGGATTCATCCCCATGAAATGAATGGGCATCATGGGGTGGGTAGTGGTAAACGAGGGAACAAAAGGAACTCCACTATCCATGATAACGAAAACTCAGTATAGACCCCTAAGGTCGACTAATAATCAAAGAGCACACCAAAATTCAAAAGGCCAATATGCATACAAATGGGGTAAAGTGGTTGAGTGGCCTCCCTCCCTAAAGAAGATACGTCTCACCCAATAGGGGCCTAAGACTCCCTGCGAAAGATCAGAGGTAACAAAATCAGTTATAAGGGCCCTCGTGGGCTTAACAACTAGTCGGTTAGATCCCCCTGGAAAGGTAATCCTCCATAAAGGTTATGTGTTGTCCGACCCTTATCTGACCCAGGGTACCTGTAGAATAACCCCTGCAAGTAACCTATGCGACACCTAAGTCAAGCAACTAATAAACCATTGTACAATTGATGCACAAGCGAGCAGTCGTAGGTCAGGGCCACCGTATGGGCAGGGTAGCAAAGCCCGAAACCTTGAAAGTATCGCCTCTCACGGAGGTAAAGGCACTAGAAAGATCCCATATACGAATAGATCTCGAGAAATATCTATGACGCTAGGAAGGTATCGGGGGGATATCCCTTCAACCGACTTCACGTGACCTCGTGATTAACTCCGGTGTGAGCGGAGCCTCCTGATCTTACCAA
Source organism: Picea glauca (assembly GCA_000966675.3). Taxonomy (NCBI): domain Eukaryota; kingdom Viridiplantae; phylum Streptophyta; class Pinopsida; order Pinales; family Pinaceae; genus Picea; species Picea glauca. The sequence goes on along the minus strand of JZKD02S2302555.1, from coordinate 428,554 downwards.
TTATACAATGGATTTCTCTACTCACTGACTCAGACACATATGTTGATTTAATTGCCTTGGAGAAGTTTACTCACAAAATCCTATTCCAAGGCACTAAATCCTAGGCTAGTTTGTGCACCCTAGAAAATAAAATCATGACTAATCAATTATAAATTATAGCATTGATTTTAATGATCGTGATTACTGAAAAATGTATGGTAGTGAAACTCATGGTGTTATGACTCTGCAAGGAAAGTAAATATGAAAATAATGCAAAGTCCTAACTTTAACTTTCAATGAATGATATGCTTCTAAAACAATGTAATTTTCAAATTCAACTCTATGATTCTGAAGTAAAATGCAATCTTTCACTATATGCACTAAGCTAATGATAATGACTTCAAAAGACAAAAATGCCAAGCAATGCAAAATGCCTATTTTTTTTTGTATTTTCAATATAACAAACTGAAAATGGATGGACTGAAACATAACTTGATATATAGCCCTACCGTGTATAAAAAGAGACAACTCAAGTAGGATACCAAGCAACAAAACACCCAACCCAGTATACAAGGACAATAAAATATGAAAAGATGGTGAGAAAGAATTCGCCCAGAAATTCAACCAAAAGAGGGTTTCATGTCATCCCATAAGCACTCAACAGGCACTACATAGACCTAAGAAGACCCAACAAACACCAGACCAAGCAAAAGGGCAAGGCAAACTGATGTACGTGACTGCTCAGGCAAACAAAGCGTATATACGCAGCTTGCAGTGAGATAACCCGCGTGTATACGCGACTATCAAGGCAAAAGGCATGTATATGCTTTAAAACAACGTCAGGCAAGGGAGAAAGGATGAAAACTCAGACCCAAAGTGAACAGGAGTTGTCAAGCAATGATATGACAAGAACCATAATAGAAACGAGAGCAAACTAAGGATAAACGTACTTCAAACCCTAAGAAAGAAGATTCAATCCCCAGTGGAGTCATCAATTCTATTACGAGGAAAAACTCTCTATGGCTAGGGTAAACCACAACAGACGGAAATGACTGCATAAATCAACTCTATTCCAAACATATGCTATATAAACCAATATGCAAACGAGATAAGAAATATGCCTATCTCGTCCAGATGTTCGATGAAGTCCACCGTTGAGCACTTGAACCCAAAGCTATATACGTGCAACTAGTTCTCAACAAACAAGCCAAGCAAGAATATGGTGATAATGTAAAAGGTCGGCATATTAGATAGCATAATCCATTAATAAACATAACAAATATGCCCATGGATAATAACTCATATATTTGCAAGATATCAATTGGACGGGAAAAGAGTATTTCTATTAATAAATGATCAGCAGAAGTGAAAATATTACAGACTTCCATGTTGGCAGGGTTCGGAACCGAGAAACTAAGTTCCTTCCAGATGGGCCTCCACCACTTCAATCCTCCACCAAAGACAAGCTCATAGAAAGGAGACAATGGGGTTCTTCGTTAATAAGGGAAGAGTTTGGGGGCTGAACTCTGTGTTCAGACTTAAAGGACAAAGGGATGCAGACTCAATATGAAGTAATAATTTCTCCAGAGTAACTTTTCTCTCAAAATTGAATTCTTCTCTCCTTTCCATAGCTCGAAATTGGCCCATTTATAGCCTTCAAAATGGAACTGAAGGGTCGAGTCAGAACGTTTCTAGTATATGAAAGGCGAAGGATCAGATATCTCCTATCATGGCATGGAAACCCGACATTTAATTTTCATTTTTTGGCACAAATCCCAATGTACGCGGGTTGTAGTGGATCAACTTGTGTATACACGTTTTGTATAGTGTGCAAGATGCGTACAAGTGGAAAATTTTTGTCTCTGGATTTTAGTAACAAGGAGGATAAGTCTGCATAGGGAAATGGAATAAGGCCCTCTCTGCAAGATTGCATAGGGTGAGACCAATCTTGCTATAACAACAAGGATGCACAACCAAGAAAGAAAGAATGAGCAAAGGCATAGAGGCAAGTCAAATGATTGAGGAAAAGTTTTGAGGCAAGGTAGAACTGAGGCAGAGTTGTGAAGATGGAAGACAAGTAGCCAAGAGGGAGACACACAAGGAGAGTTTGGGGAATTTTGAACGTAGGTCTATGGGAGGCATGCTATGAGGCAAAACCAAAGTTTGTGTTAACTTGGTGAAGTTTGTGACAGAGAAGGGATAACAAGTCTACGGTAAGGGTGTACCGTAGGGGTTGCGAAAGTGGTTGCGACAAAGAGACTTGGTGGGACGAATATGTGTATGAGTCTCTTGTTAAGGTGAGGTGAGTCGTGCGACTTTGCCCAAGTTGTAAACCGAGTCGGTAGTGCTCATATTGTAATTGTTTCATAATAATAAGACTTAGCAGGGTGTTAGGCATGTATTGTGCCTCCCACACTATTTTTGTGTGTGTCTCTTGTTTGTTTCACAAGTGTTCTCTTGGTTTCACATGTTCTTGGATGTATTCTTAAATGACTAAGTGTTAAGCTATTAACAAGATTGTCTAAGTACACAAGTGAGTTGCACAAAGTTGGAGTTTGACTCCCTTGTAGACTAGAACAGAGTATGGGTATGCTCTAGGTGAAGAGGCGTATTCTGGACAAAGTATTGTTGGTGTTGCCAAGCAACGAAGTAAGAACCATTGTGGTATTGCACACCCTCAGGAAACACACAATCGCAATATCTGGGCAGGCGTCCTATGGGGTTGTGACACTATATATGTTTTAGATCTATGAAATGTGTTCATTGCTATAGCATAGAGTTTTATGGAGCATAACTATACCATTCCTCCCACTTGGATAGGCTTGGTCATGGGATAGTCCATTACAAACAATTTAGATTGAAGGGTCACTCCACGTAGGCTTACAACATAATATCTTAGCTAAATATTAGAGGCTTTTTGCCATTGCAAATTAGTGGATGTTGAATATTCACTCTATGTTTGTTATGTAAAAGTGTTGATGCAATCTTACATGGGAAATTAAAGCAAGTGGTGGAGTTGTTGTATTACTAATGAAGAGTGTAGTGGCTATGCAGAACAATTTGACTATTTCGGGTGTATTTAAGTTTGAACTTTGAATGTGAATTTGTTTTCTCTTTTGGAATGAAACTATTTCATTCTAATTTCCCTAAATTGATTGCTTTTTATTGACCCTTGCCATAGGAGTTTTACTATTGTTGGGGTTGACCTAGCTATTGTGGGAATTGGCTCGATCGTTGCAATCCAAGTTGTAGTGAAGGTAGTTGGGCTAGAAATTGATGATATTGATCTATTTGAGAGAAATGAGGTAAAATATTCTTTAATGCACAATATATTGAGTTCAATTGCATGACAAAGCAATATATGTTTTGCGACCTTAATTTGTTGGGACTAGGGGAATTGGAGTTGCCATTTTTATTGGTGATAATCGCTCGATTAAGCCATGAACACGAGGCAATATGTCATTTTCCTTAAAAAAATATTGAATTGGTGTTTATAAATGTAGTATCAATGGTAATTTATGGGACAATGTTGATATACAAAGGAACTCAAGCTTGCATGGTTATTTTCATTGTTGTTGTTGCATATTTGATCTATCAACCTTCACCATCATAGGGGGCTTGAAAAAGGCTTTTGATCAAGGGGTTGTTGTACCCACCATTAATATTATGTGCCTCATCTATGTATCAAATGTTTTCCTCATTTAAGGGTTTATATTTTAATTTAATTAGGTGTTTTGTCTAAAACAATGTCATCTCTATAAAGCCATCAAATTTTGTCATTATTATAGTGGAAAGTAGTACATGTAAGATGATGTGATGTGATAAAGTAGGATCTAACATATAAATACATATAATCCCAACCAATTGTGTTGACTCAAGGGTATTTATTATCTACAATCTTTTTGGCAGATGGATAATGGTGCTTGAACTTCTTCTACCCTTTGGAATGTTGGTTGGATGGCTTGTTGGAAGCACTATTTTTGTCCATGGAGACAAAGAGTTGCATGAATAATATCAAGGAACACAAAGTTTTATTCTATCATCAAATCATGCCTCTTATGAAAAGTTGCATATGCCAAACATGCAAAGGCACAATGCATTGATATTGCTCTACTTTTAAAAAGCAAAGGATCTTATATCATGAGAGTACGTTGAGTTGCAAGGGTTTAAAAGTTTGAAACAACTTACCTACTTCTTTGCATATTATGCCTATGAATCACAAATTTATTCATTCTTTACAGTGTTAACAAATTTAGGGATCTCATGCCTACATTATTCATTGGCAACTCTTAGATATTTTCTATCCATTGCTTGATATGGCTATCCCTTCTGATTCGATACGAAATTTGTTACTTTAATACACATTTTAATTTCATTGCATGTTGGGATTGCCTAAGAATGAGATAGTTTATAATTTTACTCAAGACCTTGTCATTTTATACCCTTGAACTAGGGTGGTATACATAGCACTGTCTAGATTTAATTATAAATAGGCAATTGATATTTAATATGTTGATGTTGATTATTTGTTTAATTTTAGCGGTTATAGAGGCTATGCATGCACATATATTTAGCTTGATTATGGTTTTTATTTAGTTTTTATGGATTTTTAGTTACAATTGAGGTAAAATTGATAAGATATCATAACTTCATTTGATGTGAATCACAACACCCTATCATCCAATTGGGTTGATGAACAAATTACTAATTAGTATTCAAGTGCAATCTCAGTGACGTAACCTTTGGGAAAATTCGGAGTAATCTCAACCAATAGATGTAAATGAGTACAAGCTTTGGAGATTTTCAAAGAGTAAAAATGCACCTCATTATTTTTTAAAACGATATAAAAGGCAAGGACTAAGTTGCTTGTAGCCCTTGTTCTATATGTCTTATCACTATGGATAGTTGTTCTATGGGATTGCATCGAACTTTGAAACATTTGATGGAGCAATTGATTAAGTAAGACAATTGTTGTAATGTTGCATAAACATGGATTCTCACGTCTCATTTAATGTTTAATCACATCTTGTATGATATGATAATAGAAATATAATTTATTCAACATTAAATATAAATGATAATCCAAAACTTTTAATACAATTTTATTTTTTTGCATATAGCAAAAACTAACTTGCATCACCACCACCCAACCATAGGCAACCTATTGTCCCATCCCTCGAGCGAAGTATACTTGAACCACAGATTTCCCAACACGAGGCATTGTTGTCGTCCATCTAAGCCAACACATGGTTGTCCATGAAGATCATATGGAATTGTGCACCCTTAGTCATGTTTTCTCGATGTGACCTTTGTCACGTCATTGTCCATGGCACCTCAAGTTAGATCCTTACATTCTCCCCCACTTGAATTGTTGACGTCCTCATCAACATGACCCCATCGGCTCCTCCGATGAAATGGGTTTTGGTGGTGAAGAGACACTTACACAATTTTGACATTTAAATGTGGCTTTGATACCATTTGTCATAGGGCTAGACCTTTTGTTCAGTTTGAGCGTTGCATACCACTAAAAAAGCCTACTCATTGCGTGGCACTGGTGTGATATTGCTAGTTGGACATGACCATCCACTGTTTGTATGAACTGGAATATGTCTAACCAACAAGTCCCAACCGAACCCAAGATAGGTATCTTCAACCATGCAAAATGATAGAGTGCTCATTTCACTCTAGGTGATGTTGCATCATTGCCACCCAACCATAGGTAACCTGTTGTGGCCTCCTCTGAGCCAAACATACTTGAACAATTCACTGCCCAACATGAGCTTTTGTTGTCATCCATCTAAGTCAACACTTGATAGCCCATGAAGATCATATCCCTCCTTTGTCAGACATTCACATATCTTCGATGCACTTATCAACACTATTGTCTTGCCATGAATAACACACAATTTATCACATTTCCAAGTTGCATTGCTTTTCGTTGAAGCCCTCTATGTAGCGTCTCATCAGTGGTCCATCCTAGTCGACAAGACATCCTTGGTCCTCTTGGTTTATGTGCCAGTGCATCGTTCTAATCATCTCACGATTTCTACTTGCGAGTTGGTCATCAAAGCTACCAAATCGTATAGACTCGCCATGCAACCTTAGTTATGTTTACCGAGCACGCCCTCCGTCATGCCATTACCAATGTCACCTCAATTGAGGTTCTTACAACAACTATTGCTATTGTTTATAAAAAATTTATTTGAAAATCATCAATTGAGGTTCTTTTTTTTCCACGAGAAAAAATGCTCTTTATATTCAAAATGATATAAAAATTTACATAACAACTTCATCGGCTGATCATGCCCAAAATACCTCTACATGATTTCAAATCATCAAAATCCACACTTTGCGTTGCCGCTGCAAAACAGTTCAAAGATTTAACTGGTGCGTAATGCCTTCGTGGCCATCCTCCCAATATGTGAAATACATTTGGTTTGGGGGGAGATGCAAGGCTTTTTTCGAGAGAGAATCAACCACTTTGTTTTCTTCGCGGTAAATATGTTGTGGGCTAAGATTCCTGAAAAGAAGAGAGGCTGCCTTTGTCCTATTCTTCCAGCTATTAAGCGCTGCCACTTGTAGATCAGCTTTTCCATTTAGCCAATCAATGATGATCTTGGAATCGCCAAGAAGGAGCAGGACATCTGTGTGACGACTAGCCAAATAAAGAGAGATCCAAGCCCCAATGAGCTCCGCCTTGGTGTTGGATCCCTGACAGCAATTCAAAGTCCAATGAATACTCGAGTGAGAGTTTATCTTTATGTGTCCCCCTGCTCCACATAGCGAACCTCCCGACTGTGAAGCCCCGTCAAACCAGGCCACCACCCTGTTCACTG
>JZKD02S2302555.1:388989-413322 GCA_000966675.3 Picea glauca | reverse complement strand
TATTTTAACTTTAACACTCAAATAATTGTGAAAGAAAAAGTACAATTGTCATCCATTTGAATCCTACCTACAAAATATTATTTTATTTTATTTAAATGTGCCTAGGAAAAAGGTGGTCATTAAATGAGAACAACAAAAAAAAATGCATATCCATGCCAAAAAAGAAAGGGTTATTTATTTAACAAGATGGGCCCCCAACTTTTGACAATATATATAAAAAAACAAAAAATATTTATTACAATTACATTGGGGGAAGTGAAGGCAGCAATAAGACTTCAAAGTTTTTGGCCAATAAGAGATCACATAAATAAGATTTAAAATTTAAAATAAATAATTATTTTTTAAAACTTTGGATAAAGGGATGTATATTTTATGGTCAACCATGAACTAATAAAAAGTCAACCCTAACTCAAAGTTATATACCACGCCTATCGACAGGTATAATAACACAAAACAAAAAAAACCACTAAACACTTTAATTTAATGAAACAAATACCTTTTAACTTAACCATATTTACATTACTAAATATACTTGGAAATTTGAGGCTACGTAGTCCTATGATACTTATGTAACAAAACTAAAATTTCCAATAAGAGCTCACTCGAATGCGTGCCTAATACCTCATAGGTGGCAATGAACTTGCAGACTATGGATAGAAAAGATCTTGGAGGTGAAGAAGCCAAAATAGAGGATGGAAAGCTCTATTTGAGGATTAATGATTGTAAAGGGATGAATGATCGATTTACTTACATAGAATGATCGATTCAAACTATAAAAAAAACCCTCTCTATTGATTCATTTTTAAGGGACTTTGCTCTATTTTCTCCATTCGCTATAGATTTGGACGATTCTTCTGTTTCTTTGGTTGGCATTTTAAAAATGAATTTAATTTTGACCAAATTGCTATAAGAACCCATATTTAATCCATATCATTTATTGTACTGCCTCCCAGGCAGTATACATAGTGATGAGTTAGGGTTGACTATTCTATTAATTTGGTCTGACTTTAAAATTTTTGTAAAAACCTTAATGTATAACATAAGAAACTAAATTTTTTATTTTTTTATATGTAAAAAAACTGAATTTTCTTACCTTTCATTGGCTGATAACTTTATAGTGTTATTGCAGCCTTCACTTATTTCGAGATCAAAATTAACTCAATAAAATTACAAACTGGGTAAGTTGAATTTCTATTTTATATTTATATTTAATACTTTGTCAGACTGGCAGTACCCTCACTGGGCAGATTGGTCTTGGCATAAATACGTGGGTTGTGTACAGAATTGAAATCCGTTTATCAGATCCGTTTATCTCCCGTTCTTGATGGCTGGCTGTACGTTCGCTTGGGCGTAGTTGATTCATTAGAGACAGTTACAGCTTATAACCATTATGGTCAGGCTCCAGACTACGCATCCATTATGGTCACGCGCATCCATTCTGTTTTCAGACAGTGGATCCCCCCTATTTCGGGGAGGCAGTACATGCAGCCACGCTGCCTTGTTTAACTGAGATCTACGATGACTATGGTATTTGAAAACGAATTAATTTTATGGTAAAGTAATATGAAATTTAGACTCTTTATTCTAGTCACATCAATTGCCAAAACCCATTTATGTGTGGAGAGTTGTGTAAGGGACAAATAGAAGTGTGCCCAACAAAAATCCAATATGGAATCGTGTCAGCCTATGAGAAAATGAATTAAAGGAGCACCCAATCCTTGTATAGGCAAACTTAGCCGTTAGTTTGAATGTGTCCAGTTTATTTATGTGGAAATTATGATCAAAATTAAGTGAGTGAGTCCAAGGAGAGCCTAAAGAAATCGGTTGCCGAACCGACTTTTTCTATCTCGTCTGCACCATTTATACATAGAGAAGAACAAACGTTGTGGTATATTCATACCATTCATCCACAAGCACTGTAAACATTTAACATATGTAAAAAAAAATTAGATTGGCATTCTAGCAGATATTGCAGAGTTAAAAGACTCACAATGTCACTGTAATTGCAACTTGAAAGAAATAAACTATTGATCATAATAAAACACGAGGGTTTCACGACTCATAGAGGTTTACTTAACTATATACCAAAAGTTTGTTCCTTTACCATACCCTACCTGGGTACCAATGACATACATGTGTGTCATTTTTCCAAGTATTAATATTTTGGAAGTGTTGTATCCAAAACATGTACCGTTTTCCCCTTTAAGGTGACATAGGTTGAAAGCCAAATGACAATTTCATGATATTTTCAACTAGGACCATATGTATATATACCCATTCTTATTAGTAGAAGCCAAGCCAATGGCTTCCCAAGACTACTCCATGCACATGAATTCATAAGAACAAGGTGTCTTTTCATGGTATTAATAGGAGCATATATATTCATGGACCAAATATACATTATGTCATCTACAGAACTTGTTGTAATGTAGTTCTCATCAACACTAATACATGAACGACTCAAATTACTAACCACTTTGTGATCCTGTGCTCAAAAAGTTGCAAAGACTTTGATTATTTATGCAAAAACAGATTCAAATGCATACTCAAAAGAAATCACTACTTTCATCATTGAAAAGGACATGAAAGGCTTCAACACTGCTCAAAATCTAGACAAGCTTGGGATGCGGAGTAGTGATACGTGTGAACTGGTTTTTGAGAACTATTTTGTCCTTGAAGATAATAGTTTGGTCATCCAATTGGTGAATTTCTGATGATACAAGGGAAACTAGCTAATATGTACAATACTTTGCAATCTTTCAAGGATTTTGTTTATTTTGTTGCAAAGAAATGCGACAATGGTAGAGTTGACAAGAAGGATTGTGTTGGATTTATTCCTTTTGTTGTAGGAAATGACACTGAAGTTGCTCTCTAGCTGTTGTTATTGCCAACTAGGCCACCATATCTGCAACCTTCTCACTCACTAGTCAATCAATTGCACTTGGTTGTTTTCCAAAAGTGAAGGTGACAACCTTTTCTTATTCTTTGAACACAACAACAATAGACTAATCTCTGGTGGAAAAGACACGGTTGTAAAGATTTGGGATACTAACTATGGCACCTTGATAGGTACATTAAATGGTTTCCTAAGCTCTGTTATAAACATTGATGTTTTTAGAGATAATAAATTTGGTATTAGAGTTGGCAACGATAAAAAAATTGTATCTTTGGGATATGTACTCTAGTCGAATTCATCATAATTTAACATGCCATACAGATAAATTTTGTGCTACATAATTGTCAAATAGGCAAGCTGTGAGTGTTGTCAAAAATCGAACTAAACATTGGCACTCAAGCACAGAGCTTCCAAACTAATAAAAAAACCCTTCATCTTTAATCTAGATTAAAGATAAATACAATTATACACAAAAATGATAACTAGCAATTACCCCTCATGACAAAAAAAAAACCCTAAACGAGTTTTTCACATATCCCATGGTCCACCTTGTCACAATGCATTACAAAGTTTGTAGCGCTAAGACAGAGCGCCAGAACCTTACATTAGCGGAGTTCCTGAACAATTCTATTGACACAAATTAGAAATAGGGGCTTCAGATGGTTCCTAAATATCAGAATAATTAAGGGTTTAAACAATTTTTTTTGTCTAATTGGAGCTATGCACAATTAATAGTTTAGATGTGAATAAAATTAACGGGAAATTCATCAGACAAACATCGAATTTCTAAACCCTACTTGAATTTAAAATAAGCAATGTTAATTTCAATAGAAATTTCACAAACTTAAAACCCTAATTGCAAACCTGGAGATACTGCCAATTGGACCCTGGCTTTCTAGTTTGACGAAGTTGTCCGTTCGTTCTCTACCCCAAAAGTCACTGTTACTAAAACTTCCTACTTCCAAGCAATTGTGTCTTGGCCCGTGGGTGTCATGAATCTGAGGGAAATGGGTGGAACTAGAAATTTGGAAAGCAGACTAGAGACTCGAGAGAAAACCTAAAGGAGATTCGAGAAATTCAAAGAGGAGAAAACCTTGGGTATTGTGATTTGTGAGCATATTAAGTCTATCAACAAACTCAACTACTGCTATTAATTCCCCTCCATTGCTCCAAGTTCCAAGTTCCAATGTGTAGGCTGTAATGTAATTCATTCACTAAGACTCAAGAGGAATCCATAAATATTTATGTCTGTGCATACTCCATAGCCATATGAAATGATACATCATAATGATACGATACCAGTTCCACTGTCCACGTAAGTTACGATACCAGTTCCACCGTCCATGCAACCATAGGATTACTTTATAATTGATTTGACGACCCATGACCCACGAGTCTTAGTTGGATCATGGATGTTGGAACTTGGGTCACAATTCAGTGCTTAGTGCCAACGGTGTCGACAAATTTCAATCACAGGTAATTTAAAGTATTACCCTTTTTTATGAAATTTTAAGTTTTTTTTTTTTTTTTTTTTTTTTTTTTATGTATTTTTATGTATTTAAAGAATAATTTTCAAAAATAAAAATTATGATGCAAAATTATTTGATAACACTTCTAAAATTTTAAAATATTACCTTTATTTTGAAATTTTAAGATTTTTTTTGCATTTAGAGAATAATTTTCAAAAATAAAAATTAACATTTTTTTTGATGCAAAATTATTAAGAACATGTGAGCCTAATGGTTAAGAACATGTGTTTCCTCTTAAGAGGTCACAAGTTCAAATCCACAAGGGAGTAGGGTATCCTCTTAAGAGGTCACAAGTTCAAATCCACATGGCAGTAGGGTATGTATACCTCCGTAGACTACTATATCATTATTATTGGAAAAAAATTAACAAAGTAGAGATGAGAAATTTTATATAACAACTTAAAAATTTATAGATTTATAAATGTATGGTAGATGAGGAAATTAAAAAAAAAATCTTTAACAAAAGAAATTGATAGAATTCGATGTAGAGTCGGCAGTAGAATAAAAACACTTTAAAAAAGAAATCAATGGAGAATAAAGAGCGATGTAGGATAGATGAGGAAATAAATGTACGCGCAATTGGGCGCGTGTGACCACACATTCTACCGACACCCGACCTACTTTATTCAATGGCTTATCCTCTATGTAGAGCGTGTCGTGCATCTTCGATAAAGTTTCCTTTGAAGGGTTCACTCAGTGGGCGCATTCGGTACTACATATATTCAACCCCTGCTCTAAATCCTCATTCGTTCCCACCAGAAGATCTTTGTTCCCCATTCTATTTTCTTTTCTCTTCTATTCAGAAGAAATCCAATTTCGATCTACCATCTGTACGAGTTCGATTCCTGAACCACCAATGGATTCTCATTACAGCCACGGAAAGCAATCCCAAGGAGAAGCATCGCCAACATCAGATCGCGGGATTTCAGACTTTATTCGCACGGCCGCTTCCTCCTACTTTCCGGGGGAAGAGAGCGAAGGCGGAGCCGCCTCTTCGCCACCAACGCACCACCAGTCATCCTCCTTCAATTCCGGAGAAAAGATGAAACCCTCGGGTGGACAACCCTCGGGAGGACAAGCTGCAGCGAGCGCCAAAATTCTTTTGGACGCGGCCGTTGCGAAATTACACAAAACTCAAGCGGAGGGTGGGGGAGAGGGAGAGGAGATCGATAATGCGAAGCTTGCGGCGGCCGCTGCGGACGTCTTGGAAGCTGCGAAACATTATGGGAAGATGGAGGGCACAGGTTATGGTAAATACGTCGACATGGCTGGAGGTTATTTGCAGAAATTCGGGCAGAAGCAAGGAAGCGGGAATGTTGCTGTCCATGATAATTACGGGAGGCCTCCATCGTCACATTCGACACAGCATGCGCAAGAGGATGATAGTTACGGGAGGCCTCATGGAAGCGGGAATGCTGCCGCCCATGATAGTTACGCGAGGCCTCCATCGTCACATTCGACACCGCATGCGCAAGAGGATGATGATTATGTGAGGCCTGCATCGTCACATTCGGCATCGTACGCGGAAGAGAAGGAGGAGGAGAACCAATATCTCAAGTACTTCAAGAAGGCAGAGGAATTTTTGAATAAGAATTAGAAAATTGAAAAACAGACGGAAGAAGACGCTTTTATTAATGATTTAGAGGTATGGTTTGTTAGGATAAGAGTAGTTAATTTGTATGATTAGTATTGATTTTCTTTACCAGTATATACTTTTGAAGAAAGATGTGGAGTATTTGGAGTGTGATGTGTAGTAGTCTATTATTATTTCACATACATACACTATAGATAAGGATGTATTTGGGACCCATTGCGTGAGTCTGTCTGTGTCTTAATTTACCAGTTTATGGGACACACTGACACATGTGTACCAGTTTATGGGAACACTGACACATGTGAACTGTAATACCAAGATTATGAATATTTATCCTTGGAACCGTTTGTAGAAGTTTTTATATATTTAAAATATGGATTGTATATGCCAATAGATGCAGCTCTTCATTTGCTTTTATAAAAGTTCAATTGTTTTTCCAAGGCATTACTGGGTGAAGGTGTAATAACGTTTGAAGTTAAGGATAATGAGCCTCAACTTGGAAATCAACACCCACCGTTAAACTCTTGGAACTTTTTTCGCTGGTGAGTGCGTAAAACCTTGCCTAAACATTGTCTACCAGTATTGATTAACACACACATATATATATGTATGTATTCTTTATTAATGTGAGTTTTTTTTCACATTATGGATTTCATTTTTTCCATTTTAATTTATAAGCACATGAATGTTAAACATCTCATCATATATGTATATGTATGTATTCTTTATTAATGTGAGGTTTTTGTTCACATTATGGATTTCATTTTTTCCATTTTAATTTATAAGCACATGAATGTTAAACATCTCATCCACATTGGGTTGTAGAATGCACCTAATTATCTGGGTGCAATCATGATTTTGTTTGGAGCAAATTCCTTACCCATAATTTTTTAAGATGCGACAACATTTTTTATAAAATGTTCAGAAAACACTTTCAAGTAAAATCCTTTTACCATGTAGAAATCTTTGTGTTTTTCAAAGTAATGGTTGATTATATTATCAAAAGCTGCGATTATTCCTGTTGAGCATTCATACATATCAAACAAAAAAATTGTCTTGTTTCCAGAGCCAAATGACATCATCTATGTTAAATTTGGCAGCATCGACTCTCATTCTCCAATGAGAGGTCATGTGGGCCACCTTGAGGCTAGCCAAGGAGATTTGGAGAATCAACTAGTCTTGTGAGGTATTGACAAAAGCCAGGGGGAACGTACAACCTATGTGAGCCAAACCAAAAGTCATGACGAATGAGATGCTATATGATCTTGTGAGTCTAGCCAAGGCAAAGGAAGAAGCTTTGTAAGTCTAAGACAAAAGTCAAGATGTAAGTCTAATACAAAAGTCAGGGGGAACATACAACATTTGTGAGCATAGATAGTCTAGTGCAAAAGTCAGGGGGAACGTACAACCTCTGTGAGCATAGATAGACTAGTGCAAAATTCAGGGGGGAACGTATAACCTTTGTGAGCATAGACAGTCTAGTGCAAAAGTCAGGGGGAACGTACAACTTCTGTGAGCATAGATAGACTAGTGCAAAATTCAGGGGGAACGTACAACCTCTGTGAGCCATGAACAAAAGCAAGGCATCTGGCAAAAATTAGGTTGAATGTACAATTCCTATGAGCTAGAAATAAACAATGTTCCTTATGCAAATAATGTAAATGTATTGATCTAGTGCGGCATGTGTAACATTATCCACCATGAAAAGAATTTCGAGTTACCTAACTCAGTTGTAAAAGTCGATTTTCATGTTTAGTGTGAGTTGTCAAACTCAAGTTGTATGTGGTCAAAGTCAAGTTGACAAGTCGAGTTGCATGTTGCATATCAAGTTGCATGTTGAGTTGCATGCCATGCATAAGCCAAGTCTCAAGGGCGAGTTGGCATGCGAAGTTTCGTCAAGTCAAGTTACTAATTCGAGTTGAGTCTAGTGGCAAAAGACTTGCATGCTCCTTCTAATTTAAGTCCACTCTCCTCTCCTCTCCACGTCTTTATATACAAAGCTCGACCTCCTCTTCTAAACACACAGGTTATTCAGCGCAAGAGTGAAGGAGACAGAGCAGTAAAGGTGAGTTATTAGTGCTGTCCATATCAATAGTAAAGGACATTGATTGGTGCTGTCTATTTAAGCAGTGAAGGAGTCAAACAGTGCTGTCTATATCAACAATAAAGGACAACGATTAGTGTTGTCTATATCAGCAGTAAAGGACAACGAACAATGTTGTCTATATCAACTATAAAGGACAACGAATAGTGCTATTTATATCAGTTGTAAAATTTAGTGAAGTTTTTGTGTTTGCTGGTCTAATAGTCATGTATTTTCATGGTGGATTACTGTACTTGATCTTACATATTATTTGTAATAAAGGAATATTGTTTGGTGGGGTTTTTCTCCTTGTATAGGGTTTTCCCAAGGTAAATTCTTGTGCATGTGTGAGATTCTATTTGAGTACCTCTTCTACTTCTATTCATCATTTCAAAGTATTCATTGTGCTGGTTGATAAATCAAATTGTGCTTAAAGTGTTGAAGAAACTAAAGAAATAATCCACATGTTAAATCGAGCTCGATAATTTAACATGGTATCGGAGCTAAGGGTGTGAAAGAGCTTGTTGAAGTGCAGGAACAAGGTACACACAGATCCAAGAGAGCTTGATCAGTTTCCAGCGTGAGTTCCATGACATCCTCCATTTCTGTCAGGGTCGAGGATAGGCTTGAAAGAGCTTCCAACTTCAATGTGTGGAAGCTCAAGATAATGAATATCTTGCAAGAGCATGATCTTGAGCAGTATGTGACCTCAATAATGGAGGAACCCACCTCTAATGCAGGAAGAGCAACCTTTAGGAAGAGTTAAGCAAAGGCCAAACGAATTATCTTTGACTCAGTCAAAGAAAGTATAATGCCAGCAATGACTTTGTTAATGACTGCCAAGGAATGTATGGATACCTTGGTAAATCTGTATGAGAAAAAAACACCAAGTCAGAAGAGGACACTTAAGCACAAGCTTAAGTATTTGAAGATGGAGAAAGGTGAATCGGTAGCATTTTTCTATTTCAAGATAACCCAGATTAGAGATCAACTTTTGGTCACAGGTGTCACTGTGGATGGTGATGACTTAGTGTAGGCCATATTTGATGGTCTTCTTTCTTCATGGGAGACTTTCTTATCCATCGTAAGTGGGAGAGAGATTCAACCCATGTTTGAGAGGTTATGGCAAGATTGTCTCCAAGAGGAGAGTCGCATTGCTACGAGGAGCGAGCCATCCAAAGAAGAACATTTGGCCTTAGCATCAAGATTCAAGGGAAAGAAGAAAGTCACGTTTTAGAAAGGTTCTTAGAAGAAGATAAATACCAAAGGTATGTTCAAAGGTAAGGATATTGATACATCTAAGATTAAATGCTTTAATTGCAATAAGTTGGGTCACTTTGCTAGAGACTACTGGTATAGGAAGAAAAATCCAAGGAAAGGAAAACATCATGCCTCAACTCTTGAGGATGATAAATCCAAAAGAAATTAGAAAAGTCCTTCTAATGAAAGAGAAAATAGAAAAAAATATTACTTGGTTTCTACTTTATCCAATACAGTTATCACATCGCCGAGAATTTTGTTAGTAGACAGTGGTGCATCAAAGGACATGACATGGTACAAGGAGATTCTTTCAGATTTCAAGAAGAGATCTTTTGCAAATCAAGTTGAGTTGGGGATGACAAATGCTACAAGATAGAGAAAGTAGGTTCTATTTCCTTCAGATTGGAATCTGGAGCAATGCTTCATGTTGATGAAGTATTATATGTGCTAGGACTTGGGAAGAATCTATTATCAGTTGCAACCCTTGAGGACAAGGGATATTGGGTTATCTTCAAGGATAAGAAGGCACTTCTGTGGGATAAAGGTAGCCACTTGAGTACAACATAACCTATTGGGAGTCGCAGAGGAGGACTATATGTTGTGACAGGACAATCAACTCAGGCATTAGCTCATGCCGCGTCTATCTCCAGCGAGTTGTGGCACAAAAGGCTTGGACATCTTCATTACAAAGAACTTCCAGATTTGCAGAATATGGTATGTGGCATGCCGTCTATTTCTTTTAGTAAAAATGAAATTTATAAAGGATGCATGCTTGGTAAAAATATAAATAAAGCATTTCTTAACAGTGACAGTAGAGCTAAGAGCATCTTAGATCTGGTTCATTCTGATGTGTGTGGTCCCGTGTCATCTCTCGGTCTTAGTGGCTGCCTGTATTATGTTGTTTTTGTTGATGATTGCTCTAGAAAATGTTGGATCTATTTCCTTAAAGCGAAAAGTGATACATTTGATAAGTTTAAATAATATAAAGCCTTTATTTAAAAATAGACAGGGAAACACATCAAAACAATTAAAACAAAAAATAGAGGAGAGTTTGAATCTCTCCAGTTTGAGGACTTCTGCAAGGAAGCAGGAATTAAGAGACAATTGACCGTGCCACATAACCCTCAACAAAATGGTGTTGCTGAGAGGAAAAACAATCAGTATGTGAGGTAGCAAAAGCCATGATGCTTGACCAGGATTATCAAATTCCTTATGGGTAGAATCTACCTCCACTGTCGTGTATATTTAGAACAAGTTTCCTCATGTTATCTCGAAGGACAAGACTCCTGAAGAGGTCTTCTCAAGGACCAAACCTGAAGTAGGGCATCTAAGGATATTTGTGTGTCTAGTATACATTCATGTCCCCAAGGAAAAGAGGACAAAGATGGAACCCCCGGGCAAGAAAGGGGTTTTTGTGGGGTACAACGAGAACTCCAAGGCTAACAGGATATATGTACTAGGTCAGAGGCAGATAGAGGTAAGCAGGGATGTGACTTTCTATGAGGAAGCCGCATTCAAGAAATCCAGAGAGCTACAACAAGAATAAAAAACAGTTCAACCAGCTTCACCCTCTTTTGAAAATGAAGAGTTAGATGATTAGAGGGAGGAGCCTCATGAATGGCCAAGTGATGAGCCCCTAGAACCTGCTGTAGAGTTGGAAAGAACTCTTGAAGAGCCTCCCATCCAAAAGGAAGCCAGGATGACTTAAAGAAACAATGCAGGAAGTAGAAAAGATAGTTGCTCCCAAAGGAACTTTTAGGGAAAGCAAGAGGCCTCATAGGTATTGAGACTATGTTGCACTGATGAGCAACATTAGTGATGCCGAGCCTTCTTCATTTGAAGAAGTAGATAAATTACAAGTGTGGATGGATGCCATGCTTGAGGAATACAGGTCTATTCTAAAGAACAATGTCTGGGACATTGTGTTGAGGTCAAAGGACAAATCAGTGGTCTCTTCCAAATGGATCTATAAGATCAAACATGTAGCCGATGGGAGTGTGGAAAATTTCAAAGCAAGATTTGTAGCCAGAGGCTTCTCTCAGAAAGAAGGAATTGACTAGGAAGAGACTTTTGCCCCTATAGCCATTTATACCTCCATTCAAGTTATTATTGCATTAGCTTCAGTTCTTGGTTGGAAACTACATCAGATGGATGTAAAAACAACATTCTTGAATGGAAAGATTGAACAAGAGGTCTCTGTGGAACAACCATATGGTTTTGTACTGCATAACAAAGACATTCATGTATGCAAGCTAAGGAAGGCCTTGTATGGTCTTAAGCAGGCTCCCAGAGTTTGGTATGACATGATTGATGGCTTTCTTAAAAGCTTGGGCTTTCAGAAAAGTGATGCTCATGCAAATCTGTACTTCAAGATAACAGGGAACCAACCTGTTATATTTTTTTTTAACAAGAATTGGAAAAGATATATTGATTGGTGTGGATAAATCCATTGATGTTACAAAAAACAGTCATGGAGGACTGTATCAGAGTTCTTCTCGGAGAGAGATGATTACAAAAACGGGAATGATTATACAGTTAGTTACATCCCCTTTTGCTTACAAAAAATGTGTGGAGAGTTTCATGAGTAGATTTTATAGAAGGAGCCGCTTAAATAAGCAAAACGACAATACATATAGATGTTTGAGAGTAAGAGGAAACTAGCTTAGACATTTTTCTCCACCTTGGGTTGCTGCACGTTTCGCATGAAGTCTGGGAGAGGCTCATTCAAATCTGGCACTTGGTTGATCGAATTGGACTAGGTGTTCCTTGAGTAGACTTGCTGAGCTTCCGAGTTGCTTGTGGGGGGTTGCGTATCATCTAGCTGGTCCAATCTATGCTGTAGAGTGTCAATTTGTAGACGGTTGGCATCTATTTGGCTTCTTTGTGCATCACTTTCATCCTGGAGCTTACTTATTAGGAAGTGATGTTGAGATAACGTCTCCATCTCAAATGCCTAGTTGGCGCTCAATGCTCCCAATTGCTCTCGTAGGATGCTGCATCCTCCGCATTTGGCCTCCCAATTGTCCTTGGGCCAGGTATCTGAGTCTTCCTGCGCAGCAGTCTCCTGCTGCATTTCACTATTGTCTGAAGAGAGGCCGGACTTGGCTGGCTCTTGTGGGTTCTGCATATGGCCAAGGGGAAAAATCGGATGTGAGGCGACTTGGAGCTTGGGGGGACGATTGAGAGGATGAGAAGCAGAGGGCGGAAGGGGGAGCCGAGGAACGCTTAAGAGCTGAAGGTTTCGACAAGAGAGGCGGGGGGATGTGAAGAAGTTCGAGGACATACCAGGCTCTGCTATTGAGTAGTTTAGAGCGCAATGCAGCCCAAGAAACTCGCAAAGGGAGTTTGGAATGACGCAAAGGTGGCGAGAGGGCTGATATAAGTACCAGGAGGGTCCGAAAGGGCAAACGAGTGAAAGGGATTTCCCACGGAAGGCAAACACAGAGCAAGGACGACTGCATGATTGTTGAGGGAGGGAATGACGAATGTTCTTGTGGGTTCGTGGTAGGAGTCCTGTACAGAGTACCGACCAATGCCATGGAAGTGCAACTGACGCCAGGGGAGCTGAACCAACGTAGGGAATGAGAGTCCCGTACATCAAATCCACACAGACAAGGCAGGGAGTCCGGATTTCTCATGCGAGAGAGAGATTTCACGCTGTTTGAAGATAAGGCCGCCTTATGAGCTCGGGGGAGATGATCCGCGTGTGGCACATGCCATTTGGTGCGCCTACAAGTGTTCACGTGGACGACTGCAAGCGTTCACTTGGAGCTGTCATGACTGCCATTGCGAGCATCTGGTGGGGCCAAACTGTAGTGGGTGGGAACGCCTTCTTTCCTCAAAACTTGGGTGGGGCTGTCATAATTCTTATCCATGTGTCCGTAGAATTTGCTTGGACCCATGGGAAGGGGCTTCTTTGACTGGCCTTTTTTCGCTCTTGGGAGCTCATTAGTACACGGGGGTTGGGGTTGAAACTCCGTCGATACTGAGAGTGCTTGGATTTGTTCCTATAGCTGCATTGGTCATCTTGTCAGCTTCACTATTGTTACCTCGAAGGATGTGAAAGAAGGTGATTTTGATTTCTCTCGAGGCCAGCCGGGTTCTGTCCAGGATTTGCTTTAAGTTGGGAACTTTGGGGTTTGTTCTCTTAACCATCAGTCTTATTATGGTACTAGAGTCTCCTAGGACAACAAGCTTTCGAATTTCCTTGGATTGGGCCAGTTGAACTCCCTTTAAAAGGGCGTAGGCCTCAACTTTGTTGTTAGTTTCCGTCCCTTGATTCTAGTGATAGCGAGAAATTGTTTTTCCCCCAGGATCATAAAGAATCCCCCCTGCACCTGCCTCCCCTGGGTTTCCTTTAGAAGCACCGTCGAGGCAAAGAGTATGGGTTTTTTTCTTTTGGATCCAAAGGTCTATGTTGAGAATGTGATGAAGCTACCAGCTTGATCTTGGAGTTGCATTGGAATGCTTAGAAGTCTTGAGATTGAAGCTTGCCATCCAATCCTTTTCCCGGATGGTCCAATTTGTTGAGTCTTCAATTTTCAGAGGTCTAGAGTTTATGGATTCAGAGAGAAGCAACTTTGCCCCTTAGCAACTACTATTTGAGGGGGAGTGGCCTTACCTTGGAAAATTTTCCTGTTTCTTGTTTTCCAGATCTGCTAGCAAATAAATTTTGCCAGCGCCCACCACATACGTTTCAAAACTGGCTTGTCCTTGAAGGAGCCCCGATAGTACTTGTCCCAGTTTCCTAGGCTGGGGTGGGGAGAAGAAGGCCATTGTATAAATCTAGCTAGATCCCCGAAGGTTATGGTCCAACAACTTTTTGCAAAGGGGCATTCCCATAACAAATGGTTGATATTTTATTGGCTATTTTGACATAGCGGGCAGATAAAGGGACCAAGGAAGCCTCTCTTCATGAGGTTATCCCCTTTTAAAATCTTGCCATGGACTAGAGTCCAGGTGAAGAAGTTGATTTTTGGGAGGGAGTCCCGGTTCCAGTCATTTTTCCATTTTGCTGAGGATTGGTGACCTCTCGTGCTATCGAGGAGCTGGTTGTATCCTTTTGTGACTGAGTATCCCTTGTTCCCCCATCCCCTGCTGTCTGGTCAGGTTTTTGGGATGGGTGCTGCCCCTTTTAGTAGCCTGATCAGACATTGAGCCTGTGCTGTTAGTTGCTGCGGGACATCCCCCAGGGTCCAGTCTCTCCAACTGCCATTGTCATTCCAGGCTGAGATGTCGTACAGAGTGCGCTTGCTCAGCCCTAACATCCAACATTTTAGTTCCATAAGATTTTCATCGCTGGGGTTAGGTCACCCCAAAGATCCGATCCTGCCAGATTTTTATTGATTTTCCATTATCGGGATCCAAGATAGATGTTCTCTGAAGAAGGGGACGACTCCCTTTATTAGCTTCCAGATTTGGGACCCCGCTTGGTGAATTTGCGGATTGTCCATGCTTCTTTGTCTTTTACCTAGTCTGTATTTGTTTATGATCGCCTGCTTCCACCAATCATTGCCCCTTGAGATTAGCCTCCATAGGAGTTTGGCTCCCATTGCAGAGTTAGTGATTTCGGGGTCTCGGATACCCAGGCCTCTGCTAGTTTTTGGCTGGGTGACCGTTTCCCAATTTACCAGGTGAAGTTTTTTGTGATTTGAATTCCCTCCTTGCCACAAAAATTTGCGAATGAGCTGGCCCATTGCTTTAAGAATTCCCTTTAGGGCGAGGACGGTAGAGAATTGATACATGGGTAGGGCCAAGAGGACAGATTTGATCAAGACCACCTTGCCAGCTGGGTTTAGCCATCGTGAGCCCCAATTTTCAATCTTTTCCCCGATCTTTTGAAGGAGGAGGTGCCAGAATTCTCCGAGGAGCGCTTTGAGGCAGAGGGGGAGGCCTAAATACTTAAAGGATTTCTAGTCTTGAGTGATGGCGAATCCCATGATTTGAGTTATTCCAGCTCTGATAACTGTCGAGACATTCCATGTATAGATATGAGATTTTTCTTTATTTAGAGAGCCTCCCAAGACGATGAGGAAGGTATCCAGGACTTGGAGGATTCTTCTAGCCAGAATTTTGGAAGCACCGCTCAGTAGTATTGTGTCATCTACAAATTGAGAATGGTTTAGTCTCTTAACTCCTTGGGCGATTTTTAATCCAAGGATATTGCCAGAGGCACTTTCCCATTCAAGGCTTCTATTTAGTGATTCTGCCATGATCACAAAGAGTAAGGGGGAGAGAGGGCATCCTTGCCTTAGACCCCTAGACGCCTTGAAGAAAGAACCTGGTCTGCCATTTATGAGGGGTGCTATTCAGGGAGAGTCGATGCACGAGTTGATCCAATTCATGAAGTTCTGGCTGAAGCCAAACTTGCGCATGACTTTGAAGAGAAATTTGTGTTCCACTCTGTCAAAAGCATTGGCCATGTCAAGTTTTATAGCCATTCTAGACTCCCCCCGAATGTTGCTGGCATGAATTGCTTCTTGGACAAGGATGAAGTTGTCCCAAATCTGACGTCCTGCTACAAAGCCTCCCTGGTTTGGAAGAATTAACGAGTTGAGGAGGGGGTTGAACCTGTTTGCTATTATTTTAGACAGGATTTTATAGGAGATGTTGCAAAGCGAGATGGGTCTAAAGCGATTTAGGGGGGAGGCTCCATGTTCTTTTGGGAGGAGAGCCAGGAAGGAGGAGTTCATTGCTCCACCCAATTTTTTGGCTTTGTGAGCGAAGCGGAGCATTTCGGTGAAATCTTTTTGGATGATGTGCCAACATTTTTTGTAGAAATGTAGAGTGAAACCATTCGGGCCCGGGGCTTTGTCATCTTGGAATTGGTTTAGGGCTCTGAGAATTTCTGCTTCCTCTATGGGTCTGTCAAGGAGGTAGTTGTCGGCCTCAGTAATCTTAGAGGGGATATGCTGAAGAAAGAGATCAGAGAGGTGATCCTCATCTTTGCCAGAGGTTGTATAAAGGGAATGGAAGTGGGAGGAGGCGTGTTGCTTAATTTGGTCGAAGTCCTGAAGGGCTTCCCCTTCCTGGGTTTTAAGCTCAGAAATTTGATTGGACCAGTTTTTGACTTTGGCTTGGTTGTGGAAGAAGGTGGTGTTTTGGTCGCTTGCCTTCAGCCAAAGGCTCCTGGATTTAAGCCGCCAAGCCGTTTCTTCTTCAGCTAGGGCTCGAAGGTAATCTTTGTGGAGGGATTGCTCTTGGGTGAGGAGATTCTGTTGAATCTCTGTACTTTCCATTTCATCTTGGAGGGCCTCCAGTTGGGACTTTTTGACTTGTCCTTTGCTGTGCAAGTTGTTTTTGGCCCAACTCTTTAGCATATCTTTGACTAATTTAAGTTTCTACTCCCATATGTAGTTTGGAGAACCTGTGATCCACTGGTTCCAGGCCTGAACAATGGATTGAATGAGCTTGGGTCTGACCAACTAGAGGGGATTTAGTTTGAAGGGAATAGGGCCCCAGTTCTGTTGAGCTTCGAAGGTCAATCTTATGGGGCGGTGGTCTGAGCTAGCCCAGGGAAGATTCATTGAGCACGGCTTGTCGGGGAGGGCCAACAAGTCACTGCTGATCAGGAATCTATCTAATCTGGCTGCGATGTGACCGGGCCCTGCTCTTCTATTGTTCCAGGTGTAGATCCCTTTGCTTGAGGGGACATCATAGAGGTCCAGGTCCGAGATGAGATCCTCCAGTCTTTCCCGGAATTGGTCTCTAACCAACGAACCTCCTCTTTTTTCCATTGCAGCTCTGGTTGTCTTGAAGTCTCCTGCGATAATGAGGTTCTGGGGGGGGTTTTCCTTGGCGAGGTCTATTAGAGATTGCCAACATTCAATTTTTTCATTGTAATTATTTGGGATGTAAACGTTGATGATAGAGAAGAGCATACCTGGAGTTTTATTGAGAAGATTTACCCTGAGCCAGAATTGGGTTTGCGTTTGCGCTTGTAAATCAAAATTTGCCCTTTTCTAGAGGATTTCGATTCCACCTGAGGCCCCTCTAGAGCTCACTGCACGACCGTCACAATTGTTCCAGGTTTTTTGAAGGTCATTGAGGGTTTCCAACTCCCCTAATTTCGTCTCTTGGAGCATGAGGATTGAAGGTTTTTCTACTTGCAACAGTTTTTTGAGATCTTCTTTCTTGTGATTACTACCTAATCCCCTACAATTCCAGGAGACTATTTTCATCATGTATCAGGGTGTTTGGATGCCCCCCCCCTCTTGAGGGCTATGAGCTTGTTCCCTTGCGCTGGGCTGCTTTATTCTTACCATCTTTTCCATCTTTCTTTAAGGATTCCTCAATAGTTTTTTGAATCCCTAGTTCCTTTTCTCTATCTGCTGCTGATTCCCTTTTGTTTCTGTAGGATTTCCTTCCAGGTTTCTTGTTGTTGATGGTTTGGGTTAATTCCAATTCAGAGTCACTTTTTGAGGAGTCCCGTCTCTCTTCTTCTGATATTTCTAGGTTTTCCATATTTTGAGTATGGGGAGATTGTGAGGGATCTCAGCTTAGTTCCAAAACTTTTTTCTTATCCGAGGCTGCGTCGTTTCCACTTTCTTTCTCTTCTGGTCCTTTCCCACTGGTTTCTTCCTAGGGTTCCTTGGCTTCATGTAGAGGATTACCTTGGCTGAGATCAACATATCGGTTGTGGCTTGATTCTCCCTTTTGGTGGGATCCAGGGTTCTTTTCTTTTGGATCAGGAAGCTTTTCCCTTTGATTTTGGGGCGGAATTTGTTGAGTTTTCCCATTTGTTTTTTTTTTCGTTTGGGCTGTTGCCACTGGTCTTGTTTGGGATCTTGATCCTGTAAATCTTTGGCTTGGGGGCAGGATTTAGCGAAGTGTCCATATTCGTGGAAGATTTTACATTTGAAGGGAATTTGTTCGTGGTCAACTTGTTGGATGTAGGACCAACTATCCAGATTTAGTTGTATTGCTTCCGGAAGACCCTTTTCTAGATCCACTTCTACATAGAGTCTGGCACAGGCCTTCCTTTGGCTCGGCACGATCTATGTACTTGCCTAGGGTGTTTCCTATGTTTCGTATTGTTTCATTGTTCCAACAGTGGAGGGGAAGAAAGGGCAGTTTGACCCAAACTGGAACTGCAGAGGGGATGTCATTTTCTGGACTGAAGTCTGGAGTCCATTTATTTAGGTAGATTCCTCTGATCCCCATGAAATAGGGACCGCTACGGAAGATCAGATCTTTATCTTCTTTCTTTTCAAACAAAAAGGTAAAGAATCCCTTACCACAGAAGGCTGCCAACAGTTGTCCTTTGATCAGCTTGCGCCAGTTTGCTTCCAACCAGATGTGCATGGCTTTTGGGGAGGGCCATAATCCTGTGAATTGACCGATTAGACCATGATCTGCGAGCCTGAGTGCCAAGGGACGCGTTGAAGGAGCATAGACTGTGACCTTGGGGATTTTGGCCGCCTTTTTGGCGAATCGGGAGGGCAAAATCTTGGGCGCTTTGGCATAGGACGAAACTAGGGCCTGGAAGGCCTGCATGTCAGGGGACGAGGATCCCGGGGGCGGATCCCCTCCCACAGGGGGAGCCATCAATGCGTGTGCGCAGGAGAAAAAACTTCGTAGCAGAGTTGCAGAGCCATCATTACATTAGGTCATTGTAGCTTCTCTTACTAACCAACATGTTATATTAATCCTGTATGTTGATGATCTTTTTTTGATAAGAGATGAAGGGCTAATAGCCTGGTGTAAGAGGGAGCTAATCTTAGAATTTGAGATGAAAGACTTAGGCTTGATGCATTACTTCCTAGGATTAGAAGTGTGGCAAAGACAGGGCGAGATATTTCTGGCACAAGGTAAATACACAATGGATGTGTTAAAGAGGTTTGGTACGATGGATTGTAAATCCATGTCTACTCCGATGATTATCAACCTGAGGAAGCTGCATGATTCCGATACAAGTTCAGATTTGGTGGATCCTACCATGTATAGGCAGTTGATTGGATCATTGATGTATATGATCCATACAAGGTATATGCTATGCAGTGATTGCAATGAGTTAGTTCATGGCTGAATCGAGACAAAGACACTGGGTGGCAACAAAGCACATCTTGAGATATCTCAGAGGGACCATTATCTATGATTTGAGATATACATCTAGTGGTGGTTTGTTTCTGCATGGGTATGCAGATGTTGACTGGGCAGGAAGCCCATTGGATCGAAAAAGTACTCTCAAATACTGCTTTAGTTTAGGATCCGTTATGATCTCATGGTCAAGCAGGAAACATGGATTTATTGCAAAGAGTACAACAGAGGCTGAGTACATTGCAACAAGTGATGCTGGCAAGGAAGTAGTATGGCTCAGAAAATTGGTTTCTAGTTTGTTTGGTGATAAGCTAGAGCCGACGATGGTTGGTTCATTGTGATAATCAACGCTGCATAATGCTGACAGAGAACTCGGTATTTCATGATAGATCAAAGCACATTGACATGAAATACCATTACATCAGAGACATGGTCGAGAGAAAAAACTGTAAAGCTACAATACATAGCCATGAGCGAGCAAGTAGGTGATATCCTCACCAAGCCATTGCCATTGAGACAGTTTGTGCATCTAAGATGCAAGCTTGGTGTGGTTGAGAATGACTCCCTCGCTGAGAGGGAGTGTTAAATTTGGCAGCGTTAGGAGTCATTCTCCAATGAGAGGTCACGTGGGCCACCCTGAGGTTAGCCAGGGAGATTTGGAGAATCAACCAGTCTTGTGAGGTATTGACAAAAGCCAGGGGGAACATACAACCTCTGTGAGTCAAACCAAAAGTTAGGACGAACGAGATGCTATATGATCTTGTGAGTCTAGCCAAGGCAAAGGAAGAAGCTTTGTAAGTCTAAGACAAAAGTCAAGACGTAAGTCTAATGCAAAAGTCAGGGGGAACGTAGAACCTTTGTGAGCATAGACAGACTAGTGCAAAAGTCAGGGGGAACGTACAACTTTTGTGAGCCTAGTCAAGCCTTGTGAGCCATGAGCAAAAGTCAAGGCATCTAGCAAAAGTTAGGTTGAATGTACAATTCCTATGAGCTAGAAACAAACAATCTTCCTTATGCAAATAATGTAATGTATTGATCTAGTGCGTTGGCACGTGTAACATTATCCACCATGAAAAGAATTTCGAGTTACCTAACTCAATTGTAAAAGTCGATTTTGCATGTTTAGTCTGAGTTGTCAAACTCAAGTTGTAAAAGACAAGTTGTATGTGGTCAAAGTCAAGTTGACAAGTCGAGTTGCATGTTGCATGTCGAGTTGCATGCATGTCAAGTTGCATGCATGCATGTTGAGTTGCATGTCAAGTTGCATGTTGAGTTGCATGCCATGCATAAGCCAAGTCTCAAGGGCGAGTTGGCATGCGAAGTTTAGTCAAGTCAAGTTACTAATTCGAGTTGAGTCTAGTGGCAAAAGACATGCAAGCTCCTTCTAATTTAAGTCCACTCTCCTCTCCTCTCCATGCCTTTATATATAGAGCTCCACCTCCTCTTCTCAACACACAGGTTATTCAACGCAAGAGTGAAGGAGACAAGGCAATAAAAGTGAGTGATTAGTGCTGTCCATATCAACATTAAAGGACAATGATTAGTGCTGTCTATTTCAACAGTGAAGGAATCGAACAATGCTGTTTATATCAACAATGAAGGACAACAATTAGTGCTATCTATATCAGTAGTAAAGGACAACGAACAATGCTGTCTATATCAACAATAAAGGACAACGAATAGTGTTGTTTATATCAACTGTAAAAGTCAGTGACGTTTTTGTGTTTGCTGGTCTAACAATGAGGTATCTTCATGGTGGATTATTGTACTTGATCTTACATATTATTTGCAATAAAGGAAAATTGTTTGCTGGTCTAATAGTCATGTATTTTCATGGTGGATTACTGTACTTGATCTTACATATTATTTGTAATAAAGGAATATTGTTTGGTGGGGTTTTTCTCCTTGTATAGGGTTTTCCCAAGGGTAAATTCTTGTGCATGTGTGAGATTCTATTTGAGTACCTCTTCTACTTTTGTTCATCATTTCGAAGTATTCATTTTGCTGGTTGATAAATCACATTGGGCTTAAAGCGTTGAAGAAACTAAAGAAATAATCCACATGTTAAATCAAGCTCGATAATTTAACAATCTAATATACGTAGATAGTCTAACAAAACTACCCTGCTTAACGATGTGCAGGTATATATTCTAATAAATTGATTTAACAAAAGAAGTATGCAACAAAACATAAACAAAAAATGCAGATATCAAGATCCAATATGGGGCATCCATACTAGGTTCCACCTTGGTCACAAGGTTGCTAATTGCGCCCACAAAAGGGCTAGTAGAGTCCTGAGAGAGATAGGGATAAGTGGAGTCTTCAAAGTCTTCACTAGAGTTGAGGGCAGTGGGGAGATTGAGATGGACTGAGATGTGCGCCACGAGGTTAGGAAGGGTGTTTGGAGTCACTAATTGTTTAGATGCTTACCACTTAAGATAATTAGGGTCGTTAAAGATTCTTTCTCCTAATCTTGAATAGCGAGGAGGTGCTTGCCTACCTCCAGTGCGTGTTTTCCCCTCGTTACTTCCCTTTAGCTTAATGTCCTTCCGCTTTTCCCATTCCAACATCGAGCTAATGGCCATGCCCATGACTTCCTCAATTTCCATTTTGCATGGGTGGAGGCCATGCTTCAATCATCACATTTCGCCAGGGCATCTGCAACAACAACAGTCGTGAGCCATTTTGCCCCTTCTTTTCTTCTCATCTAAACCTTATGGAGCTCCCAGTGCATCAAAGAGGCACTTAGGGGGGGGCGAAAACTGGAGCTAATTGAAACCCCACTCAACATCACCTTAGAGATTCAGTCTATAGGGAAAATGCAGGGAGGAATGTTCAATAGGCTATTGTTTGAACTATTTAACCAGAGGTACTTCGCAAACTTCCATGTTAGATGTGAAGAAATTGTGGTTGTAATGGTTAGTGTTTTGTCTTAAGGATGCCAACAAGTCAAGGTTTGATCCATTTATGCGTGCACGAGTCATGCAATCATTTAATATAATCACTTTGGGTGCAACCACACATTCAACCATTACCTCTGGTGTTGCCATTGCAACCTTAGGGGTCAAATGGCCTACAAAAATTGAACTCTAGTCAGTGGTGAAAAACTCCTCGTTGTTCAGTAATCGATCCACCCCCTTTGGGCTTTACCATTGAGAAACCTTATTGATTTGGTAAAAATGAAAAAAAGTGAACTAAGTTGCAAATATTGGCTACTAAATTTTTCCTTATTGTTAAGATGTACAATGGGTGACTATAGCTACTTTTCTATTAAACAACATGCTCATGCCCATTTTGTAAACATATACCCCATGCTTGTGTTTGTTTAGTATTGTACTATAAATGAAACTAATATATACCATTAGTAATGTCTTGATCAAAGGGCTATAATGCAATGACTTTTTCAATGGATGCTATGGCATGATCATAATAGTTACTGTTCAATGTTTCAAACTTAGAAAACTAATATATACCATTAGGAGTGTCTTGATCGAACGACTATAATGCAATGACTTTTTCAATGGATGTTATAGCATGACCATCATATTTATTGTTCAATGTTTCCAACTTAGAAAAAGCCTTTTGAGACGATGCACGACGATGAAGAAATTAAATATTGAACTCAATTGTCAGCGATAATAACGACTGGTAACCTGAGGGACTCGATTGGATTTGAGCCTGTGACCTAAGGCCTCCTCATTGGTAATGTGCCTTGGGTGGATGGTTCAACCAATTGAGCTCACCCTTGGGGATTGTTAATAATAATAACTACGTGCAAGCATTTTTTTGTTTTTTCCTTAGCATAAAGAGTTATTAATGCGTGCTCACATTAAGAGCTATTTTAATGTTGTAAGCATGCATAAGTAGTTTTGTTAGGTATTGATGAGATTTTTTGTATAAATAATGGAAAACAAAACTTTGTATGGTTTGCTATCATTTGACTCAATTAATGAAAGGCTTTGGATAGGATATTGCGCTCATGGATACCATGTGTTCATTTCATTTTTTTAATAATGGATGTTCTTGTTAATTCTAGTTTAGTTTAAATTTTCTACCATGCACTGTTATTTTTAGCTAGTGGAATGGATTATGCTAGTTAGTTGGGTAGTATGGTAGGTATGGTTAATTTATGCTAGCTTAGTGTTTTAAAAACTTGTCAAACTAGAACTAGAACTAGTTGATATTTACTCACCCCTTGGGGACCTTGAATTGCATTGTGAATCTATTCAAACCTTCTATTTTATTAAATATTTTAATTGAAGTTTTGATATTTTATATATATTTCAGTGGACCAATTCATAGATTGATTTGTTTGTAGATGGCGATCCGATTTTGATTCAAGTTCGGTTTGACCCTCAATCAATTTTGAGTTCGATTTCAACTTTTAAAACCATGACTAAGCAACCACTAAAATATATGTTAAGTATGGTATGTATGGTTTCTTCCTTGTAAACAAGGAAACCAAACATTTGGGTGGCATTCCATTTGGAACTCTTGCATCTTGCTCTTCCTTAACATGGTGGTGGCTTGAGTACGTGCGAGTTACTCTTAGAAATTTCCAATTTCAGAATCATTACATAACTTGACATTTTAAACTTGTGATTTGTTTAAGAAATTATGTTATTGCAACATGCAATAAAGTTTGCCATATTATAACCTCTTTTTAGGAGTTGTTGTTAGTCACTATAGGACCTTCCCCACATGTCTAAACATTGGGAGGCCAAGTAATTGTTAGGGATGAGATCTCCTTGATGCTTGCCTCTTAAAGTTTGGTCAAGTAGTACAATAAAGTATGTTTATTGACCAGACTAGTGATTCTAGTGTGAAGTGAAATATCTCATTCTCTTGCAAATTTAGAGGTCATAGACAAGCCTAGTTCCTTAGTTGATAACATTGAATTTTGTGGACTTGCGACTGATGGTCATCATATTGT
>JZKD02S2302555.1:350144-369051 GCA_000966675.3 Picea glauca | reverse complement strand
TACTACTGTGTAAAATTTAAATTAAAAATTTAAATTATTACAATACCCTTAACAATTATATTACTAAGATATGTATTAATTTTTAAACAGTTCTTCTTGCAGTTTGAATGGAAAACACTCAGATTCATACATGGTTTCCTCTAACTTAGTCAGAGACAAAGGCTTTGTAGAATTTGAATTTCTTTTGGAATTATAATAAAAGTAGGTTTAGGCAGGGCATGGCATATTGGCTACTATGCTTGGATCACAGATAGGACATCCCACTCATGAAATTAAAAATGTTGCTTCAGCTGTTCTTTCTAATGAACTCATATCAGCCAGTTCAATAAGGGTGGCATTTCTAGAGATTGAAGTAGTATTTTTGGCAGAGACAACAAGAAATGAAAAGAAGTGAATCATCAATTCATTAACTAATCTAGTCAATTGTCTGAATCACAACTTCATATGTGGAATGATTACTTGTAAAAGGAGGAGGATTAATCTGTCATTTTCTGTAGGTTTTTTGGCTGTGGTATTTAAGCTGATTCTCTGTCTCAGATATGGAGGAAATATCATTGTGAAAATGACCTAAAGTGGTCAGTGAGTTTAAAATTTAAATTAATTTATTAAATAGACTGTAATAAACTTATAAATATTAAATATTATTAAAACTGTAATAAAGTTATAAACTTATTATTTATAGACTGTAATAAATTAGTGGCCCAGTATAGTTTATTAAAACTTATAAATATTACAGTTCTGAGTTTATAAATAACAAGTTTAAAGTTTTGGCTAATATAAAATTAAAATATTAATAAACATGTAATAAATATTAATTTACAGTTTAATATTAATTATAAAGTTTTCATAATAAACTTATGAAAACTAATTAAAATTTTTAATATAATTAAAACAATGTATGCATGTTTTAAAACTTATGTATGCATGTTTGAAAACTTATGAAACGAAATTATTAATTTAAAATTTAAATTAAAACTAAAGTTTACATTAATAAATAATAAATATTAAAATTTATAATAGCATATGCTATAAACGTATGGATAATTAAAATTTAAATTTAAGGGACGGTAAATACCTATCGGGATAGTTAAAAGTTAAAACTTAAAACTTAATAGTAAATTTAAAAGTTTAAATAATAATTTAATAAATATTAAATTAAAAATTAAAAAAAATAAAAAACTTACGGGCATACCTGTAACCGACGAACTGGTGGTCGGACCAGCGAATCACTGAACTTTAAACCCCTCTCCGTCTCCCCTCTGCGCGAACTGTGGCTGAACGAGAGCGCGCGAACTGGTGGTTGAACGGGACTGTGAGGTCTCCCCTGCCGCGCGCGAACTGGTGGCTGAACGGACTGTGAGTCGGGACTGTGAGTTGGGTGCGGGCACTGTGAGTTGGGTGCGGGAAAGACATGGGACTGTGAGGGCGGCGTGTAGAAATGAGTGTG
Organism: Picea glauca; assembly: GCA_000966675.3. NCBI lineage: Eukaryota > Viridiplantae > Streptophyta > Pinopsida > Pinales > Pinaceae > Picea > Picea glauca. The sequence goes on along the minus strand of JZKD02S2302555.1, from coordinate 367,604 downwards.
TAGGTTAGTCTTTACGCGCGGGTAAGTGAGGGGCGCGTAGATTTAGGTTAGGTTTTTTTTTTAGTTTTTTAATATTAAATTGCAAATCCGTCCTCGAATTTTTTAGGGACGTGGGTACGGTACCCGATCCGTCCCCCATTTGACCCAGGGACGGATTGGGGACGGTATAAACATCCCCAAGTCCCCATTGACGTCCCCATGAAATTGGAAACGTTTCCTAGGTGTTTAAAAGTCCCCGGTACGCGGGAACGCAGGGTACTTGGGTTTTTTTGGGGGGGACGGGTCCCCGTGCAACATAGGTTATAAACATGTCTGGAAGGAATGATAAGAGGAAAGGAACAATAAAATCAAGACTCTTTCTGACCACGTTAATCACCTATGCCCTGAGAGTGATTCTGAGGATGCACATGAATATTACACAAGCAGACAACAAAAGTACACATATTTCCACTATATGTCCTTACAATTCAAATACCCATGTTTATGTCGGAATTCAAAGGAAAGTTCAATTTTCTTGTGGGTATTTTAATTTAATTATGCTCTTCTATTCTGTTTTTGGGTGAATGAAATTAGACCCTGAAGGAACTGAACCCACGACCTCTGCTTTATGAGTAGTTGTGATTCTATATAATGATAATAATCAAATCATATCCTTAATGGAAATGCTACTAAAATTTTAACTGGAAATTGTACATTGTATTAACCTTTCAAGTACATGAGGAGAAAACATGGGGGATACACAGTGCAGATATTATCTTTGTAAACTTTTGTGCTTTGAAATGGCTTTTTTCTCAGCCTTTATCCTCCGATTGGCATAGCTTCGAGTGCATCAGGTTCTCTCATTCATCCTCTCTACCTCCTTTCTACTTCGAGATTCTCTTTTGAACACTTTCATAATGGGGCTTAAGTTTAAACTTTAAAGCATAACAATGAGCAGAATGTTACAAAACCATTCTTCTCTCCCTTGTATGCACTATCAGTCCTACACAAGCTTTAGGTACTTACATGATCATTTTTGAACACAGCTTATTGATGGCATGATGTCTCTATTCCCTTGAAGCTGTCAACGAGTTCCTTCTCTAGTTCCATTGAATTTTTCTTTTACTACTATTTGGTTGGGATGAAGGGTTTCCCAGCATGGCTGAAGTTATTTTCTTCTAATGTAGTAGAAAAAATTCCGGTTCCTTGAGCAAAAGAATTCCAATATATTCAGCAAAACTTTTTCACTATTGAACTGCTGCCCTTCCAAGCCTCTTGTGGGTTTCCATTGACATTAGTTTTCTTATTCCCATATAGAGGCTCAGTTTCATTCGTATCACCATTGTTGAAAACTCTGGAGGTTTACTCCAATTCCACACTTCACTTTATGTCCACATAGCCTCTGTGATCTCTAATTTTTCCTTCCTTTGTGCTCATCTAGGATTGTTCCTTGATGCTACATTGAATTTTAACTTGAAAATTGCTTGGTAGCATTATCCACATCTAATTTGAATGCTTAGTGTACCGGATATGGATGGCCTACCTCTCAATGGAAGATAGGATGCTTTGATCTTCTGATTTATTTTTGATGTACACATTTCAAGGGAAGCTTAAAATCATTGATTTCACTATATGTTTAGTTTATCATGCATTAAACAAGGAGCAGAAGGTTATGCGACTGTAGTGGCCATTACCATTGTAAAATTGAAAAATAATTGGACAAAATATCACAATCTATTTGTTCACTTTATCATGCATATCGATGTGCTATAGTAGTTTTAACCACAGGTTGATGGAGAAAAATTGTTCAACTGTGATTATTCAGAGTAGCTGAAATTAGTGCCATAGATAGCATATATAAGAATTTAAGAAACTTTGTTTCCTCCATTTGATATTATTGGAAGCAAGGATTCAAGAGTGCATTATCAATGTTAGATAATTGTGCAAAATGTCACGATCACATTTGTGCAGGATAAAAATTTGTGTAGATGTGGCAGTTGATTCTCTACAATTTTTCAAGCAGAGCTTGATGATTGTTTTCCCAGTTCTTGGCATCTTTCTCAATTCATTGAACACCTTTGTAGAGGAGATGTACCAAGCCTGTTGTGATCTTTCAGAGTACATGTCTATGAATTCATGAAAGGAAGTCCCACTTCTTGTGCTGAGTTTATGAGCCATGCTTGTGGCTGTCATTTTGGAAACTATTTCAATATGTTTGGAGCTATATCTGTTCAATTCATAATTGATTATATTAGATCATGTTTTGTTTGAACTCCTGTTTGCATTAGTATGGTTTTCTCAATTTATTTTATCACTATACCAGAAATAGGATTTTCTCCAGTCAAATAAATAGAGCCTGAAGACAATATGCTGGACATCAGTTCTAGTATTTTATTATAAACTTCCTTTTAAGTTACTTGATGTGCAGGAAATCAGTTTGGCTTTTTTTAATTATCAGTCTAAAGCTATCTTAACTCTGGATCTATCAAGTGAGGAGATGATCAAATCCCTCTCAGTGCAAAGCTTTCCTCTTTGCACCTTAAGTGACACGATCTCTCTTGGCAGGGACTTGATAGATCGGGGGATGAGATAGTTCTACACTGGTGTGTGTGTGTGTGTGTGTTGATAAGTTCAATTTTTAATTTACAATGTTGACATTCATTTTTGTTAATATTTTTTTTAATTATTATTATATTAGTCTACATAGGATGTATGATGATGTCAGTGTTACATTCGATCATTAGGGATAATCTCCCTCATACTGGGCTGTAGAATGCATCAACATTACTCTCAATCATTTGTTATAATCTTCCTCATACTTGGGCTGTAGAATGCACCTCTTGACACAATATACTTACGTTAAGCTACTTGAAATGGAAAACATGGAGCAAATATTGCAAAGGTTTTGGATGCAAAAATTCCAAATGCCCTTATTTGTAGGTAAGATGTTCTTAGGGAAACCTTGTTACGCATCGGCATTACACTCAATCATTTGTTATAATCTCCCTCATACTGGGCTGTAGAATGCACCTCTTGATGCAATATACTTGCGTTAAGCTACTTGAAATGGAAAACATGGAGCAAATATTGCAGAGGTTTTGAATGCAAAAATTCCAAATGCTCTTATTGTAGGTAAGATGTTCATAGGGAAACCTTGTTACTATTTGCCTTGAAGGCATGTAAAGGACAGATGCAGTATTTCATGTCAAAACTCGTACCTTCTGATCTCTGAAGGTTTGAAGCTATTTGGTGTAGACATTACCTTCTTAAATGAAAGGTTCTTGTCAGCAAATACTTGCAGAGAAATTTAGTGCAGAAACTACTGAACTTTCAATAAGATTGCAAAACAGAGAACTTTTTTGCAGAGAAAAATTCAAGAGAACATTTTGGCAGGAAGAGCACTCTCACATATGTAAGCAGCCAAAGGAGCAGATGAAGTCAAAAAAAGGAAGGGTGATATTTATGTAGTGACAATTTAATTGAGTACCTTGAAATAAAGAGTTATTGAGGAAATATTTTGCATGTAATGCTCTGTACAGGTGAGTGTATGTTTGTCACTTGTGCAATAAGTAGTGTTTGGAGCCAATTCAGAGGATTCTGTGGGTCGCTAGGACCAGCAAAATAACACCCATGGTGCCTTCATTGCCAGTGTATATGCCCACAGCCATGCTAGAACTTGTTTTTTGATTTCAAGCTGATGTAATTCTGTGCTTATTAGGCACCCATATGTACTCACCATGGCTTGGGAGGTCTGTACTAGCTGCTTACAAGTTTTTGAACATCTCCATTTGGCTGCTCAATATTTTGTTCAGAGTGGCCCTATTTTTCCAGGACACTGTTGGGGCTAGAACCTGGGCACCTAACAAATATGTTGTCTGTGCTTTTGAAACTGAAACTCTCCAAATCAAAACCATTGGGCTATGGTTGCAGTGGCAAGAATATTGATTATATTAGTCCATAAGATTTTAATTCCTGGCAAAACAAAGACATATATACTACATACAGCATTGTAAATGGATAAACAAGAACAGGTTTTCTTCCTTCTATTCTCCCGGAGTGCAGGGTTTAAGATAAAAGGATGTTAAATAGTTTCAATGTCAACACATGAACTATACGAGTTTCACTAATTCCGATTCTCCTGCCTAGTACACGAGTTCTCGAATGGTGCCTTATTGGGAAAACATTTGATGCCCGAACACTAAGCCAACAAACATGAGTAAGATATATAATCATAATCCTTTCTGATATATTTTTGATATTCACAACTTCACCTGCTATCGTAGAGGATAACCTCCCCAGAATGTTCTGTAGCAGCTAGTTGCACTTCCATGATATTCAGGTCCAATGTCTCCTTAGGCTCCACAAAAATGTTGCCCCAAATGCACTGACGTTGAAAACTAATCAAGATTGGCTTATACTTGAAGCTGTTTTAGATACTTGTGTCTTTCCTGTTTTTGGAAATAGGTATGCGTTACTACAAAGTACATAGAAGTTAACCAAATCCATATTATGTCTCTTTCATTTTTATGCTCTTTGAACAATAAGAGTAATTGATACTCTAAGCCATTTCAGTCTTATAAGCAGATCCTAGTAAGCTAAAGAAAGTGCTCTAAATTTTAGATTTGCTACTAGCCACAATAAAACCCCTTGGAATTCCAAATACGTTCCACCTCATTAAAGAACTATGGGTCGTGTGATCAATTTTGAATCTTCATTGTGATCAATATTAATTGTCTTAAAATGGAGCAAATAAAATCAATGGATGTTCACATTTTAACAAACACTCCTTTTGCAGGTGTCATGCAAGACTGTTCTGAAATTTGCCATAACGGATTTATAACGCTACTAGTACACATGCCATTGTAAATTTAACAACTTATTTTGTTGCTATAAATTTAAGGTCTTATTTGGTTGCATTGAATATGTGTATGCACTTGAAGGGTACTGTTTGCTTTGTTGACGATAATAATTTTCCGTCATTGTAGGATGTGTGGAAGGTTGATTTCATGAAGCCTAATTAGGGAAATGTGAATGCAGTTTTCAAAGCCTACAAAAAGGGGTAATGGTATAAATATTAGAATATTTGCAGGGGCCATGCAAAACTTCTCCTGAAATTTTCCGTAATGGTTTTATGACGCTGCAAGTGCATATGTCATTTTAAATTCAACATCTTTTTTGGTTGCATTGGCGTGTCTGTGTACTTGAAGAGTGATTTTTGTTTGTGGACTATGATAATTTTCCTTCATGATAAACTTGGGTGTGTAGAAGGGTAAGAATTCATGAATGCAGTGCCCAAAGCCTAAAAGAAAGGCAATAGTAAAAATAGTAGAACATATAGAGAACACATTCCCCACAACAATAACATGAAAAGATAAGGGAAGCATCTAAAATGAAACTTATGAAAGTGAATTGAGATCAAGCATGGAGATTCTCCAAGTACATGAGATTTCCAGGAGTTCAAGCAATAACAAAGGTATTATGTTGAGCATGGAAATGTAGGCAAAGATTTTCCCTTCTAGCCATTTTCATGTTTGAAGGGAGAGATTTGTTAAGCAATATGGATTATTTTGACAATTTTGCTTTGAATTGGTGCAAACACGTGCAAAAAACATCCGATCCAAAACACAAAGCTAATTAAAATTTTGAAGTAGAAAGCAATTATCTTTGAGGAAAAGTATTGTTGGATGTGAATGAGATTATTTAGCATTGACCCATGTTTAAGAGAAAAAAATTACTTTTTAATATTGAAATTAAGAACATATCAAAGTCCATAATTGTTTGGAATGTATGGTGTGAATGGTTTGATTCTTACAAAAATATTATCAATCTAGGAAAGAAGGGAAGAGAGGTATTAATGTGAAACAAAATCTCAACAGGAGGGAGTTATATTTGTTGTAATTACTGTGGTACCATTTCAGAACCTTGAATAGGCAAAGTCACAAAGATGACATTTTAAAGGAGATATTGATGAACTAATAATTATTCCACTTGGTCTACCATAAACATGAATTTAGATACAAAGGTAGAGTAGGGGACCCTCAACTCGTTACCACTGAGTCTGTGAATCCTGCCAACTGAAAGAAGGGTTATGATTTATATGCTCTCACAACATTAACATGGTAGAAAAAGATGATATACCTACCATAACAAAGAAGATGGTATGGATGGAATGTTGGAAGTGACTTGTAATACTGATTGCCTAATGACAAGAAAACCATCATTAATGTTGAAATATTGTAAATTCGAAAAATATTCTAATTATAATTGAGTTATTATTGTATAGATCAAATCCCCTTTTGTGGATTGATCAAGTCGGGTTTTGTATAAGATCAAAACCCCTTTTGTCGATTGGTCAAACTATATTTGTATGGTGGTATTTGTAAAGTCGGCCCCGAGTATTTGTAAAGTGGTTTTAGCCACTTCTAGGAGAAGTCGGCTCTACCAAGTGAAGAGACACAACCCTAGTGCCACCTCAACTTGTATTTATATGTGAGGATGGTGTCTCATTTGAACACACACTCACTCACTCATCTAGTGCACATATCTTGAAGGCAGTTGCAGTTGCAAGAAGTCCGACGAAGGAGAAGAGAGGTGCAATCTTGGTCTATCTTTGGTGTTTTGGTCTTAGTCTTGGCATTGTATTGACAATCTATTATTGAGGAAGTTTTGTTGGGTTTTCTCTCCCGTGAGGGTTTTCCAAGATAAAATGCTACATACTTTGTGATTGTGTTTCTTTCAATGATCCTCTTTATATTGTTGTTTTGGAAATGCATTGAATTCTTATGAAATTTGGAAATAACCTAATAACAACAGTAAAAACTTAACATGGTATCAGAGCTTGATTGAATAAAGCGTCTTTCACTAGGTATCTAGATGTTTCTGTTGCTGTACAAGAAAATTAAGGCTTTTTACTAAAGATGATTTTTTGACCAAAGAGGACTTTGGGAAGTGCACCTTGCTCTAACACATCTTTTGGCAGCTTGAACGAACTTTTTCAGTGGCTAGATTCTTTGGAAAGTCAAACTATAGTTTTGACTAATACCGAAAAACCAGGAAACTAGAACTAGTACTAGAAGTACTAGTCCAGAATTGCGCAGGTCAAGTTTCAAGGGGTAAAACTTGGAGTTTTCTGAAACGATCTGCTCTAGCAAACTCGCTTCAGCCTAGCGCATCTCTTGGTAAGTTCAATTTCATTTTCTGGTCATTTTCTTAGCTCTAGGTCGAGATGTCTGCAAGCACCAATCTTGTTGACAAGTTAGAAGGTGTGGAAAATTTTCGTGCCTGGAAGTACAAAATTGGGTTCATTCTTGAAGAGAATGATCTTGCAAAATTTATAAAAGAAAATGTATCGGATTCTGAAGAAAATGCAGTCAAAGAGAAGTACAATAAATATATGATGAAGGATAAAAGAATAATTGTAGATTTCATTAACGACCACTTGATCTCTGAAGTGTCTTCTAAGAATACTCCAAAAGATATGTTTGATGCCCTAACCAAAATGTATGAAGAAAAGAACATCAATTGAAAGATGAACTTGAGAACCCAACTCAAGAATACAAAGATGCAGAAAGGAGAAACAATTCAAGACTATTTCTCTAGGGTTTCTCAATTCAAGGATCATATAGAGGCAATTGGAGACAACTTAGATGAAGATGAACTTGTGATGACAACTCTTAAAGGTCTCACAAGACCTTGGGATGCCTTCATCCAAACTATTTGTGCAAGAAAATAGAAACTCCAATTTGACAGTTTATGAGAAGAATGTGTTCAAGAAAAAACAATAGTGGCTAATCGAGAATCCGTTCTATTAAGAAATGAAGGTCAAGCTTTAGCTGCTCATGCTAAGGGTGGAAAGGGAAAGTCTCATTTTCAAAAGGAGACTCACTTTCATAAAGAGTCTCACTCTCCAAAGAGATTCCAGAAATATCATAAGGGTCAAAGAAAGGGAAAAGATTTTTCCTCCTACTATTGTTATCATTGTGATAAGATGGGACACATTGTTAAGAATTGTCCTTCCAGAAGGGAAGAATACAAGAAGAGAAATAACAAAAGACATCATGCCCATGCAACTGAAGATGATGAACCACCCAAGAAGTTAGCTAAAGAAGAGATCGAAGAATATGTTTTGTTTTCTACACTCTCAGGATCTGTGACACCTGGAGAGGATACTTGGCTCATAGATAGTGGTGCTTTTAAGCACATGACAGGTCAGAAGAACACTCTTTGCAGCCTTATAAAGGACTACCCCCAAGAAAGTTTCACTTGAAGATGATTACCAGTACTTGATCAAATGAATGGGAGAAGCCACTTACAAACTTGATTTAGGAACTCCGATGAGTATGAAGGATGTACTCTATGTACCAGGTTTGAAAAAAGAACTTATTTTCTATTTCAATTCTAGATAAGAAAGGTTTCAGGGTTGCATTCGTAGATGGTGAAGTTCTTATGTGGTATAAAAGAAAAACTATAGAAGATGCAGTGGTTATTGGAATAGAGGAAGGTGGTTTGTACAAGTTAAAAGGTCACTCAGATGTAGCCTTGACTCACTCTACTGAAAGTCCTTGTGAACCGTGGCATAGAAGATTAGCTCACATGAACTACAAAGCCTTACCATAGGTGAGCAAGGTAGTTACAGGTTTACCAGAACTAAAGGTTGATCATGACGGTGTATGCAAAGGATGTGCGCAAGGAAATAACACAAAAAATCCTTTTTCAAAGAGCAACAATAAAGCAGAAGGAATTTTGGAACTTGTCCACTTAGATGTATGCGGTCCAATGCCATCAACCTCTCTAAGAGGGTATGTATACTATGTATCTTTTATGATTACTCTCGTAAGACTTGGGTTTATTTCTTGAAGTCAAAAGATGAAGTACTTGGAAAGTTCAAGGATTTCAAAGCCTTGGTAGAAAACCTCTTCTGAAAAACAAATTAAGATACTCAGGCCAGAGAATAGATGAGAGTACACTTCAAAAGAATTTGAAAACTTTTGCAGAGATGTCGGGATTAAGAGGGAGCTCACCACTCTCTATAATCCTCAACAAAATGGTGTAGCAGAAAGAAAGAATAGAATGGTTATGGAAGTGGTACAGACTATGATTTATGATTAAGATCTTCCAATGCACTTGTGGGCTGAAGTAACAAGAACAACAATATATGTCCAGAACAGAGTATCCCATAGTGCACTTGGATTCAAAACACCCGAAGAAATGTTCACCGGAAAGAAGTCAGAAGTAAGTCATCTAAAAATATTTGGTTGTCCAGTGTTTATACACATTTCGAAAGAAAAGAGAACTAAGTTGGATCCTTCAGGAAAAAAAAGAATATTTGTTGGGCACTGTAAGGTCTCTAAGGCCTTCAAAATCTACATACCAGGATACCATCATATTGAGATCAACAAAGATGTAACCTTTGATGAAGATGCAACACTCAAGAGATAAAAAAAACTTGCTAGCTTGAAGAAATATATGAAGAACCTGTAGCTCCCAGAGTTGCAGTGACCCCTGATAAAGAGATTTCAAAAGATCATGATATGATGGAATCTCAAGAACCTCCTTGTATGACGATCTCTCACAAGAGAAAACCAGCTTGGGCGAAATAACTTATTCAAGATGCAGAGAAGTATGGTGCCTAGAAGGAACTATGAGACAAAGCAAGAACCCTAAACCATTCTCCAACTATATGGTCTTGATGTGTGATCTTGTAGAAAATGAACCTACTTGCTTTGAATAAGTCATTCAGAAGAAAGAATGGATGGATGCCATGACAAAAGAATAGCAATACATTATAAAGAATGATGTATGGGAAGTAGTTTCCAAACCAAAGAACAAAGATGTGGTATCGTCCAAGAAACATTTGTTCCTGTAGCTATATACACTTCTATTAGAGGCATCATAGCTCTTGCAGCGAAAATGAAGGGGAAGTTGCATCAGTTGGATGTGAAAACAACTTTCTTAAATGGTGTTATTGAAGAAGTGTATATAGAACAACCACAAGGGTTTGAAGTTGAAGATAGAAAGACTCATGTCTGTAGGTTGAAGAAAGCTCTGTATGGGTTGAAGCAAGCTCCTAGAGCTTGGTATGTCAGAATTGATAGTTTCCTGACAAGCTTGGGCTTTACAAAAAGTAAAGCTGATCCTAACCTTTACTTCAAGGTTATGAATGATGAACCAGTTATATTGCTAATATATGTGGATGATTTTTTCTTGACAGGAGAAGAAAGCTCATCACAATTTGCAAGAAGAATCTCACTGCAAAATTTGAGATGAAAGCCTAGGCTCGATGCATTATTTCTTAGGTCTTGAAGTTTGGCAGAGCCTAGAGAATATCTTCCTTAACCAAGGGAAGTATGCAATTGAAATGTTGAAGAGATTTGACATGTTGGAATGTAAAACCATGACCACATCCATGCAAACGAATTTGAAGCCCTTGGTTAATACATCGTCAGAGTTGGTTGATGCTACTCTATACAGACAGATTATTGGTTCGTTGATGTATCTGACGAATATCAGGCCAAATATATGCTTTGTTGTGAACACCTTGAGTTAGTATCTGGTGGAGCCCAGACATGTTCACCTTGTAGCTGCAAAACATATGATGAGATACCTTAAGGGTACGTTGGATTATGGTCTCTGTTATACTGGAGATCACGACTTCAGATTGTATGTTTATACTGATTCAGATTAGGCGGGAAGTGCTTCAGACAGAAATAACACTTCATGATGTTGTTTCAGTTTGGGGTCAGACATGACTTCATGTCAAAGTAGGAAGCATTCCAATATTGCTCTCAGCACGACAGAAGCGGAGTACATTGCAGCATGTTCCGCTAGTTGTGAAGCCATATGGCTTCGAAAGTTGTTGAGAAGTCTGTTCGATCTGGAGATGGAAGCCACCGTGATTCTATGTGATAACCAGAGCTATATAAAGATGACAAAAAACCCAGTGTTCTAGGATAAATCAAAACACATAGAGATCTGATACCACTACATTCGTGATATAGTGCAGAGGGGAGTTGTAAAGCTACAGTATTTTGGCACAGATGAGCATGTTGCAGATGTGTTGACCAAGCCTCTGTCTTGTGTGAAGTTTGAGTACTTCTGAGACAAGTTTGGTGTAGTCCGAAAGGACCTCCCTCGAAAGGGGGAGTGATGTTGATGATACTATGGTATCCTGAGCAACAACAGGTAGCTCTGTTAGGATTTAATATCCTAGGGAATCTTATGATCTCTGAACAGATCTCAAAGGTTCGGTATGGATGGTCTGTCAGAGTACCTGTGCATGTATATGCCAATTGTGGTCAATAGTGGTAGTTGAGTTAAGATTTTATATCATAGGGAATATTGTGATTCCTAGGTAGATCCTGAAGATTCGGTAAAGACGGTCTGTCAGAGTACCACGTGGTAGTGTGTTAGGATTTTATATTCTAGGGAATCTTATGATTCATGAGAAGATCCCGAAGGTTTGATAAAGATGGTCTGTCATAGTAACACAAATGTTACTTGCCTCATTTTGTTGCCACATGATGATGTTGTTCCAGCTTCGTGTTGTTGTTGATGATGATGTTCTAGCTTCGTGCTGTTGTTGATGATGTTGGTCCAGCTTCGTGTTGTTGATGATGTTGTTATTCCAAGCTTCATGATGATGATGTTACTCCAGCTCCATGCTGTAAACGATGATGATATTGATGATGAGAAAAACTTTCGATGATTTATAGATGTGCCAATAAGTGTTCCAAACGTTGATGATGATGCTGCACTCTCCTTCTCTTGATGATGTTGTATTGAGTCATGTCATTATAATACCCTTCTCGTTAAGGGGAAGTGTTGAAATATTGTAACTTTGAAAAATATTCTAATTATATTTGAGTTATTATTGTATAGGTTAAACCCCTTTTTGTGGATTAATCAAGTTGGGTCTTGTATAAGATCAAATCCCCTTTTGTGGATTGGTCAAAATATATTTGTATGGTGGTATTTGTAAAGTCGGCCCCTAGTATTTGTAAAGTGGTTTTAGCCACTTCTAGGAGAAGTTGTCTCCACCAAGTGAAGAGACACAACCATAGTGCCACCTCAACTTGTATTTATATGTGAGGATGGTGTCTCATTTGAACACTCACTCACTCACTCATCTAATGCGCATATCTTGAAGGCAGTTGCAGTTGTAGGAAGAAGTCCGACAAAGGAGAAGAGAGGCGCAGTCTTGGTCTATCTTTGGTGTTTTGGTCTTTAGTCTTGGCATTGTATTGACAATCTATTATTGAGGAAATTTCGCTGGGTTTTCTCGCCCGTGAGGGTTTTCCAAGACAAAATGTTGCATACCTTGTGATTGTGTTTCTTTCAGTGATCCTCTTTACACTGTTGTTTTGGAAATGCATTGAATGCTCATGAAATTTGGAAATAACCTAATAACAACAGTAGAAACTTAACAATTAATACTCATGCAACCAAACTACTATTCCATATTAATTTGACTAAGAGAGTAAATGAGTCAAACACATTTAGAAGTGAATCAAATAGTGGAACTTGAAAAGCTCTACTAAAGTGGATTAGGATGGAACCAAATTTTTCTAACCGTGAAGGGTTGCATGCTGTGATGGATCTTTGTACATATCATTCAAACTGTAGGTGCACTCTGTATGCTATTCATTAACATTGCAGAAAGGGTGATTATTGGAAACTTTGTTAAATACAAAAGATGAATTATGCCAATGGAATGTATAAAGGGATGCAAATGAATATATTTGTAATGTAGCATACCAATATAACAATAGAATGTATCACTGAATAAGATCTAATAGACGAGATTCTAGAAGTCGAATTGGGTTTGATTACTACACCTTAGCAATATGGAGCAGGAACAGACTTTGAGAGATGTAAGTGATTTGATCTTGGTTATTTTTTGCATGCCATTGTTCACATTTGGAGAATTTATATGTGATGGCATTAGAAATAGGTGGACATTGAATTGATTTATCTAAGATGCTTAAGCAGTTCATTGGAAACTAAACTCAAATCAGTGACGTGAAAAGGATCAAATTAACATGGTGATTTAGTAGGATACTTACAAAAGATTATAGTTTATGTTGATATTATGGTAGTTGCGAGAGGTATTAACTTCTACATGTAACCCTGAAGAGACTAGAATATTCCGGGAAGCAAGAGAAACCCTAAAATGTTGGTTAATAACCCTAGGAGGCTGGTAAGCTCAATAGAATTATTATTGAGTTATTATCCTCAAGAAGTAGAAGTCATCCTAGTTAGGTCACTTGGAGGACTATAAATAAGAGGGCGTTACAGCTCATTTGTGACCTCACCTCTCACAACTCCATAAGGCCAATGGTGCACAAGTTTGGAGAGGAGCTGCGTAAATAAGATGATGCTAGAATTCATTTGTGACCTCACCTCTTACAACTCCATAAGGCCAGTGGTGCGCAAGTTTGGAGAGGAGCTGTCGCTGTTGCAACTGTAAAATTTCGGTATTGGCTTGGACTTTCTCTTTGGTTATGGTTTGGACTTTCTCCCTGGTACGCTAGCTCTGGAGAGTGGTACACTAGCTTGATTGGCTATTGGTTCTAGGGTTTGATTTCGAAATCATTCTCTCTGTCAAGGTTAAGGTGCTCGGGGGTGGCCTTTGTGCCTATGGTTGGGTGACAATATTGCTATATTGTCTATGGTGAAATGAGCACACCTATTATTCTAATAGGTTATGAGCCCACACTATCTTCGGACAGTCTAAATGTTGGAAGATAGATTGGGAGGATTTGCTTAGTTACAATTGCAGTTGTAGTCAAAGTTTTGCAATGAAACCCTAACCCTCTTTTTAAGGAATCTTAAGTGAAGAGATTGACTTAATTTATGGATATCCTAGTGCGCCCTAGCATAACACACCTCCTGGTAATCTCAGCGAGCTAAGACGTCAAGTTTGAGTTTTTGGTCAAAGTCAAAGGTTGACCAAATCAAAACAATCATGACTTACTCTATGAAGTCAGAAAACAAGTTACAAGGGGTTTCTAACTTCAAAGTATGGAAGGCAAGGATTGACCTCATCCTTGCCAAGAATAAAGTGTTGGATATCGTGAAGGACAAGATCATGGAACCACAGTTTGAAGCGGGAAAATAAAAGGAACCTCATAACATTGCAGTTATGAAGAAGTTCAAGGACAATGACATTAACGCTATGAGTATCATAGTGGACTCTGTAAAAGACCACTTGATACCTTACATCTCTCATCTTGACTCATCTAAGAAGATGTATGATGCCCTAATTAACCTCTTCTCAATTAGAAACATTGGACAATAATGAGTCTAAAGAACGAGTTTCGTGACATGAAAATGAATGATGATGACACCATAATTGTTGATATTATGGTAGCGGCGGGAGGTATTTACCTCCACGTGTCAACCTAACGAGAATAGAATATACCGGGAAGCAAGAAAAAACCCTAATGAGTTAGCTAATAACCCTAGAAGATAAGTCGACTCGAGAATAATTTATATTAGGTTATTAGCCTCCAAGAGAAGAAGTCGGCCAGAAGAAATAATATATACTGAGTAAATAGGTACCCATAATGAGAAGTCGGCCCAGGGAGTTAGCCAGAATTAGTATAAATACAGGTGGTCAGTTTTCATTCTGGCAGGTATTCTCAGAACTGCAGAGCTCACTTGTGCGCACTGCAGTTAGCCAGTTTGTGCGCAAGTTTGGAGGAGAGCTGCCGTTGCAGCTAGTAGATTACGTTTTGGCTTGGAGTATCTCTTGGTTATGGTTTGGACTATTTGATAAGCTCTTGTTTGGTGTGCTATCCTTGGAGAAAGGTGCGCTACCCTTTGTTTGACTATCTAGCGTAGGGTTTGCTTCCGGAGTGATTCTCTATCAAGGTTAAGGTGCTCAAAGGGTGGCTTCGACCTATGGTTGGGTGACAATAGAGATATTGTTTATGGTAAAACAAACACATCCATCATATTCTAACAGGTTATGGGCCCACACCCCCTTTATTCAGTCTAACCACTGGAAGGGAGCATAACCATAAGGATATTAAACTCATTGAAGAACTGCCACTAGAGTTTCTAGCAGGAGAAATTACTAAAGCACTGCCACTAGGGTTACTAGTAGGTGCAGTTGCAGAGACCCTAACCCTCTCATTGAAGCACCTTAAGTGAAGGGATTGACCTGATTTCCGGATAGACCAGTGCACCCTAGCCTAGCGCACCTCCTGGTACTCTCAACAAGCTAAGACATCAAGTTTGAGTTTTTGGTCAAATCTAGGGTTGACCAAGTCAAGGAAACCATGCCTTACTCTATGAAGTCAGAAAACAAGTTAGATGGAGCTTCTAACTTCAAAGCATGGAAGACAAGGATTGACCTCATCCTTTCTAAGAATAAAGTGTTGGATATCGTGAAACTAGAGTTTGAAGAAGGAAAAGAGAAGGAACCGCAAAACGTTGCAGTTATGGAAAAGTTTAAAGACGACGACATCAATGCCATGAGTATCATAGTGGATACTATAAAAGACCACTTGATACCCTACATCTCCCATATTGACTCATCGAAAAAGATGTACGATGCCCTAACAAATCTCTTCTCAGTCAGAAACATTGGACAAGTAGTGAGTTTGAAGAATGAGCTCCGTGACATGAAGATGAATGATGCCGACAACATAATATCATACCTTGTGAGGATCTCTCAATTAAGAAATCAACTACAAGCTGTTGAAGAAATCATCTCAGAGAAGGAACTGGTAAATATAGTACTCAATGGTCTTCCCAAGACATGGGATGCATTTGCCGCAAGCATGAACACAAGGAAGGAATATCCTACATTTGAAGAACTTTGGACTTGCTGTGCACAAGAAGAATCAAGGATTAGTGCAAAAGAGAAACCTCAAAAGAAATACAATGATCAAGCCTTCACATCAAGATTCAAGAATTTGAGGAACAAAAGGAAGTTTGGCTCAAGGAAGAAGCAAAATCAAGAGAAAGATACGTCAAAAATACAATGCTTCAACTGTTGAAAATATGGTCACTACAAGAATCATTGTCCTGAGCTAAAGAAAAGGAAGAAGACACACAAAACATTAGTTGCCGAAGAAAAAAAACCTACAAAGAAGACTAAGCAGGATGAAAAAGTCATCTTCTTCTGAGACAAGGTAACAATACTCTTCATAGTTCTTGTATATACCATGTTTTCTGTACATATCTTGCATATCTATTTTCTAGAAGATAATACGTTCCAAGAGAAGAATAACAAGACTGCTATCACTATGACTATAAGACAAGCTGCAAGATAAGCCGAAATCAGAATCAATCTTGAAGAAACCTAGAAGAAGTAAACACAGAAAGAAGTCAACAATCAAGAGGAAATTAGAAAAAGATTTGTGACACTTTGTAGAAGACAATAAGGATGCAGACAGAAGCGTGGACTCTCCTAGATGGAGAGCGCTGATTATATACTTCCAAAAAGAAAAACATGCACTCATACATGAAGCAAGGATTAGGAGGGAGCTAATCCTATGATCCATTGAAGATGACGAAGTATATATCCATGGTAGCAGCCATGAAAAACAATACGTGTTCAGTTTGACTTTAGAAGAAGCCTTCTTCGAAAAGAAGCCTAAAAGTATCCCTGGTTGTCCATCCACATCTGTGATTCTACGATGAAAGAATGAAGTGAAATCTTTAGGGCATGGAATCTATAAGAAACTCCATGGACCCAAGAAGCTAGAGAGAAACATGAGGAAGAACATGAAGATTCCAAGAAAGAAAGAAAAGACAAAACAACCAGTCATTGTATCGAGAATCACAAGACTACCAGCCTGATATGAAATCACCAAAAAACAATCAAGCAGAGGAAATGAAAAGTGTGATGAAGAATAGTATATGGAAGACTTATGAATGCAAACATTGTGAGATCCAGAAATAGAAGTTCTCCCAGATAGAGGGAGTAGACTATGATGATTGTTTGCTCCAAGTAAACCAAACATACCTCTACATGAGCCAATATATCGTTCACAATATCCATGGGTTGGATTTTACATGTAGAGAAACCTCAAGGCTTTGAGGTATACCAGAAAGAGACCCTTGTATGCTGATGGAAGAAGACAACTTGGTGAAGAACCTCCAATGCACAACAAAAGCATGGTGAAGACTTTCTATATCATAGATATTGTATCATAATGGTTACTCAGAAGCTCAAAATGATGGATTGCTAATCCATGACAAACTCTCATGATCGCAGAAGAAGTACCACTTGGATATGTTCCAGTATGACCCTTGCCACAATGTTATGAGCTAGCAGGAAACCAAGAGGAATCCAATACTATATTGATCAGAGCTATATGAAGCCTTCAGAGAAAACCAGTGTTCCAGAAAGACCAAAGTACTTTGAGATCAAACATTACATTCTCCATGATAAAGCCCAGAAAAGAGAAGTGGTTCTCCAATATATATATATATATATATATATATATATATATATATATATATATATAT
>JZKD02S2302555.1:297252-350094 GCA_000966675.3 Picea glauca | reverse complement strand
GGAGCTCGTGGAGACGACTTCCCTATTGAAAAAGGAAGAAATGACTCCCAGGTTGGGAGGGAGCACTGATGTGTTATTGATTTATGGACAATCATTTTTCAGTTCGAAAAATGGTTTAGGATGAGCAATTCCTTTCCAGTTCGGAAAGTGGTTTGAGATTTCTGATGGACATGCATTTTCCAGTTCGGAAAATGATTCAGATCGAACGATCATTTTTGTATTGAAAATGGTTCGATGGATTGCTGATGTACCATAGACAACGATTTCCCATTGTGGTTAACATGGGGAATGGTCTAGGGCAGTCTCTCTTCTTGAGGGTTACTCAAGAAGACTGGGCCGTCTCGCCGGACAATCATTTTTTCGAAGCTCACAATTGTGAGTAGTTTCGAAGAATGGTCTGTTTTGGAGGTTGGTGCAGAACAATGATTTCCTTAGGAAATGGTCCGAACAATCATTCCTTAGGGCAGATTCATTCTCTCTAGGTTGCACTTTGTTTAATGTTGGAGGAATGGCCCAAGGTGGGGAATGGTCCAGGTTCAACAATTAGGGACAAACATTCACTAGGGCAGACTCATTCTCTCCAGGTTGCACTTTGTTTAGTGTTGGAGGAATGGCCTAGGGTGGGGAATGGTCCAGGCTCAGAAATCATGACAAATATTCTTCCTTGCTTGAGAAGAATAGTCCAGATAGCTCATCATTGATGTTTTGACCTTCTGAGGGTAGATGCTCTTCCAGATCTCACAGATGTGAGTGGAAGAATGGCCCAGATGATTCAATTTATATCATAACACTGTTTCTGTGTAGGTTGATATCAGATGATTGTTATGAAGATTATATGTCTCTAGACAGTGGATGTGTTCCACTGTTTGTGACTATATGTCACTAATCAAGTACCTGTGTGCTACTTGGTGTGGTAATGTACCACTGGATCGTATTTGTGTACTAATATGGATAGACACAGTTGTGTTCTATTGAATGATATTGTTCCGATTGCCTTGAAGACTATCAACAGTGTTGGAAATGATAATCAGCTAGATGGATGATCAATGGACAGAGATTTCCCACATGGAAAATGGTTTAGGACATTTATTCTTCTAGGACATATGTCCGGATTAGAAGAATGGTTATTGTGTCACTCTATGGAGTGAGTGACTTATCCAACATCATGTTTGATTACTCAGATGGAGTATGGTTTTGCGAGATGATGCAATTAATGATACTGATAATGATGATGGTGCTCATGATGTAATCTTGAGATAGTCTGTACCACTATGATGATGCTACTGATTCAATGGTATGTTTGTGCTCAAGACCTTTGTCTTCAATACCCCCCTAGATAGGAGGGAGTGTTGATGTTATGGTAGTTGCGAGAGATATTTACCTCCATGTGTAAACCTAACGAGAATATAATATTCTGGGAAGCAATAAGAAACCCTAATGAGTTGGCTAATAACTCTAGAAGACAAGTCGTCTCAAGAGGATAATTTGTATTAAGTTATTAGCCTCTAAGAGAAGAAGTCGGCCAGAAGAAATAATATATACTGAGTAAATACGTACCCAGAATGAGAAGTCGGCCCAGGCAGTTAGCTAGAATTAGTATAAATACAGGAGGCCAATCTTCATTCTGACAGACATTCTTAGAACTGCAGAGCTCACTTGTGCGCACTGCAGTTAGCTAGTTTGTGCGCAAGTTTGGAGGAGAGTTGCTGTTGTAGCTGCTGCAGCTAGCAAATTATGTTTTGGCTTGGACTATCTCTTGGTTATGGTTTGGAGTATCTTATCAGCTCTTGTTTGGTGCACTATCCTTGGAGAAAGGTGCACTACCCTTTGTTTGACTATCTAGCCTAGGGTTTGCTTCCGGAGTGATTCTCTGTCAAGGTTAAGGTGCTTGGAGGGTGGCTTCGGCCTATGGTTGGGTGACAATAAATATATTGTCTATGGTAAAACGAGCACATCCATCATATTCTAACAATAACATCATACCTTGTGAGAATCTCTTAGTTAAGAGATCAACTACAAGCTATTGAAGAAATCATTTCAGAAAAGGAACTGGTAAATATAGTACTTAATGGCCTTCCCAAGACATGGGATGCATTTGCCGCAAGCATGAACAGAAGAAAGGAGTATCCCACATTTGAAGAGCTTTGGACTTGTTGTGCACAAGAAGAATCAATGATTAACACAAAAGAGAAATCCCAAAATAAATATGATGGTCAACCCTTCACAACGAAATTCAAGAATTTCATGAATAAAAAAATAAGTTTGGCTTAAGGAAGAGACAAAATCAAGAAAAGGATTTGTTAGAAATACAATGCTTCAACCGTCGAAGATGTGGTCACTACAAGAACCACTGTCCTGAGTTAAATAAAATGAAGGAAACACATGAAGCAACAATTGTTGAAGAAAAGGAACCCTCAAAGAAAGTTAAGTGGGATTAAGAAGACTTCTTCTGCTATTTAAGGTAACGATATTCTTGTACATGACATAGTTCCTGTACATATCATGCATATCTATTTCTTAGAAGAAAAGATGGTTAATGAAACAATACCTATGAAAGAATAACAAGATAAGGATTTCTATTACGATGACTAAAAGAAGATGAAGTACGTTGGAAAATTCCTAAGGAATCTATTATATAAGTAACAACTTTCAGATGAGCGAAAATAAAAAATCAACTTGAAGAGACTCAAAAGGAGTCAAATCACAAAGAAATCAGTAATCAAGAGGAAATTAGAAGAAGACTTGAGACACTTTGCAGAGAGCAATAAGGATGCAGACGAAGCATGGACTCTCTTATATGGAGGGAGAGGATTACATAATTTCAAAATAAGAGAATGCATTCATGCATGAAGCAATGATTAGGAGGGAGTTAATCCAAAATGATATGATCCATTGAATAATCCGTGAAGATTATGAAGTATCCATCCATGTTCCCATTGAAAGTAGTAGCCATGATAAACAACACGTGTTTAGAAGAATTATTCTTCAAGAATCTTTGAATATCCTTGGTTATCCATCTACATTTATGCTCCTATGATGAAAATAAGTTGGAACCTTCAGAAAGGAAGGGCATAGAATATCTAGAAGATTCCATGGTCTCCAACATTGAAGATGAGGATCCCAAGAAAGAAAAGTTAGAACAACCAATTGAACAAGTTATTATATCGAGAATCATAAGAATACCAGCTTGGTTTGAACCCACTAGAATGGATCAAGCAGAACAAATGGAAGTTGTGATGACGAACAATATATGTAAGAAATTGTGAAAAAGACATATTGATCCAGATGGGCATCGGTGGCCTCCCACCTATTCCAACTGGCCCATTTTGAGAGTTTTCCATTTTGACAGTTTTTTCCTAGTTTTCGAGTACCTGACTTCCAGGGCTGTTTTGAGGCCCTAAACAACATTTTTAGGGTTCTCAACAGTCAGACTTAAAACAAAGTTAGAGTCTGATGACAACATGTGTATTTCTCGGATAAATCTTTCCAACGGGCTATCGTGCACTTAAAACAAAGATCGTATGCAAAATTTAAGACCCCGAGAAGTTGATGTACTAGCTTATCTCAACGAGGTCCACATGACTTTTGGCACTTCATCTCCTAGGGTTAGGTTTTTGGATATATAAGGTTTTGACATTCCTGTTTATTGTAAAAACGCTGGGAGAGCCTCATTGTAACCATCTTCTTGCGAATGAGCGCAATCGTCACATCTCTTCTTAAAGATAAGCAAGCTTGTTTTCTGCTGCTTTTTACAGAGATAAGCGACCACCATTCTAGCGAGCTTGTTTTTCGCTGCATTTTACAGTTTCAACACATTTTTTTATTGAATAGAAACCAATTTTACTGTATCTCTGTTATTCTTGTGTCTCTGTGTTAAGAATAATAATAATCTGTATTCATTTTCGTTATGCTCATAAAATTCAGATCAATGGTATCAAAGTGGTTTGCTCTTTGTCGTTCTTAATGCATGTCTCAGACGAGGTCATGGTACAAAGAATCAGGTCTTGATCTTGTTTCTCTAGAGGAGAAAATATCTCGTATGTCTAAGCGACCTCTCATGGCGGTAGAAAAGAAAGACGATGAGACAGGGGATCCTTTCAAAATGTTGCTCGAGGAAGCCCTCACGTAACAAAGTAATGAAATGATGGGTAGTTTTCCGCAAATCCTTCGGTGGCAACCAACATGCGACACATCTTCTTCGAATAGAGGTTCCACCCCCTTCAAGGTACACATCAACTTTGATATTCCCATATTTGAAGGCCAGATAGACACAAATGTTGTAAACAAATGGTTAAATCTTCTAGAAGGGTATTTTTCTGTCCATAACTTTTCGACTAGAGAAAAGATTATGTTTGCGCTCCTCAAAGCCGTCCCCCATGTCAAAGATTAGTGGGATACTTTATGTGAGTAAAATGAAACAAAGGAACCCTCATTATTTACAATCGTGGTCACTTGGGAGTCCTTCAGGGACGATATCTAGGAACAATACTACCCCGTCGGAAGTTATGACGACCTGTATACAAAATGAACGACACCGCGACAGGAAAGAGACCAAGTAGTGCAAGAGTTCACAAATATCTTCCATATATTTCGCACCAAGCTGGGTATCAAAGATTTTGAGCGACCTCTAGTGCTCAAGTATCACAGTGGTCTGCATAG
Source organism: Picea glauca (assembly GCA_000966675.3). Taxonomy (NCBI): domain Eukaryota; kingdom Viridiplantae; phylum Streptophyta; class Pinopsida; order Pinales; family Pinaceae; genus Picea; species Picea glauca. The sequence continues at coordinate 345,435 of JZKD02S2302555.1, read as the reverse complement.
ATACATCCAGTTTGAAATGGAGTTTTTGGACATCTTGTCCTTTGGCGTGACCTATTGATATGTTGTCAAAATCGAGCAAAAACTTCAACAAAAGGTGCAGCAATTTGGGCCCGAGAACCCCTCACATCAAAAGAAAGCAAAGGGAATCCCAAACCCGCAGAACAAAGGATAGAGAAAATACGGACAACCTCAAGAAAACCAGTCTAGGCTACAAGAAAAGAAGGACTTCATAAAGACAAATAAAGATACCGAGAAGTGGTGCGGCTTCCATAAGAGCCCCTGGCATAACACTGCTGATTTCCACTCCAAGAAATATATGGTGGATGAGGTGAAATCCTCTGAATTAGATGTAGGTTCCGACTCTGATTCAAAATCATAAAGGAGGAGACAAATCATTGACGTGGAACCCAGTGCCACTGTTGTTACCACCAAGGTCTAGCTCGGTGAACCAGACGAGCCAGAAGAAGGCGAACGCCTCTTTCATTCATAGATGTGGGTAAAAGACACCTTGTTGCACTTTATTGTTGATAGCAGTAGCGAGAAGAACCTCATCTCAGAAGAGGTTGTCAAGTGGCTAGACTTGTCGACAACCCCACACCTGTAGTCTCACACCATTGGATGGCTTCGCCAAGGAAGCAATCTCCACGTTAGTTAACAATGTTGCCTGTCGTATGACATCAAGCCCTTAAAAGATGAGGTATTGTGTGCTGTTTCTGATTTCGAAGTTTGTAATGTTCTTTTGGGCCATCCTTATTTATGGAAACGTCATGCTGTGTATGAGTCTGGGCCTCGCAGTGTTATTATTACTTTGAATAGGAAATTATACAGGATACTCGAGGTAGCCCCACCTAGTGATATTTCCTTGATCTCTTCCAAGCAATGCAAGAAGGTCATATCTCAGATCGAGAAGTTTGTCTTCTTCGTGATTCACTTTCAAAATGAGTGAAAGATTGCGGCCACATCTAGGGCCTCTGCAACTGACCTCTCCACATAGCAGAAGTAAGTGGACAAGGTCGTGGAAGAATACAGAGATATCTTCTCCTCACCTACCAGGGTACATATGCATTGTCAGGTCAAGCATCCCATCGATCTGACCCCTGACACATTGCTACCTAGTGGTCCAGTGTACTGCCACTCTTTGTTAGAGAATGAGGAGATCAAGCGACAAATCAAAGAACTTCTCCACAAGGGGCACATCCCTCCTACCTCATCGCCTCGTGGGAGCCCAATTGTGCTGGTGCAGAATAAAGATGCGACCTGGTGATTCTGCATTGATTACCGGGTCCTAAATAAAATCATAATCGGGAACCGGTACCCGATTCTCAGAATCGATTATCTCCTTGATCAGCTCGAGGGGGCCAAATGCTTTAGTAAGATTGATATGAAGTATGACTACCACAAAGTCCCCATAGAACAAACATATGTATGGAAGATTGCCTTCAAGTCAAAATAAGGTCTTTTTGAATGGTTGGTCATTCCCTTTGGTTTGACAAACGCTCCAAAAAATTTCATGAGGATGATGGACGATATCCTGCAACCTTTCACCAATACTTTTATAGTGGTGTATTTGGATGACATCCTCATTTACAACAAGACTTGGGAGGAACAATTGCAACATATTCAACAAGTTTTTCACACCCTACAATAGCACAAGCTATATGCCAACTTGGAAAAATGCTCTGTCCACATGGACATGGTCCAACACTTAGGCTACATCATGAATCAACATGGCGTGCATGTGGATCTAGCCAATATCCATGTCATCCGCGAGCTTCAGATCTTCTTAGGCCTTGCCAATTTCTATCGTAGGTTCGTGTTGGGATTCTCCCATATTGCATGGGCCCTTAGCCAAGTAACCAAGGGCGGTGGTAAGGAAAAAATTGTGTGGGGCCTATCCAAATAGAAAATGTTCAATGATTTAAAACAACGCTTTTGCTCAACCCCAATACTTTCATTACTAGACTTGCAACGACCCTTTGAAATCGAGACAAATGCTTTGGACTATGTTATGGGCACATTTCTCACTCAGCACGACCACCCCATGGCCTATCATAATGAGACACTATCATATGCTGTTTGTAAGTACCCTACTTACGACAAATAAATGTACTCCATTGTGCAAGCCTACCTCCAGTGGAGACATTACATTCTCGGGAAGGAGACAGTGATCCACACGGATCATAAATCACTGCAGTTCATGCAGACACAAGGAAAATTGCAGAACGACTGCCATAATAAGTGATCCACATACTAGCAATAGTTCCACCTCAACATTAAGTATAAAACAAATAGTACCAACCGAGTCATTAATTGCCTCAACCGACCTTGAGTCGCGTCAATCACCATGGTGCTAGACTCTTGCATCCACGAAACCTCCGGATGGCCCAACCTCTATTAGACATACCCTGAATTCGCCACCACATACCAAATGTTGGGAAAAAAATTAGTGGTCGCTAATTTCCATCTTCAGGATGGGATATTGTGTCGTTTGGGCCATCTCTGCGTTCCATCAAGCGAGAGAGAAAAACTGATTTGGGAATCCCACTACAGTTGGGTGGCATGACACTTCGGCGTCGAAACGACAATGACAATACTGTAGAAACATTTCTACTGGTCGAAAACTTCGACATGATGTCAGCAAGTATATTAGTCCTGCACTTCCTGCGCTATTGCCAAACCGACCATTAAGAAATAGGGCCTGTACACCCCCCTTCCTACTCCTGATAGGCCATGGGAATTCATCTCAATGGACTACATGTTGGACCTTCCGTCCACCAAGAGGGAAAATGAATATGTCTTTGTGGTTGTTGATCGCTTTTCCAAGATGGTGATCTTGGCCGCCTGCAAGAAGATAATCGCAACACATGCCACTACCAAGCTCTTCTTTGAACGAGTTTGGGTACATTTTGGAATCCCACAAACCATTGTCTCAGATCGGGATAGTCGGTTCCTCAACACATTCTGGTCGAACCTCTGGTCATTGCTGGACACCAAGCTTACCAAGTTACCGCCTTCCACCCCAGACCGATGGCCAAATTGAGGTCATCAATAAGATGATTGTGCATATCCTGCGCGTGTACAATTTCAAGCACCCCCACACATGGGATGAGAGTCTTACCTATGTTCAACATAGCTACAATAGAGCCCTACATAGCTCAACCGAACACAACCCCTTTCAAGTCTGGTTGGGATTCCAACCATTGGGTCCCATGGATGTTGCAGTACCTCTTTCGACCACCCCAACCGATTCATCACTTGCTCCAACTGAAGTTGGCAAAGCCTCTCGATTCATTGAGCGGACCCAACACATCCGCCAACAGGTTCAAGATATTTTATAGAAGTCCAATGCTAAGTACAAGCAATGCCATGATCAACACCGAGTGCCACATAAGTTTCGGGTGGGAGACAAAGTGTGATTACATTTGAAGAAAGAACGCCTTACAGGGCTCCATCGGAAGCTTCATCCACTCCATTATGGACCTTCCTCCATCACCAAGGCTGTGGGTGACAATTATTTTGAGCTCAACATTCCTCCTTTCCTTGTCCTGCACCCAATATTCAACGCGGATCTCCTTCGACCATTCTTCCCACCATTGTTGGACACCTCAGAGATAACAAAACAATTGACACCAACAAAGATCAACCCTGACTTCATGCAACATGTATCCAATGATCATATTGTGGACACACAGGTCAAGGAAACTCGCCAGCAAATGGTCCAACTTTATTGAGTTGTCAAAGCAGGACAACTCCTGCACCAAGGCAAGTTGCTCATCCGGGGTCAAATTCAACATAAATTTTCTCATCTGATGGGGGCACTCAATGCAATGGAGACCATTACTTCCTAAGGGGGGAGGATTGATCCAGATGGATGTCGGTGGACTCCCACCTATTCCAACTGACTCATTTTGACAGTTTTCCAGTTTGGCAGTTTATTTCTTAGTTTTTGGGTATCTAACTTCCGGGGCCATTTTGAGGCCCTAAACAATGTTTTTAGGGCTCGCCACAATTATAATTTAAACTGAGTTAGAGTGTGACGACAACATGTGTATTCCTCGGATAGAGTTTTTCAACGGGCTATTGTGCACCTAAAACGAAGATCGTATGCAAAAGTTACTACCCCAAGAAGTTGATGTACTAGCTTACCCCAACGTGGCCCACATGACTTTTGGCGCTTCATCTCCTAGGGTTAGGTTTTTGGATGTCTAGGGTTTGACATTCCTATTTATTGTAAAAAGGTTGGGAGAGACTCATTGTAACCATATTCTTGTGAAAGAGTGCAAACGTCACATCTTTTCTCAGAGATAAGCCGCCACCATTCTACCAAGCTTGTTTTCCGCTGCATTTTACAGTGTCAACACATTTTCTTATTGAATAGAAACCGGTTTTATTGTATCTATGTTATTGTATATTTGTTATTCTTGTGTCTCTGTGTTAAGAATAATAATAATCTGTATTCATTTTCGTTCTGCTCATAAAATACATATCACTTATGAATGGAAGCATTGCGAGATTCATAACTAAAGGTTCTTCCATAAATAGGGAGAAGACTATGATGACAACTTGTTTTAGATATACCTCTTGCAGTGTCCATGGATTGAAATTTGTATGTAAAAGACTATTCTTCCCAATAAACAAAGTTGAGAAAGAAGCTTATACTATAAAGAGACCCATGTATGCATATCTTGTACGGATTGAAGCAACTTGATGCAAAGTATCTCATATACAACAGAAGCGTGGTGAAAACTTTCTATGACAGAGATAGTGTATCAGAATGGTTACTTAGAAATCTGGATGATGGATTTCTAATCCATGGAAAAACTCCCATGATGACAAATCTGAAGAAGTTGAGAGACTCTAATCCAGTAGACCCGTCTCTGTATCAATAATTTATTGGCTCGTTAATGTATTTGGAGAATAATCAGCCGAATATTTTCCTTGTGAGACGTTTGAGTTATGATATACACTTGCATGGATTTATCGATTTAGATTGGGCAAGGATTGCATATGATAGAAGAAAGGATACTTGAATATGTTTCAGTTTGAGATTTTCCACGATGTCGTGAGCTAGCATGAAACATAATTCTGTTTCAATCAACACTACAAAAGCAAAGTATATTGCAACTTTTGATGCTTGTACATAAGCAATAATTTGATTTCTGGACTGTTTAATCAAGTGTTGAATTCGACCATGATATATTGTAATGATCAGAGCTATGTGAAGCTTTCAGAGAAACCAATGTTCCATGACAGGTCGAAGTACATTTAGATCAAACATTATATTCTTTGCGATAAAAGTTCAGAAGAGAGAAGTAGTTCTCCAATATATCTCCACAGATGAGCAGATAACAAATATTTTGGTAAAACCTCTGTCCAAGATGAAAATTTTGCATACTTAAGAGACAAGATGGGGCTTGTTGAGACAATTTCCTTATTGGAAAATGAAGTGATTACTCCCAGGTTGGGATGGAGCATTGATATGTTATTGATTTATGGACAATCATTTTCTAGTTCGGAAAATGGTCCAGGATGGGTAGTTCCTTTCCAGTTCGGAGAGTGGTTCGAGATTTCAGACGGATAGGGATTTTCTAATTTGAAAAATTGTCCAGATCAGACAGTCATTTTCATAATGAAAATGGTCTGATAGATCACTGATGTACCATAGACAACGATTCCCCTTGTGTCCAGTGTGGGGGAATGGTCTAGGAAAGTCATTCTTCTTAGCAGTGACTCTGAGTAGTGGTCAAGTAGAATGGTCTGCCTCTTCGGACAATTATTCTTTCGAAGTTCACAGTTGTGAGCAGTTTCAAAGAATGGTCCATTTTGGAGGTTGGTGCAGGAAAATCATTTCCATCAGGAAAATCATTTCCATCAGGAAATGGTCCGGACACTCATTCCCTAGGGCATACTCGTTCTTTACAGGTTGCACTATGTTTAGTGCCAAAGGAATGGCCCAGTTAGGTGAATGGTCCAGGTTCAACAATCATGGACAAACATTCCCTAGGGAAAAATCATTCTCTCCAGGTTGCACTGTGATTAGTGCAGGAGGAGTGGCCCCAGTTAGGTGAATGGTTCAGGCTCAGAAAGTAGGGACAATTATTCTTCTATGCTTGGGAAGAATAGTCAAGCTAACCAATGGTTGATGTTTTACTTTATGAGGGTAGATGCTCTTCCACATCTCACATATGTGAATGGAAGAATGGCCCAGATGACTCAGTTTATATCCTGATATTGTTATGCAGGTTGATATCAAATGATATGATTGTTATGGAGACTGTATGTCTCTGGACAGTAGATGCATGCTACTAGTGTGGATGTGTTCCACTGGTTAGTAGCCGTGTGCTACTAAGTGTGGTTTTGTACCACTGGATAGTAGTTGTGTACTACTATGGATAGACACAGTTGTGTTCTATTGAATGACATTGTTCTAATTGCCATGGAGACTACCACTAGTGTTGGAGATAATTGCCAACTAGATGAATAGTCAGTATGTTGGTGGAAAAACATTCTCCATGTGGAAAATGGTCCAGGACAATCATTTTTCTAGGACGTATGTCCATATTAGAAGAATATTCCTTGTATGGCGTGGCTTCCAACATTTGTTGGAACAATTATTCTTTTAGGACATATGTACATACTAGAATAATGGTTCTTGTATTACTCTGTGGAGTGAATGAATTATTCAACATCATGCCTGATTACTCAGATGGAGTATGGCTTCAAGAGATGATGTAGTTGATGCTATTAGATGACACTGATAGTGATGATGGTGCTCATGATTTGACCATGAGATACCCTATGTGGCTATGATGGTGCTACTAGTTGAATGGTCTGTTTGTGCTCAATACCATTGCCTTTAAAACCTCCCTAGCTAGGAGGGATTGTTGATATTATGGTAGTTGCGAGAGGTATTAACCTCTACATGTAACCTTGACGAGACTAGAATTTTCCGAGAAGCGCAAGAGAAACTCTAAAACGTTGGTTAATAACCCTAGGAGGCAATTCGGCTCAAGAGAATATTTATTATTGAGTTATTAGCCTCCAAAAGTAGAAGTTGACCCAGTTAGGTCACTTGGATGACTATAAATAGGAGGGTGCTAGAGCTCATTTGTGACCTCACCTCTTACAACTGCATAAGGCCAGTGGTGCGCAAGTTTGGAGAGCAGTTGCAACTGACAAATTTTGGTTTTGGCTTAGACTTTCTCTTTGGTTATGGTTTGGACTTTCTGCCTGGTATGGTAGCTCTGGAGAGAGGTACGCTACCTTGATTGGCTATTGGTTCTAGGGTTTGCATCCAAAATTATTCTCTCTGTCAAGGTCAAGGTGCTCAGGGGGTGGCCTTTGTGCCTATGGTTGGGTGACAATATTGCTATATTGTCTATGGTGAAATGAGCACACCTATTATTCTAACAATGTTCTCCTTACTAACTACAAATTTGGATGGGTTTACTATTAAGATTGGACAATGTTAGTAAGGATGCATTTCTTATACTCGATTCTTGAATTAAACACTGATTTTTTACAATTTGATTTTGTATTTTTCAAGAAATAAAAAAGTTTAATTATAATTTTATGCATTCCAAAGTCTAACCAAAAGGATCTCCTAATTCTTTTTTCCAACTAGTTACGAGAAGTTTCAAAGAGTTGTAAAGATCTACAACGTAAATCCAAAGAGATTGTCGTTTGGGAAGATGTAGAATAAGCGAAGGTAAATTTTTGTCCTTGTTGCAACGTCATCTTCTTCCTTGTCACCACTGCATCAGACATTGAACACAAAAATGTCAATAATTCAAGCAAATAGTGTCTATTCAACCTTCTTAAGATAATATTAGAAAATATATTAATATGGGTTTTATGCTTCTCAGCTCAATTTTCAACAAGGGGTTATAAATGTCACCCAAATTTAATTTCTTATATTTTCTTCTCATAAACGTACCCAAAAGGTATTAATATGGGTTTTATGCTTCTCAGCTCAATTTTCAACCACGGGTTACAAATGTCACCCAAATTTAATTTCTTATATATTCTTCTCATAAACGTATACCCGTAATTGGACACAGAAGTGACCATGACTCCAGAAATGATGTATGACTTTTATGAATTATACGCTCAATTTCCACCTAAAAGACATCTATATATGAATTTTATGATTATACGCTCAATTTCCACCTAGCTCTTATAGATTTCACCCACATTAAAATTTTCATATTTCATTCCATCATAACTATGTTAGATATGAGGCATAAAAATTACCATAAATTAAAAAAAAATGATGTTAGTTGGACTTTTCTAAGGTATTTATCTGAATTTTATATTTCTGTGTTTAGTTTCAACCTAGGGATTACAGATTTCATACAAATTGAAATAATTAAGTTTTGCATAATCACAATTGTATTAGAGATGGCACACGCAAATCACTATAACTAGAGTACCTGATCCCTATTTTTCCCTCAGTAAGGTACTATCGGATTTCCATCTAAATCTATGTTTGCAAGCTCAATTTCCACTTGGATTTTACCAATTTCACTTAGATGTAAATTTTCAGTATTTGACCCATCACCATTGTATCAAATATGATATAAAATGGTTATAAATTGAGCAAATGATGTTTCTAGACCTTTGTAAGATGTTGTTGGAAAGATACGATCCAAATTTCACTTGGATTTGCCTTTGTAGGCTCTATCTCATCACAATTGTACCACAAATAGGACATAACCATAGCTTGAAAATATAATGTATATTTGTCTTTTGTAAGGTATTATCTCATCACAATTGTACCACAAATAGGACATAACCATAACTTGAAAATATAATGTATATTTGTCCTTTGTAAAGTATTGCTGAAAATGTATTGATCTAAATTTGCACTTCTAAGCTTAGTTTCCATCTAAATTTACACATAGCTTATTTTCCACCCCGTTCTTATAGATTTCACTCAAATTTAAATTTTCAAGATATGTTTGTATGACTTTGTCAGTTTAGGTGGAAAATGTATTGATTTGAGTTTCTCTTTTAATCTCAGCCTCCACCTAGGTCTTACCGATATCACCCAAATTTAAATTTGCAGATTCTGTCCCATCACAACTAAACTGAGCATAGGCCATACAAATTGGAACAATGCATGTTAACCTTTGTAAGGCATCATTGGAAATATATTGATATGAGTTCTATGTTTCTAAATTCAGTTTCCACCCAGGAATTATGGATCTTGCTCATATTTAAATTTACAGGCTCTGTACTATTATAATTGTATCAGACATCTAATATAAACTTGGGAATATCTGGAAAAAACAATGTCTATTAACCTTCATAAGTTATGGTTGAAAATGTATCAATCTAAATTTTATGTGTCTAACCTCCATAAGTTATGGTTGAAAAGGTATCGGTCTAAATTTTATGCTTCTAAGCTCAATTTTTACCTAGATTTGACATATTTGTTAAATTTTCAGGTTTTGATCCATTACAATCAATAATGAGAATAAGACAGAAATGTTCATGATTTGAATAAAAATCTCTATTTGACCTTGGATGCAAGGCAATGTTGGAAATGTATCCATATAAATTTTTTAGTTCTATCTCATCACAATTGTACCAGATATAGGACAGAAAATTTGCCATAACTTTAGCAAATGATTTTTGTTGCACTATTGGAAAGGCATCAATATAATTGTTATTCTTTTAACCCTAATTTTCACCTAGGGCTTACATATTTCACCTAGATATGGGTGAACCCATGGAGATGTGCCCCAACTTTTGGCAAGGTGATGCCTCCTAATGTGAAAAAGTAGGCTCTTGGTTGAGAGATTTGCATTGTCTCGATCGAGAGTTGTCATTACAAAATCCCAATAGAGAGTTTAGTTTAACTCTCTATCTATTTAGATAGGAGTTTGTATTTGAGTTGGCCAACCTCTTGTCTAAGAGTTTAAGTAAATCATTGGTTGAGAGTTTGGGTTATATAAATGAACCGACTCATCTGACTCATGGTTCATTATGCATCCTTCGATTTAGAGTGAACATTGGACTAAGTGACTCGAGCATCTCTTTCTCATGTGACCACAAACAAAGTGAGCCACACACCATGTCATTGCTACATCCAACTGATTTTTTTTCGTTGTTTAAAAATAAACAACAATATATGTAAGGTTTTTCTAATTAAATTTCTAATGTTTTAACATATATTAGTTGTTAATTACATAAATGTTGATTTGTTTTTTCAATTCTCTATGTAAGGGTCCTACCCATTCCTCTCTACTCGGGAGGTACTTAAGGAAATCCTCTTTGAGGCTCATTAGGTTTAATGTGGTTAATTAATATAAAAGAGCAATCATTATGGAATAAGCTTTACCAAGTTGTTGCTCATTAATGTTGGGACCATTAGTGGTTAGAGTTTGGGTAGTGAGAAACTATGTATTGAGGTAGGAAGCTATGCAATATTATGTCAAGTTATTATCATTGTAACGTTCCCAATATAATCCTCAGTGTAATTAATGCTCAATGCAGATATAATGTGAGGCTACGACTAAGCGATGTATCTGCGAATTGTATTTTTGAATTTTAATAATAAAATGTGATGCCAACTATAGAGGAATATAAACAAATACAAACACTTTATTAATCCACAAGAGAGGGGAGGGTTTAAGAGAATGTCTAAGAGGGGTCCAAGGGGAAATTACTTGTCTATTAATTGGACCCACTTCCTAAAATTACTATTGGTATATGAGCCTTCTATTTGGTTGTTGAGTGTTTCCAAAGTCAATCATTGAATGCATGTAAGAGGATGGGTGTGAGAAGTCACATCCCATAGTTATTGAGAGTATGAGGGTTGAGTAGAGTCAGTTTAGGGAAGTGTGTAAGTCAAGTAAGAAAACACAGAGAGAAAAATTCATATGGGCAGTTACAACAGTTTTAGAGAGTTAATGTTTTTGCATGAATAACAAGCAAAGAGCGGAAAAATAGAGCTTGGAGCTGGAGAAACCATAGGGGGTGAATTTTGGAACATACTGGAGCGTTTTTGGAGCTGAAGACTGAAGGGTGAAGTTGTCAGGCCTGAAGAGTGAACTCTTATGTGAGTTGCACTGTAACAACAAATGATTACTGTTGTTTTTCCTAGTAGTTTTCCTAGTAGTGATCTCCCTTGAGTTTCCCAGTAGAGAAATTCCTAGTTACCTGTTCCAGAGAGACTTTGATAAATGAATGGGATGCCTGATGGATTGAGTGTAGTGAAGGGGTACATTCCTTGTGTTGGGCAGGTCGAGAGGTAGAGAGCTGGTGGAAAATCATAATAACCGTAGGAGAATACCAGGGGGTTGTGGGATTTTTTGAGCTCTCAGTGGATAGTGAGAGACCACCCTGTTTTGTGGATTGCTAGCCCTAGCTCGATGGTGACTTGCTATTTAGATTTGGAACAATAAGTCTATGGTTGGGTGAAACGTCCATCCCAAGTAGTTGGTTGCACAACTACCTTAAAATATAAGTGTTTTATCTGTTGTATGTGTTATATTTATGATTTAAATTGTTGTGCATCCACTCTATATATGACACTGATTTATATGTTGTTGCGTTGAGTTATTTAAATTACAATCATGTCATTTTTAGTATGTTGTAGTGCATTTAATTATGATATTGGACAATGGTTGTATTTGTGTAATTTGTAACTTGTAAGCTACGAGAAACTAGTTAGTAGAAAATATTAATTTTTATGAGTTTAAAGCACGTAAGAGATTTCAATTGGGTTGGGGAATGTTACATTATGGTGTCAGAGCTTTCGGGTCAAACACTGGGCTTGTATGGATACAAAAATATAACAACGAATTTGGACAAATTTGTTGTTGCAAGTTTTGATTTGTGACAAATTTGGTGGAAAATGGAGAAAATTAGAATGAAATCCCCAAATTCATGGGAAAATTTTCAGTTTTAAATGCCTCAAAGCTGTTGAAGAGATGATCTAAGGTGTGAATCAGTGGGTTGCATAGCTAAATTTGACTTGGAAGGTCAAAAATTCATGTTCTAATGGTGATCGAAGGAGTTGAAAGAGTTTGATGAATTGACAACCAAGATCGTGGTTGATTTTGAGATCAATGATCCATATTTATTGTGGGTTAATTGAGAACTCATAAGTTTTTTGGAGTTTTTCAAAAATAAAAGAATCAACGACCATCATCTATTTTCTGCATTTTGCAAATAGTAACAGATCGATGACCAAAATTCATTTTCGCAGATTGACGAAGTTAATGAATAGACGAACGAGATTCATTTTTTGGGGGTTTGGAAAATGGATCAGATCTATGGTCGAGGTTCGTCGATAGAGTTGGGAAAAGTTTGGCGAATCAAGGGTTAAGATCATTTTGAATGGGAAATCGACAATCCAAATTCATCTGGGATTTGGTTGAAAAATTGTAACTGTTGGAGTTCGCCAAAATAATTCGTCGATGGTCGATGATTAGATTGGCGAGTTTGGAGAAGAGTTTGGTTCGACCAAAATAAATCTCTGATCGTTGATGACGGATGATCGGGGATTAACAAAAATTGATGAAATATGTCATGTGTAAAAAGAAAATCTCTGATCATTGACAATCGATGATTGAGGGTCAAAAAATTTAGTGAGCTGTTTAATTTGTCCAAGAGAAATGGTTGATCATCAATGAAAGGGAAGGGGAGGATGACGTGTCTTGTCATGCCACATTATCTCAATTTCCATGTCTGTGTCCACGTGTCATGTCACTTCATCATCTACATGTCATGCCACATCAACATAGTTTCTATGTAATCCAAGAGATGGTTGATGGATGATGATTGAGGTTCAATGATTTTTGTAAGCAAGTGGTTGTCAAGGAATTTTTTTAATGGTCGATGATTGGGGGTTTGGTGAGATTTGTTGGAAGGCTTGGTTTGTCAAGAGAAATGATCAATGGATGATGGTTGACGATAGAGGTTCGAAGAGATTTGCGAGCACGTTTGGTTTGCCAAAGGGAATTGCTGATCGCCGATGTAGTGGTGGAAAACAACAATCCAAATTGTTTCTAGCCGAAGTTTGACGATGGAGAATCATCCGCGGTCCTGGGGAAGGTTTCACATATCGACGACTGGTATTTCACCCGATTTGAGATCAACGACTCGGATTTAAAGATTGTTATAATAGTAAAACAATGAATTTTCTATGAATTTTTCAGTTTTTGTAGGTCTTAAACTTGCAGGATGATTTTGAGGCCCTAAAAGACATTTTTAGGCAATCAAAATCCACAAGAACAGAGTGTGCCTACCAGAACTATACTTTGTCTCTGAAGCTTAAATAAAACAAATCAGAGAGAGATTTACAATGAGTTACTCTGGGTACAAAACGAAGCTCGTATGTGAAAGTTACGACTGAAACAATTAAGGTAAAGTTTTAGCACTAGTTCACTTCCAAAGGGCATAAATCTTTGTTTAGAAGTCCGTTTGATGCACATGAACAGTGTATGTAAATATTATGAACCATAGAAGACAACCATGGAGTCGGATTTTGAATCAGAGTATGTAAAAATGTGCAGAAAGAGAAACAAGACACCTATAATATACATGGATAGGTTGAGAAAACAATCTAAACTTCTCTGGACCATAACTTTCAATTCAGAGCTTAGATTTGAGCAAAAAAATAGTCGCTGGAAATGTATTGAGGAGGAGAATACATATATCTACCCATATTTTGAATTGGGTGCTAAATTTTTATCATAAAGTAATAAAATAAATTCTGCAACAATAAGTAAGTGGAAAATTGCACCTTGTGAATGTTGTAACTTTTCGCTCAGAACTCAAAACCAGGTATGCGTACAGTCATTGGAGAGTTGTTTCGGAGAAGAAAATGTTTAAGGAATCATATTTGACTTGGTTAATTGTGTTGTTTATAAATTGATGAGAAAAATAACTTGTATTCTAATTAATGAAATGTTTTATAGTATGCATGTGCTAACAATAATTGTTACATTCACATTTCTTGCAAAATTATACATACAAGAAAACATCCTTGGTTCTTATATGAGTATTGGAGTTATGGAAGATTCCTAAGGATCTTACAACCATGAGGAGGAGGTTCGCGCTCTGCATGTCAGCATGGGAAATGCTGGGACAAAGTATACTGTGAAAAAAGGCAGACACAAGCTTGTAATTATGAGAAGCTTGCATAGAGAAGTGCAGAGCTATAGGATAGATAATGAAAGGATTATGAAGACTTAAGAAGAGATACTTCAGAGTCTGAATATGTTGCATAGGAAAGTTAACAAAAACTTTGGCACCAAGAAAGCAACTAGTGCTAGATAAGTGACAACATCTAGATTCCAAATTAGAAGGGATGATTATAGGAATGATAGGTAGTCAAGAAGCATGAACAAACACCATCATTCTCCAAAGCAATTCACTAGAAGAGTTCATGCAAGTTCAGGGTCAGGTATCAGTCAAATTGTGTCCCCTGTTAGGAGGCATAGAAGACTTGAGGCAGACGTTGCAAGGTGAACTCAGGAAAATCAAGCCACCAACTTTTAATGGTGAGCACATGAAAGGAGAAGAGTCCAAGGCTTGAATATTGGAGATGAAGAAATATTTCCAGCTGCATGATTACCCATCAAGGGTAGAACTTAGAATTGCAACCTACCACTTGCAAGGAAAAATAGCCATGTGGTGGGATCGGCTTAAGAAAATGAAACACCTTGATGAGAAGAGGATATCATGGAGGCAGTTCAAAGAATATTTCCAAGAAAAATATTTGTCCGAACATTACTATGAAAGGAAGATGAAAGAGTTTTTTGAACTCAAGTTGGAAAGCATAATAATGGATGAATATGAGAATATGTTCTTTGAATTGCTGAAGTATGTTGACTTTATAAAAGATGAGAAGGTCAAAATCCAAAGGTTTTTTAGTGGGTTACTATCCTACAATGACAAGCTACAATATACTAACCCCAAGACTTTGGAGGAAGTCATAAGAATAACAAAACATCTTTATGAGCAGAGCAGAGGGAGACCAATTTTCCAAAAAGCTTGGGATGACAAGATAAAATAAAAGAAGGATAAAAAACAAAAAGGTTTTAAGCCACCCTTTTTCGAGAGAAACTTTCAAGCAATTCAACAAGGTTGGTAAATCCAAAATGAGCACAAGACTACACATTTATTTGGGAAAAGGCCAATGAAACAACCTGTACAATGTTTGAGGTGTGAGAGAAATGACTTATATAGGGAATACCCTCACAAAGGAGAGAGAGCGAGGACCATCAACAACATTCAGGAGGTTGAGACAGTGGAAGACATGAGAATAAACATGCTAAGGATTTATGTGGCCTTGGAAAACAAGAAAAAAAAATATCAACCCCCCATGATTGAAGTGAAAGGTAAGACTGATAACCAACTCAACAATTTTAATTGATTATGGGGCCAACCATAGTTAAATAAAATCTAACATTGTTGAAATATTCCACTTGCAAAGGAGTAAACATAGAAAATTTTGGTTAGTTTAGTTAGCCATAGACGCTAAGAGGAAAACCAATAGGTTGGTTAAATATTGTCTCAATGACTTGAATGAGCTCAACACAAAGCTAGATGTGAACATCATACCATTGAGTTCATATGATTGTCTAATTGACATGGATTGGTTGGAAAAACACCATGCTGTCCTAGACTGCTACAATAAGACAATCACATGTCTAGATGAAGAAGGAAAACAATACAAGGTTCAAGACATTCCAATAGCTGTCGCTGTCAGATAAATTTTAGCGATGCATATGAAAAAGAGTTTCAGGAAGGGATGTCGGATTTTTGTAGCCCATATGGAAGACAACCAAAGATAAGTGGTAAGTATGGAATACCATATGTTCTTAAGAGAATTTGAAGATGTTTTTGGGGAAATCCCAGGATTGCCACCAAGAAGAGACATTGATTTCTCTATTTATTTGGTGCCAGGAGTTGCCCCAGTGTCCAAGACACCATACATAATGGGCACACCAAAGCTGAAGGAGTTGCATATGTAGCTTGAAGAATTGTTAAGGAAGGGGTTTATGCACCCATGTGTGTCACCTTGGGGTTCCTTAATGTTATTGATGAAGAAGAAATATGTAACCTTAAGGTTTTGTATTGATTACAAACAACTGAATAATGTCACCATAAAGAACACATATCCTTTGCCAATGATTGATGATTTATTTGATCAACTGAAGTGTGCAAGAATCTTTTCTAAGATTGAGCTGAGATCATGTTATCATCAAGTGAGGATAAAAGAAGAATATATCAACAAGACAACATCCAAGACAAGATATGAGCATTATGAATTAATGCCATTCAGGCTATCAAATGCACTGGCAATTTTTATGTGCTTGATGAATGGAGTGTTCAGGGAATACATAGACAAGTTCATAATTGTTCCTGGATGATATATTCATTTACTCAAATACATAGGAGGAAAATGAAAAACATTTAAGAATGATGTTGCAAGTTTTAAGAGATAATTAAATTGTATGCTAAGATAAGTAAGTGCATATTTTACCAAAATAAGATTCACTAATTGGGACATATAATTTCCGCAGAAGGGATAACCGTCGAACCTGAGAAGATAAAGGCTAGTAGAGGGTGATCAATGCCAAAAAATTTCATGAAGGTCAGATCATTCATGGGTCTTGCCGATTATTACTGAAGATTCATAAAAATATTCTCAAAGATTGTGAGCCCAATCACTTGTTTGCAAAAGAATGGAGTGAAATTTGAATGGACTCCCAAGTGTGAAGAAAGTTTTAAGTAGCTGAAAGACATTTTAACAAGTGTTCCAATATTGAATATTGCAGACTCGGGTGAAGATTTTATTGTGTGCATCGATGCATGCTTGGAAGGTCTTGGTGGAATCTTCACACAAAGAGATCATGTGGTATGATATGAGTCCAAAAAATTAAAAGAGCATGCGATAAATTATGTTACACATACTTGAAATTATTGGTAATTGTACATGTATTAAAAATGTGGAGACATTACCTCATGTGAAGGAAATTTTAGGTAAGGACAAATTACTGTGGTCTGAAACATTTGTTTGGACAACCAATATTAAATGTCATACAAACTATATAGCTTGAATTTCTTAGTGAGTATGACTTTAAAATTAAGCACATCAAAGGAAAATAAAATCAAGTGGCTGATGCACTCTGCAGGAGAGCACATGAGATATATATTGCAGGCATTAATATGCATATGACTGATATGAAAGATAAAATTATTGAAGTAGCAAACTCAGATTAACATTAATTAAAAATAAAAGAAACATTACGACAAGACCATTTACAACATAAATTCAAATACTTTGAGTTAAAAGAAGATGAAATTATCATGTACAAAGGAAAAGTATATGTGCCAAATTCTACTGAACTAAAAACTGATGAGAAAAATGCACAATGTTCCATATGTTGGGCACTCAAGATATCAGAAGTTAATTGCAGCTGTAAGAAGCCAATATTTTTATCTAGGAATGAAGAAAAAAGTGGCTAATTATATATCCAGATTTCTAGAATGCCAGAAAGTAAAGATTGAACATAAACATCCAAGAGGGCTATTAAAACCATTGCGTATTCCCGAATGGAAGTAGGAAGTAGTCCATATCAATCAAGCAACATGATTCCATCATGGTGGTGGTGGTGGATAAATGAACTAAGACAATGTACATTTTATTCCTATGAAGACAACACACAAGACAACAAATATTGTAGAAATCTACATGAAAGAAGTTGCTAGGCTACATGGAGTGTCAAAGGCAATTGTTTAAGACAAAGATCCAAAGTTTACTTCCAATTTTTGGAAATATTTTTTCAAAGGTCTTGGTACAAATCTAAATCTCAGTACAATGTATCACTCAAAGTCAGATGGGAAAACAAAGAGGACTATCAAAATAATTGCAGACATGCTCATAATGTATGTTATTGACCAACTATCAAAGTGGGAGGATTATATCCACTTAGTGGATTTTTCTTACAATAATGGGTATCAAGCCTTCTTAAAAATGAGTCTGTTTGAAGCATCGTATGGTAGGAAGTGTAACACTTTAGTGAGTTGGGATAATCCAATAGACAGAGTGGTTATTGGACCATATTTTTTGAAGGAAATGGAAGGGCAGATGACAAAGATCAAGCATAACTCAAACACTGCCTAGGATAGTGAGAAGAGTTATGTAAACAAGAAAATAGTTTTAAGATATTTTGAAGTCAGCGAGCATGTATTTTTAAAAGTGAAGGCGAAGAGAGGTTCACTAAGATTAAGAAGTTTCCCAAAGTTGACAACAAGATATTCTGGACCTTTAAAAATCTTAGAAAATATAGAGCTAGTTGCATACACGATAGCATTTCCTACATCCATGAGAGTGCGTAATGTAATTAATGTGTCATTATAAAAAAATATATGCCTGATTTTAACCACATAATTGATTCCATTGTGCTCCAGGTGGAACATGAAGAAGATTTACGGGTGGAACCAATAGATATTTTGGATAAGAAAGTCAAAGTGCTTAGGAAAAAATCCATAGGGTTGGTAAAGGTTCAATGGACCTGCTACGGTCCTAAATATGCTACATGGGAGCATGAAAAAAACATGTGGGAAGAATACCCATAAAATTTTGACAATTTTGAAGAAAACATAATATAAGAACACAAGACCCCATTTTGAGCAGCGAGAGTTTCAGAACCGCATTTCAGAGTCCTAGCCAACACTATGTTGGGGACCCTGATAAAAAAATGGTACAACCCGATGGAATGAGAGCAATGAAGGGGGGTACATTCCTTGGGTCAACGAGTTGAGAGGAATATGAGATTATGGTTGGAACTGTTGCTGGAGTTGTAAAATTGCATATTTTTTTATTTAGTTCTTAGTATTGTGATGTAAATTTGTATATGTATATATATTGACATAGTGTGCATTGAGGAGAACGCATAATTGTAGGGGCGGAATGTACCATCCCCACTAAATCCCTAGTTTAATTAATGCTTAATGTAAATAGAATGTGTGGCTACGACCAAATGATGTATATTCGAATTGTATTTCTGAATTTTAATAATAAAATGTGATACCAACTATGTTGATGCATGTAACATAAGATATGTACTTCCACATAGGCTTAGTGTCTAGCATGTGGAGCTCGTTCAAATTCTTCTAACTCTGAGACTTTACTTTAATTGAAGTAATTAATTAAAACAATGCACTTTTATTAATGAGTTGAGTTTTATCTAAGGAAATGATTTAATTAACATTAGTGAATTAAATAATAACTGTTGATCTCAAGTGAGGTGAGAAGTAATCTCAACCATCAATCATTTTGGAGATTAGGGTTAGGTCATAACTCAATCTTATAAAAGCAAGGCTAGAGTGAAGAAGAAAATATTTTTACATAGAGATACCAAAGAAATAATTTTTCTAGCGTGGAGTCATTCAAGAGTGTAAAAGAAAAGAAATACTTTTGCTTACACATGAATGAGTGAGTAAGATCAAATATATTGGGCGAAGAGTATTTCATCCAAGTGTTGATGTAGAAAGAGTTGAATCACTAAGGACTATGATTCAAAAAGATCTTGGATAAGTGGAGAGGGATTTCCATCTAGAGATCTAGGCAAAGGAAGAGAGAGAGATCAACTGTTCAACAAAGGGATGAGCCGTCGCAAGCAATGCATATTTTTTGGTATGGGTCATGTAGATAGTTTGGGTTTTGGCGTTACGATCACACAAATAGCACATGAAAACGCGAGTATCAGGGTAATAGTCACGTTGTTTTATTACAATACCATGCAATAGGTTTGGCATCAGATCAGGAAGTTAGGTGCATATGTACTTTGTCTCATTTCTATTTGGGCCATTTTCCTAGTAAGAGATCCCTTGTAAGCTTGGAAGTTATTTGAATGATAAGATTAGTTTATGGGCATAATATATTTGTGTAGTGTGTGATATTTTGGTTTCCTTATTTATGGTTCCGCTGTAATGTTTAGTTGATAACTCAACCATTCTTTTATTTAATAAGTGATTTATTTGGAATTAATTGTCGGGTGCTGGGTTAATGAAGTTTCAACATGGTATCAAAGTTGTCTCTCTAAGAGGGAGCCAATATTAGGTTGAAAAAATGACATATCTATTGGATCATGAGTGTTGCGATGGGTGTTTGAAGGACCAAACATAGATCCACTAATTTTGTAGCAGATCTATTGGATCTATAGAAGATCTTATCAGATCAATAACCAACAGGCAGGGATCGAAGGAAAAATTTCAGGGAAACAACCATATTGTAGTCATACAGAGGAAAACACATTTATTCTTTTACAAGTCATGTAGACCGCGTGGAAAAACCCAAGTATCAACGTAAAAGTCGAGCTGCTAGCGTAGATAGTGTGTACAAAGATCGTACATGACAATACATGGGAAATTTCACCAGAGGGTTATCATATAAGATCTTGGAGATGTCAACTGGATTGCGATTTGAGGATAGGTTGGAATTTTTTTCCAACTAGAGTCCTTGGAATGAGAGAATCATGTTGGTGCTGATGGATAATGAGATCTGAGAATTTTCTAATACTTGGATCACTCCTCCATCTGATGTGGTAGAATTGGTCATTCATAATTAGAAGGATGTGAAAACCAAATGCATAATTATAGATGGGGTGAAGGATAATTTGATCCCTCATTTATCGGGAAAGACACTGTCAAGGACACGTGGGAGGCTTTGAAGGGACTATTTCAGAGTAAGAATGAGAATCACAAAATGGTGATGAGAGAGAAGCTCATAGACACTAGGATGACAAGATCAAACATGGTGACAACTTATCTCACCCAGATCTGAAAGGTTCGAGATGAATTGGCTGCAGTTGGGGAGACAATGACTAATTTAGAATTGTTGAGGACGACATTAAAAGGCTTCACGAAGCAATTGTCACCATTTATCAAAGGGATTGTAGCACGTGAGAACCTCCCTAATTGGTCAAGGCTTTGAGATGGATTTTTTCATGAAAAAATTCGAGATGAAGAACTGAATGGAGTCCAACACAAGCATGATGATGAGAACCTTGCTCTTTCCAGCGAGACAAAGAAGGGAAAGTTCAAGAAGATTGTTAGTGGAAAGTCTACCTCTCAAGATGGAAATAAGAAGGACATGAGAAAAGTCAATTTCTTTGCATGTCACAAGTTTGGGAATTATGCAGGGCAATGTCCGAACAAGAAAAAGGGTTGGAATGAAACACAAATAGAGTTAGGTGTGTTGAAAAAGACTCAAATGGATGAGTTTTCCAAGAATTTTGAACATACAAAGTTCTTAGTTGTTTTCTAGACTACCTTGGGCACCATATCAACTAGTGCATGGGTAATAGATAGTGGAGCCACATGTCATATGAAAGGAGCACGAGAATTGTTCGAGAGACCCATAGAGTCAGACTCATATGTGCACGTGAAACTTGGTATGGGGACCAAGAATGCATTAAAGGGATTTGGAACAATGCCATTCATGATGGAGTTAGGAGGTATATTGAGAGTGATGGACATGTCGTAGGTGCCAAAACATAGGATAAGTGTTCTCTCAGTCTCAATGATTGAGAAGAAGGTATTTGATGTAGCGTTCTAGGATGGAAAGACGTTGATCAAACCCAAAGGATATAGCTTAGACACTACCACTGTTTTTGGATTTAGAGAGAGAAAATTGTATAGGCTAAAGGGCGAGCCTATGTGAGCAATGGAAAACAACAAAGTGACAGAGGACAACGAGCATGTAGCTTCGAAGGTTGAGATACTCATAGGGAGTCAACCTTTAGATTCAGGTGGAAATGATCAGTCTTCCAAGTCTATCAAGGAGTCATAGTACGAGATGACTATGCAGGATGCTCAGGAGAAAGAGGCTTCTAGGAGCATGATTAGAGGGAAGTATTAAAAGACAAGTTTGAGTGAGATGGTAGGGATAAATTTTATTTGAGATGGAGAAACCAATCAACTGGATTGGAGGGTAACCATGGTAGTGAGACAAAGCCACATTCAGGTGGTAGAAATACATTCCTCACTAAGAGGGAGTGTTTATGCATGTACCATTGGACAAACACTTCCACATAGGATTGATGTCTAGCATGTGGAAGTCGTTCAAAGACTTCTAACTGTGAGACTTTACTTTAATTAAAGTGAAATTCTTTTATTAGTGAGTTGAGTTTTATTTAATCAAATGCTTTAATTAACATTAGTGAGTTAAATAATAGCCGTTGATCTCAAGTGAGGTGAGAAGTAATCTCAACCGTCAATCACTTTGAAGGTTAGGGTTAGTTCATAACTCATTCTTATAAAATAAAAGCTAGGGTGAAGGAGAATACATTGTTATCACACAAACCTGCACTTGTAGAGCAAAAGTATCAATGCTTAAGTGCAAATATTGCGTAATTGAGAGGGAAGGGCCACCGTCACCACAAGGGTGTAGACCCTCCTACTCCTTGAGGTAAAATTTGTATCCTCTCAAAGATAACGATGATCAAATTTAGTGGAGGGTGTAACCCCTTTTACTCTTCCGAGGGTTTCAAAGACTATTCTTGAATAAAAGACAAATATATAACATTTAATTGTATAAAATCCACTTACAACCCAAGATGAATGCATGCTAAACCCTTGTATCCAAATATCATCCACCAAATATCCAAGAGAAACCATCCATAAACATAAATCCTTATTCCAAAGCACCAATCCAAGACAAATGTTCCAAGAAAATTTCAATAATTTCAGACTTTCAAAGGGAAAATCCCTCAAGAAGTTGTGATCCAAATGAAAGGAGATGCCTCTCTATTTATATAGAAAAGCTCAACCTCCTCTCAAAATAAAATAATAATTTTTAATCTATATTTCCACTAATTCAGCCGAAGGAGGGGCAAAAGGCCCTCTTCAACAATAAATAAAAAATATACAAAATTTGGGCTTCTTATGCCATTTTTACAAAATCAAGGGGATAGAACCCACAGTAGTAACCCACTTCCATAAATGAAGGAAAAAATGGGGTGTTGATGCATCGTCCAACCTCCAAAGGCCCTTTCATAATGAAACCTTCTACAAGTAGCCTTCCAAGCATGAGAACATGGGGCTTCAAAATGACAACTTAGTGCCAAATCCCCCTCAAAGCATGGTTTATTCACCAATCACAAGCAATATATTCAATGTGTGGACATGTGGGATTCGAAAGTTTGGCATGTAGCCCCCAAACAAGCACAATTTAGCCTTCAAAACCTTAATGAAACTTGCAACCAAGACAAAACCCTTCAAGTGGATGCATAGAGAAACACATCATATCACAAATCCTTGTTCAAAGACTTTAAACAATTCTCCAAAAATTGGCCCCGCTCAACTTTGTTTCAGGTCGACTGAATTAAATATTCTCATCCAAATCAATTTACAAAAGAAAATACAGGTTGGTCCAAGACTTATGTTTTTTTAAGCATGGGTTGGCTCCAATCAAAATTTAACACTCAATATATTATCAAATACATGTAGGTTAGCCCCATTTCTACTTCATATGTCGACTCCAATGTCTAAAAGAAAATTACATCAACACATATATAAACCAATCAACTGCTCATTATACATTAAGATTTTTTTCTTTTAGGGCACCCCTTCTCTGCAATTTCCTCAAGGATTCATGATAACAATCCCTAAACCTTCTGACATGATCTTGGGCTGTTCTATCTCAAGGGGAGGTTGCATGTGTGTACCTCATATGGAAATATTAGTTGCTTGACACTCTATGACAAGGATCCTTCAATGTTGTTTCTACAAGTTTTCTTCTTCATGGCTGGTGGGCCTGCACGTATTTCCTTTCTGATTCATTTCAAGGAACATTACCTTTGCTTCTTGATATCAGAGTTTGAACACAACTAAAATGTAACGCTCCAATTACCAACCATTTTTTTTTTATTCCTCAATAAACATAAAGCCATGCTGTTATGATTAGTAATTGTCTTGTATAAAGGTGATTAAAATGTATATTACATGTGTTCTATTTAACATTATTATTTAATGGTCATGGCGTTTCCATGACAGGGTAAGAGATCATTGACGATAAAAAACACATAATAATTCTACTCTCATTTCATTCACCAACATTAACAAGATCTTCTCTGATTCCCAGGTATTACAACTTCTCTCATTAATTTTCATGGTTATGATTTCTTTCATTGATATCCTCACAAGCTAACATATATAGTTGTTTCTTGTAGAAACAAACCATAACTATAAGAGTTTGGACTAAATTTTCGATGCACAAAGGTAAGCTTATTCATTTTTATCAATATATAGAGTCCAATGCAATTTGTATTACCTATTTTATTATGATATGATAGTCATACCTTGCTTATTTAAAGATTTATTTTATAACTGATATACCGTATCCCACTAGGTCACAACCTATACCTATTGATGAGCAAAAATAATCTATACTATACCGATGTGGTTCTAATGGAAGGAATCCACAAGTTTCTCTTGTTAAAAAATCTTGTGTTTGCCATGGATATTGGAATT
The DNA here is from genome assembly GCA_000966675.3 of Picea glauca. Classification (NCBI taxonomy): domain Eukaryota; kingdom Viridiplantae; phylum Streptophyta; class Pinopsida; order Pinales; family Pinaceae; genus Picea; species Picea glauca. The sequence goes on along the minus strand of JZKD02S2302555.1, from coordinate 320,934 downwards.
AGGGTTTTTATAAGTGCATAAACTCATACAACTATTTCCATACACCCATCACGTCATTAACAAGTGCTGCATGGCAGCGTAGTCCCTGCCAGGTTGGAATGGGAATAAATGCGACCGAGTACAGACACATGGGTAGGAAGTTGAAATACATGGAAACATAAAATAATTAACATTCACGAATTAGTTTTATTTAAAACAAGGGCTGGTGGATACAAAATAAATTGAAATTTATCAAGTTATAGGTTCCTGGACAACATAAATTATACATATGAAATTTGTAATTTTATAAAGTAGATATTTACTTTTATAGATACGAAATATGTACTTTTATAAAGTATGGGAAAGAGATTCCATACTTGGCAGTTTTTTGGATCGCGGGTTCTCGGGCTGACGCGCTAAAAATTGGGCTCTATTGTTCCGTGCCCTACAAATAGCACCCAGAGTTCCGTGACATATAAATTGACAATTGGAGTTGTGGACTATTTCAAATTTAAGGGCGTACGTATGTTCCAAAAAAACTAGCATCAACATAAATTATAGATACCAAATATGTAATTTGATTAAGTATATATATAGAGCATGGGGGTTGTCGGGCTGGCAGGTTGAAAATTGGGCTTGTGTTGTTTCGTGCGCTACAAATAGCACCCAGAGTTCCGCGACATACAAATTAACAATCAGACTTGTGGACTATTTGAGATTTAAAGGCCAACGTCTGTAACATAGGTTCGTGGACAAAAGCATAAAAAAATAGCAATACCGAATTAGTTTTCTTTAAAACAAGGGCTCTTGGATAGAAGAAATTGAAATATATGAAATTATAGGTTCGTGGACATGAGAAATTATACATATCAAATATGTAATTTGATTAAGTAGATATATAGAGCATGTACGGAAGCGTCATTCCGGGTTGTTGGGGTGTTGGGATGAAAATTGGGCTTTTGTTGTTTCGTAGCCTACAAATATCACCAAGAGTTCTGTGATATACAAATTGACAAGCGGTCTTGCGGACTATTTGAATTTTTGGATCGCGGGTTCTCGCGCTGCCGGGTTGAAAATTTGGCTTCTGTTGTTCCGTGGCCTACAAAAATCAAATATGTAATTTGATTAAGTAGATATATAGAGCTGAAAAATGTTGGGGTTGTGAGCTGAAAATTGGGCTTCTATTGTTCTGTGCCCCACAAATAGCACCGAGAGTTCCGCGATATACAAATTGACAAGCTGTTTTGCGGACTATTTGAATTTTTGGATCGCGGGTTGTCGGTCTGGAAGGCTGAAAATTGGGATTTTGTTGTTCCGTGGCCTACAAATAACACCTAGAGTTCCGCGATATACAAATTGACAATCGGACTTGCAGACTATTTGAATTTGAAGGGGCTCGTGTCGAATAACGAAATTGAAATAATAAACTCAATAACTTATCTTTCTATCAATAAAATCATTTATAATTAATTAAAACAAGTTTAGTATTTCCGAATTAGTTTTCTTTTTTACATATGCCGGTGGACAAAAAAACAAAAAAAATAGTACTGACGTCTGTTACATAGGTTGGTGGACAAAAGTACGAAAACAATAACATTCCCGAATTAGTTTTTTTTACAAGAGCGGGTTCTCGACTTAGCCAGTTTTTGGATCGCGGGTTCTCGGGTTGGGGACCTGAAAATTGAGCTTTTGTTGTTCAGTGTCGTACAAATAGCACCGACAGTTCCGCGATATACAAATTGACAATCAGACTTGTGGAATATTTGAATTTTAAGGGGCTTATGTCCAAAAAATTTAGCATTCGCGAATTACTTTTCTTTACATAGGTTTTACATACGATGGTGGAGAAATTGACAAAAAATATAGTACCAATGTCTATTACATAGGGTGGTCGACAAAAGGACCAAATAAATAGCATTCCCGAATTAGTTTTCTTTAAAACAGAGGCTCCTCGACACAAGAAATTGTAATTTATGAAATTATAGGTTCGTGGAGACCATAAACTATACATAACAAATACATAATTTTTTAAAGTAGATATTTACTTTTATACATATGAAATATGTACTTTTATAAAGTATGGGGATGAGATTTTATAGAGCAAGGACGGAGCCCTCATTCTATACTTGCACGAAGGCTTGATTCCATACTTAGGTAGTTTTTGGATCGTGGGTTCTCGGGCTGGCGGGATGGAAATTGAGCCTCTGTTGTTCCATGGCCTACAAAGAACAACCAGAGTTACGTGATATACAAATTGACAAACGAGCTTGAAAAATATTTTAATTTTAAGGGTCTTTGTGGCAAACAGTATGAAGGACATGTGGTAAAGATGCAAGAAATGACATACTCTCTATATGTTTGAGTAGAAAGAAAGTAGTGAACACAATTTTATGACATTTATATAAAAAAATAATAAAACATGTTACATATTCCTGGAAATTTAAAGAAACACACACACACACACACACACACATGTGAAATATGATATCTCAAATTTGAGTGAGTGATTTATGTCATACTTAATTTTGAAAATGACAAGGCAGGAGAAAATATGCATCAGAAAAAAAAAGAATTGAGATAAAATAAACAAAAAGACTTCACATTCAACATAGCTGAAGATAAAAATATAGGAACACATAAAAGCAGAAAAAAAACTAGCATTCCCGAATTAGAGCATGGACAAAACCCTCATTCCACACTTAGCCAGTTTTTGGATCGCGGGTTCTCGGGCTGGAGACCTTAAAATGCTTTTGTTGTTCCATGTCCTACAAGTAGCACCAAGAGTTCCATGATATACAAATTGACAATAGGACCTGCAGATTATTTGAATTTTAAGGGGCCATGTCCCAAAATTTTAGCATTCGCGAATTAGTTTTCTTTACATAGGTTTTACATACGGTGGTGGACAGAAACACAAAAAATATAGTACCAATGTCTGTTACATAGGGCGGTGGACAAAAGGACCAAATAAATAGCATTCCCGAATTAGTTTTCTTTAAAACAGGGGATCGTGGATACAAGAAATTGAAATGTATCAAATTGTAGGTTCCTGGAGAGCATAAATTATACATAGCAAATACACAATTTTTTAAAGTAGATATTTAGTTTTATACATGCAAAATATGTACTTTTATAAAGTATGGGGATGAGATTTTATAGAGCATGCACGGAGCCCTCATTCCATACTTGCACAGAGCCCTCATTCCATACTTAGGCAGATTTTGGATTGCGGGTTGTCGAGTTGGCGGGCTGAAAATTGGGTGTCTGTTGTTCCATGGCCTACAAAGAGCACCCACGGTTCCATGATATACAAATTGACATGCAGACTATTTTAATTTGAAGGGCCTTTGTGGCAAAATCCTGAAGGACAGGTGGTAAAGATGTAAGAAATGACATACTCTCTATACGTTTGAGTACAAAAAAGGTAGTGAACACAATTTTATGACATTTATATAAAAAATAATGAAATTTGTTCCATATTCCTGGAAATTTAAAGAAACACACACACACACACACACATATGTGAAATATGATATCTCAAATTTGAGTGAGTGATTTATGTCATACTTTATTTTGAAAATGACTAGGTCAGAGAAAATATGCATAGGAAAAAAAGATAATCGAGATAAGATAAACATAATGACTTCACATTTAACATAGCTGAAGATAAAAATCTAGGAACACATAAATATATAGGAGACAAAATAATAGTTTTATTTGGAATATATGAAAAAAAAATAGTTTGTTACATATCCCTGGAAATTTAAATGCATTTGTCATATAGACTGGGATTGGGGCTCCCGCGGACTATAACAGAAATATGTACAAGAAATTGGACTATGGAAAGAAGTCGGACACGGTAGAATGTAATACCTGAAACGTAGAAATGGGAAGATCAGTTTTTGGCTATAGATTTCTACTAAGAAAACTTGGAATAACTGGATTGATAAAGAAAGGACTATCACTATACACTTACAGGGATGGTACGCATAAGTAATTTTGGTGTTTGCTTGGTCATGCCTTTCCCTGTTGGTTTTTGTGGGTGGCCTTCTTGAATATATGGATTGATAAACAAAGGATTTATGCATTTCCCTGTTGGATTTCGTCGGTGACCCACTTCAAGTTCTCTTCAATATAGCTTCTCAAGGGGGAGATGTTGATGTCATTGCAGATTTTAATGCTGAAAACTTCATTTTATAATTCTCTTAGATCAATTGAAATTTTACACAGAGCTTCATGAATCTATTCATTATGTACCGAATACCGGACTAGCCAGTTGTCCACCTCTTCTTCATGATATTCAAGAATCCTATAAACTTTTTCTAAAGACAAGGTCTTCAAATTATCAATTTGTTTATTGAAAGCTTGCTTGGTTAACGCCAACGAGTTGAGGATTAAGCTGGGGTCCTGGAAGCTCTTTGTCTTTCCTGCTAATTCTATTTTGGTGAGCTTTGTGAATAATTTTTCTTTCTTTGATATTTCTTGCTCACATGATTGGATGATGAGATACATGTTCTTCACTTTCTCTTTCCAGCATGCTTCTAATTGAGTGAGCCGTTTATTGGACGAGAGATCATGTTGTCTTATTTTCATCTTTGGCATATTGTTGACATGAAATACAAAAGGGATGACCATGTGCACATAGAAAGTTTCTTCATTTTTTAAATCCGTCTACAGAAGTAGGAGCAAGTTATGTGCCCTGCCCCCCAGGGAATCCATATTCTGTGATGTTTCCCAGGCCTTAGTAATTAGTTCCATTCTTTTGTTGATATTTTTCTCCGCATATCCTCTATAGGATGCGAGGAAGCTGGAGGACCCTTTTAGATTTGTTGTAGGGGTGCACGCAGTCGCAGGGATGGCTATTTCCAAAGAATTTCCAAGCAATGGCATAGGAAACAAAGCTTCCTCTAATTCCTTAATCTGGTTCTTTAGTCTGGCATTTTCGGCTTCAATGACTCCAACAGAATCATGAAGAACATCTCCGGTTTCCATGTGAAGTTGAGATATTTAGACGAATGCATATTGGCAAGGTCAAGTTCTGAACGATGTTTTATTTTCTTATTTTTTACATCTCTTTTTTTAATTTTTTTGATTCAGTTTCAAAAACAACACTCTGGAATACGAAGGATTCATTTTCGTCAAAAATTTCGGTATCAACCATGTCCATTGAGTAGGCATGCTGAATTGCGTCTCCGGGATGATCAAGGTTGCAGAAAATGCTTTCCAGATCAACGTCAAGATCCATGTTTTCACTGTAAATTTCGGGCTGCTCCGCCTCCCTTACAATTATTTTTCCCTTATTCTGCACGGGAAGCTCGTGAGGAAGATGTTCACTGTATCTCTACAGAACTGCTGTGGAGCTGCTGCCAGTAGTTTATGGAAACGTTGGTTTGCTCCAGACGTTGCTTGAAATGAAGAAATGGAGGGGACAATATAACCCCCCGGAAACATTGCTTCAATGCGTGTGAATGGAAAATATCCTCATTAATGACAATATCTATGCATGCTGTATGGTGACCTGTTAGAAGTAAAGCTTAATTATTGCATACTTAGAAGTGTGAAGGTGGCGGTTACGGCTAAGAACATTTAAGGATTGGAGGTTTCATGAACGAACCAGGCTAGCGACGTGCGAATGACATTCCATGGTATTTGAAATTAAGACTGGGAAGAGATTGGAGGTTTTGTGAAGGAAACAAGCCAGCGGCATGTGAATGACATTCCATGGAATTTGAAATTAAGGGTGGGAAGGGGTAAGAAAATCCTTCGCAAAAATTGCATTGATGGCAGAACTTCTCGAGCCTTGTGCGCATCAATGACATCTTAAACGGTGCCTCCACGATGACCTGTTAACATTAAAGATTTAGAAAGAAGACACACACACACACACACACACACACACACACACACTATTTCTTATTATTCACATGTGTGAAGGTGACGGGCACGTGGAAGAGCAAGCAAGGAAGGAATGACCAAGTCTGAAAGTGCATGGTGAAACTGCTAAGTGTCCAATGATGAAACTGCATGAATCAAAATTGTTCAGCTAACAAAACCAAAGGTTTGGGTCCGACTCCCAGTGCATATTTCATAATTCATGTGCAACACCAACTCTGTGGTTACCAGATCAGTATGTGTAGAAACGAAGGAAAAATAAAAATGTACCTTCATAAAGTATGGACATGAGATTTTATAGAGCATGTATGGATATGGCATTCCATACTTGGCCACTTTCGAGATCACGGGTTCTCGGGCGGGCGAGATTAAAAAAAGGCCTATATTGTTCGGTGTTCTACAAATAGCACACACAGTTCCACGATATACAAATAGATAAGCGGACTTGCGGGGTGGTTGACATTTTATAGACCATCCACAGTTTCTGGATCGCGGGTTCTCGGGCTTGTGGGGTAAAAAACGAGGCTCTATTGTTTGGTGTCTTACAAATATCTTATGACAATAAATTGACAAGTGGATTTGCGGGTTGACCGGCTCAACATTCTACTCCAAGGCTGGCGAACTCCCAAAAATGAGCAATACATACCAAATATGCACAGATCCCTTATTACATACTTAGACACTTATTTGGATCGCGGACTTGCAGACTGTACATTGGGCCGATTTCTGCCATATAGAAATTCAGTTCTCAGGCTGGCGGGCTCAAAATTGCCTAAGCAAAGCAAAGGGCTCCATCCTACTCCTAGTGCATATTTCATGATTCATGTGCAACACCAACTCTGTGGTTACCAGATCAGTGTGTGTAGAAACGAGGAAAAACTAAATATGTACCTTTATAAAGTATGGACATGAGATTTTATAGACCATGTACCGATATCACATTTCATACTTGTGGGTTCTCGGGCGGGAAGGGTCAAAAAATAGGCCTCTATTGTTCCGTGTTCTACAAATAGCACATACATTTCTGCGATATACAAATTGACAAGCGGACTTGCGGGGTGGTTGAGATTTTAATTCGAGTAGAACACCATCTGTATGCTCACCAAAACGATATGTGTAGAAATCGGGGATACATATATGCTTTGAAACATAGAAATATGAGTTTGCAATAAGTTTGATGTATATGTCATAATTCAAGTGAAATACCAATTGTATCATGATCAGACCAATATGTGTCTAAGAAAAACATACTGTATTGAGGAATGGGCACATTGGACCAGACATGGTCAATAAGTGCGTTTTGCAGAAGGCCTATGTTGTTCAAAAGAAAGCAGAGACTGTATTTGCACATGTAGTTTTCCAATTCTTTTGTTTTGCTAGTATTTTGTAGCATGTCAATATTGAAGTCTCCTACAAGTACAATGGGTCCATTCACATGGAAATGGACCAATGCATTGGAAATAACATGCACTATGTTGGAGAATGCTGCATGGGGAGCAACATATAGATTCAATATTGCAACTTCTGTTTCATGGGAATTTGTTTTTGCAAGCACCAGTTCAACATTCTTTTCTTTGATATGTATATGGTCCAAAATTGGTACATGTTTTTTCACCAGTATCATCACCCCATGTGTAATGTAACTTGATATGCAATTGTGATTTGAGAATTGTTTGTTCTGCATGCATAATGCCATGTGTGTTTCCTTCAAGCACAAAATAACAGATTGCATTATATCATAGTCATTCAGTATATCATCCATGTGTGCATTTAAGCTGTGTGTGTTAAGCGAGAGAATTGATACAGATGAATTTGTTTGTATGGATTGGTAATCATAATGCATTTGCCATTTTGCGGTGGTCCTGAGTCGTTCCATTTCAATACCAACTTTATGTTTCACTTTGAAGTTATCTTTGTGAGAGGACTTAGTAAATACAAGGAGTCTATGCTTCTGACACAGGACAATGCTGTGTATACAAGTCCATGTATGCGAATTCCAACAGGCTGAAATGCAACATTATCAAGTGTTAGTCCTTGTGATCTGTGGACTATACGTGCACATGCAAGTTTAATCGGAAACTGTTTTCGAATCTTCAGTTGACCTGTCTTTGTTGATGTCGATACTGGCTTCGATATTCACAAAATAGGTGTCCAATCACTTCCAGTGTTTGAATTATATAGATAAGACAACTTGCTTTCTTGTCGCTTTCCTATATGCGGTTCATGGAACTTAATCCAAAGGACATCCATTTTTTCTATCTTCATATAGCCTTTCAGTATTCCATCTGCAACATTCACCAAGCCATCCTGTGAATCATGTTTGCAGGCATATATTTCAACCATCATTTCTAATTTGAGGACAAGATGCAAAGATAAAGTGACCGAATGTTCATGACGTGGCACATTTCCATGGTTGTCTTCTTCTAGGTCAATCAAATTGATGATTATATCATCGCCAGGCATGAGCGACAACATGTGGATGTTCTGCTTTGCAACATCCTTATTTCCGTAGAATGGGTAAGGGAACGTTGGGTATGTTGGTGCAAGCCGTAAGCACCTCAAATTGATATAGGTCAAGTCATCATATGTTTGGTTGTTTGTGCACATTCTATTCAGAATTGCAATGAATGTTTCATCTGTCTGACGCATTGTAGTATGCAACTCAAAGAATTTAATATTGTCTCTCCAAAATTCATGGGTGATTGTTTCCATGTTAACAGTAGGTTGTTAAAATATCAAAGAATCTTGGATGGGCTTTGCCTGGTAAAGATCCCCACAAAATATCATGTCAATGTTTCAAAAGTATTTCGTCTACACATGTTTTATGCTTCTTAGTCGACTGTCAATGGAATACAAGAACCGACTCCCAATCAAAGATGCTTCATCTATAAAGACAAATTGGATTTCCTTATAAATCTTAGATAATGTATCCAAAATTTCCTTGCTAAGTGGAAGAAACCGTGACTTGTTAAAAGACATTAAAAATGCAGAGTGGACTGTTGTTCCACCAACATTGTATGCAACTTTTCCTGTGTATGAAACTATTAGGCCCTTTGGTTTCATAAGATCAGAGGAATGCTTTGAATCATAGATTCATATAAGAATTTGGAACAATGCTTTCGCTGTGAATGTCTTGCTTGTTCTTGCTTCGCCTGTAAGGAACACGTGCACATGACTGTTCATGTTCAAGCGTTTTTTAAGAGAAATGTCCTTTAGAATTGTTTGTTGTTCGCGATTCAACAGACGTCTTATTCTGTGGTATTCTTTATTTTCAATTAGGAAATGATGTTTTGTAACTTGAAAACCAATATTGATACTTTTTTCACTTCCATCCGCTGGAAGACGAGGCAAATCCGCTTGTAAGTCATAGGACTCGGAAGGAGTTGTGGTTTTTTTGGGTTTCTTAATGTCTCATCATGATCGCCAGGGTTTTCTAGGTAATTAAGTGCAACTTCTAGATCGCCCCATGTTGGATTAACATTGTAGGTAAATATAGCTTCATTGATGTGCACTATACTCTCAGATGCAACATACACAACCTCCCATGTAGAGAAGTTATGTATCAATGTGTCTTCATTTTCATCGAATGAAACATATAGCAACCATTTTTCTCTACAATAGTTTTCATAGTCACAATATTTATTGTATTTGACAAACCATATCATAGAGGTTTTTTTTCTTTTTGATATGGGTGCACCATTTTTTTTGTAATGCGATACAAATTCTGCTAAGAAGATATGCCTAATAGGAGATGGATGCTGGACATAATAATCAATAATAGAGTGACATACCACGTCCTCTGAATTGTCAGGCTCTTGTTGCAGCAAAACCGATGGTTTAAGCACAAATGTGCATTTTTCAAGTGGAGATGTGTTTATGAAGACACATTTTCTTGAACTGCAAGTGAGGGGCAAGGAAAGTGCAATGTGAACTGCTTGCTGAGCATACATTTGTTGAAGATTAAGAAATGTATTGCCAAGTGTGCGTATCATTTGTATGGCATCAATGTGACTTCTTTCATGTTCTTTGCGTATTCTTCTGAATGAACTTGTCATAGATTTGTCAATCTTCATCATATACGAGGTACACTACGATGCTGCAACATATGCATTCAACACTTATTGCGCATCTATATTTTCTTTCCACATAACTGGCATGTCCTTGGAGAAATTGTTGTTCCAAATATGGGAGAGTTTTCGTTTAAGGAAAAGTGTTGGTTTCTTAAGCGTACATTGTATGGCTTGGATGTACTCATCTTCTGATAGATTTCCCTGTGTCAAGAAGGCATCAAAGCTCATCATTTCATCAAATCGTCCTTGTTCTAGAAATGAGAACAAGGATTTATATTTCTCAACAACAACATTGTCCTCTAAACTAACTGGCTCTATGATTCTTGTAGCTCTCATTGGTGGCATGAGAAAGTTGTATCTGCAATGCGAGTTTTTTTGTTTTCTACAACTTTTTGTATGGTAATGTCTATAGACTTTCGCAAGTTCTCGATCCAAATGATCTGTGTTCCATGTTATGTATTTATCCACAAATTGTTCGATCTCTGAATTGTTATCATCTCCATATACCAGTGCACCCTTTATCCACAACAATGCCTGGTCATGTTCATTTCCCCTATTTTGGAATTCAGTCACAAAAAAGTAGTCCGATATTTTTCCGAAAAACGTTTCATCATGGCATATCAATTGTCTCAAAGCATTTATTCTATGTCTATAGTAGCGAGTACATGCCACCGGGTCTTTTCTTATGAGGTAGTCAATGTCGTTATTTTCTAGTGTATCGATTTCTTTTTTACGTTTCCTGTTCCTATGCAAGTGAGATACGACAACCACCAATGGATCCCAACAATGCTCTACAATTGTAAATGTGACGAAAAATGTTGGTAGGCCCAATTGGCGGATCATTGCAAAAATATTTTTTTTTGTTTTGTTGCAAATAGTCAGGAGAGGTGTGGATGCTTTTGAAATCTATGTATCCAATATCAGATTTCATAATTTTTTCTAGGTTTACTTTGTACTTCACATCCTTGGCCAACAACTTTCTTTCTTGTAACTGGCCTTTTCTTATTCGGACCCACATGCACGACATAACTTGCTCTATTATTATGCGCATTGTTTTGAAAAACAAATTTGTTATGTGACAGGAGAAGTAACCGCTTGAATGTAGCAGCTCCCATCAGACTATTTTATAATAACTGAATCATTCTGTAATATTAGTGCCACGTGGATCTCCATAGAAGATTTTTGGAAAGTTCATTTCCTCAATGAATTTGTCCTTGAATATTCCAAGTGGACCTTGCCCCTCGACAGGTGCAATTTCGACAATTTTGTCTTGCAAGTCACAAATGCACTGTGAATCAGTGAATCCATGCACCAATGTTTCAGTAGGTGTTTCATTCTCTGATTCATCACTTGTATCAAAATCACTAGGATTTTCGAGAGTGTTTGCAGAGTTTCCATGTTCTTCTGCGAGAACACTATTCCAATTTCCATTTATACAAATGTTCTCTGCTTTGTACAGGGCCCTGGAACATAATTCCTTTAATTCTTTCATAACAACATGCACACACACTTTACCTGTATGATAGACATTTTTGTATCGCAAGCGTCTTTTCAGAGCCACAACGATTGTAATTGTATTGTTAATGAATTGTGGCAATGCTTTTTGCACAACATCTAACTGAACATGCACATTAATAATTGATCCCGTTAAGCCCATCTGGGGTCGTTTATATCCCCAAGGTCTGATTTGAGCAAATGAAATCCGCAGAGACACAAGTCTCTCCTCAAGTTCTGTAAGTGCACTTACATCTGCTAGTGGTGTATTACATATTATTTGGTTAGGGGTTGCAAACCGTGGCAGTTTTCCATTTTCAAGCGATCGTTTGCATGGAAGACAAACTTTCCCACTCGAAAATGGTTTATCGTGCACTGTCAAGCGAAGGTATTCTGCTTGCAAATCAGGCGTGGAATACTTACTGTTTTTTGAAAAATTCAATTGTTCACAAATTGCACATGCAATGGAAGGAGTGTCTTTCATTTGTTTCATGTAGGTATGTCTTGCATTTTTCTTTCACACGGAAGTATGGGTAGAAACTTTTTCCTGGTTTTCATTGCTACTATTGCATGGTGTTGCTTGTAGAAAATGAACTGGCACAGTTGCATGACCATTCTGGGATATGCGATTTCACCTGTTTATGTTATGCTCTGCACGAAAAAATTTCTTTACATTGTGATATGTGAGTTTCTCTCTAAAAGGAAGTGTAGCAATGTATTTTTTTTCTCTCACACATGACCTTTTTCAAGTTGTGGTAACTTACTCTACGTTTCTTGCCCAAGGGAAGGATGAGCTAGTGGCAACTGGGATGAATTTCACTCTCACCCAACTTCTGAGAAACTACTTTACGTTTTTTGTTCAAGGCCTCTATGGCCTTATCACAAGTCGGACGAATTTGACTAAAAAGCATTCCACGCCTATGCAGATTCGATGCCGTTTGAGTGGCATGGACAGTCAACCCTGAACTACCGATATGTCCAAGCAAAGGTTCATAATGGATATGTGTTGTATCTGTTTTCAACGAGAGGATGTCAATTGTTCGATCATAATTTGAATCAGTAACCCAGGAATGGATAGTGCCATTTGGCAAGGGCGACCACACCTGGATATTCACCCTGAATATCATAGACAACCATTACAAATATAATCTGCAACCCTCCATATTCCCTTTTTCATATGGAAGGGCCATGCTCACAAGGTATTTCTGCCAACTTCCAAATGCTGACATATTTTCTACGAGATATGGGCAAAGGTGCTGATGCAAGCACCTAAAATCCTATTGGATGCCGCCTATAATTGCATTGCAAAAGGACTGTATAGTGTAAATCCACAACGACTGAACATCGAACCCCGCTTCCACCAAACAACAAATTGCATTGAACAAACTATCTCCACAGCTAGAGACAACATTTGTTGCCAGCTGTAAACCATGGTAAACTATGCCATACAAAATCCATTTCCATTGCGCTTGAAGGTATTTTCAAATAACAAACAAGTAAATATGAGGACCTTCTAAATTGCATATGGAAATTTTTCTGTACAACAGTGGTTCATAATGGCCACTGAGGGCATTGACATCATGGAACAAGATGCAATATGGATTCTCAGATGCAGTTTTGTTGAATAGTAGATATCTTGTTTTTCTTGTCGATGACCATATGCCAACTGATATATTTATCTAGTTAGACAACCACCGTATACAAAATGTATCTCCCCAAAGTTCCCTCTCATGTGCAGGCAGAACTGGAGATGCAGACAACCGCATGTTTGAAAAATACGTAGCGACATCATGTATTCCATGCAACTGCCAAAGAAAATCAGATTCCAGCTCATATTCATAGGACTGCAAAGCCTGAGCATCGCCATTGTTATAATCTATCAATCCATTGCGCAGCTCGGTCGACGAATAGTGGAAATGCAATAGAACCTAGAATGTATCGAAAAGGCAATCCCCAACAGTATACGAGAATGCATCCAATCTAAAAATCCCATTGCTATGCAAAACCATGTCAATGCTGTCATGTATAATGGACTGTGTATCTATTTCATACGACTCAACATCTATTACTTCTTTCATCTCTTCAACTATCATTTTCAAGCTATTTTCTACATACTTTCAGTTTCGATGAAAACAGAGAAAAGCAGGGGAAAAAATAAGAGGTAGAAAAATAAAAAATAAAAGAAAAATAGGGTACCAATCCCCGTATGTATCTTTCAACCTTCTTCTTCTCAACTTGAATCCCCCCTATTCCCCATAGCAGATGAGAAGAAAATAGATTGACACTGGGAACTGAACCAAATGGAAGAAAGAACACAAATAAATAAAACCATAACTTTACTCAGCAGAAAGAGAATAGGTAGTAGACGCAGTTTTCCGACCCACAAAATAAAAGCATACCCTGCGTCTACACCTTGCCCAATGGTTCCCTCTTCTGATAGCTCCAAACTACTTTTCATAAATCCCTCTGCATTGCAATTTTTGGAAAATCTATGGATGCGACAGCCCCCATATGAAGACACATGGTTTCCAGGAACATAAACTAATAGCACAAACAAACATGGTCTGCAATAGAATTTGGAGGCAGGTACTCCCACCATTGAAAAACAACAACAACATGGAAACTTAACCGTCAACAAAGGATGACAAGAGCTCAGCCCCAAAAACTGCAAACCACAACAATAGTTCCAACAACTTGCAAAGTTGAAGAACAACAAAGTACCGAACAACCACGAAGAGCTTGAACTGCAAGTGCAGGACCTCAACTTTGCAAATTTGAATCAAACAAGAACCATAATCATGGAACGAAGCAACGAACAAGGATCAACCACTCAAGCAACGATGCCGACCATGAACAAAACTGTGTCGCAACACATCTGTACAATAAACATTTAAGACTGGCAGAGCAGTTAGGTAAACAGTTAAGACTGCCAGGACCGTTGAAGGGCGTAGGCATGTGCAAGAATTTAAGAAAATATGCAGAGTGGCAGGCTTGTTCTCTAGAAGAACGCAACAATAAAATAAAAATAACACATAGTAATTTGGTAGAGAATGTATTCTACCCAACATAAAATGCTAAGGGAATGTATTAATTGTCGGGTGTTGGGTTAAGGAAATTTCAACAAGCTGCTAGGGAATATGGACAAAGATGGGGGGTTGAATTAATCCACAAGAGAGGGGAGGGTCTAAGAGAATGTCTATGAGGGGTCTGAGGGGAAATTACCCATGTCCATTAATTCAACCCACTTCCTAAAATTACTTTTGGTATATGAACCTTCTGTTTGGTTTTTGAGTGTTCCCAAAGCTAATAATTGAATGCATATAAAATGGTGGGTGTGAGATGTTACATCCCATAGTTATTGGGAGCATGGGGGTTGATTACAGTTAGTTTGGGGAAGTGTGTAAGTTAAACAAGCAAGAAAAGAGGGGGAAATTTATATGGGCAGTTACAACAGTTTTAGAGAGTCAATGTTTTTGCATGAAGAATGAGCAAAGAGAAAAAAAATAGAGCTTGGAGCTGGAGCAACCATGGATGGAGAATTTTGGAGCTTGTTGGAGTGTTTTTGGAGTTGAAGATTGAAGAGCCAGGTTGTCAGGCCCGAAGAGTGAACTTCTGTGTGAGTTGCACTATAACAAGTGATTGCTGCTGTTTTTCTTGGTATCTAGTAGTGAGCTCCCTTAAGTTTTCCAATAGAAATATTCCCGGTTACTTGTGCCAGAGAGACCCTGATAAATGAATGGGATGCTCGTTGGATTAAGATCAATGAAGGGGGGCATTCCTTGGGTTGGGCAGGTTGAGAAGAAGAGAGCTGGTTTAAAATTGGGATAGTTTTAAGAGAATACCAAGGGGTTGTGGGATTTTCTGAGTTGTGAGTGGACAATGAGAGACCACCCTAGTTTGTGGATTGCTAGCCCCAACTTAGGGTGACTTGCTGTTGATATTTGGAACAACAAGTCTATGGTTTGGTGGAACGTCTGTCCCAAGGAGCTGGTTGCACAACTACTTTAAAAAATAAGTGTTTTATTTGTTGTATGTGTTAAATTTATTATTTAAATTGTTGTGCATCCACTCTATGTATGAGATTGATTTATATGATGTTGTGTTGAGTTATTTAAATTGCAATTATGTCGTTTTTATCATGGTGTAGATGCATTTAATTATGATATCAAACAACAATTAAATATTTGTATAAGTCGTAGTTGGTAAGCTACATAAAATTAGTTAGCAGAAAATCTTAATTTTTATAAGTTTTCCACACGCAATTGACCACATTTGGCCCGGGGAACACTACAATAATTGTATTGAAGCTTTGCTCATTTGGAGGTTTCCCTCTTCAAAGAAGCTCACGAACATTGCTCTCTTTTTAGATGAACAAAATGTAAGGGTTAACATTTTGCAAGTTCAATACTATTGTTTTTATTTTTTGTAGTTTATGTTTTTTTGACGTTGTTCTTAAATCTTTGTTTTTGCTATTGACACTACACAATGTGCAATGTTTGAAGGATTGCAAAACCCTTTAAAACTATGTTTATTCTATAATAAAAATATCAACTCAAATGTAAAATTGAGTTTTTAAAAATCAAATTATATTCTTTCATATTTGATTTATATCTAACATTATCTAACATTTTTTTATTTTTTTTTTCAAATTATATAATTTATCAAAACTATTTAACAATCAAACGATATAAAAAAATTATATCATTTATGTAAGATAATAACCCATTGATTTTATATTATTACATTAAAAGTTAGGTGGCAAGATGAACACACTAGTGTTTCTTATGTACCCTTGACAAAAAGTAATGAAAATTCCATTAGTAGGAACATTTAGAGTAGAGTATGAAATTTCATAGCAATTAGATATCATTTGCAACAAAATGCAAGGACGTTATTAAATATCTTTAAAATACTTACATTTTCTTCAACTTGCGAAACAATTGAAACACCATATAAAACATGATATACCATTTATATATTGGAACAAGTGAAGAAAGAATATATTTGGTTTTCACATAGATATTTAAATGATTAAAAATATAAATTCATGGTATTTTCAAGAATAGTGTCTATTACCTTAAAATTGAGTTGTAGCATATATTCCCTAAGATTTTAGCATCACGATCATGTATTTGGGGAAGATTATTATATGTTTGTGGAAAGTTTTTATATTTAGATGAAAAGTATAAGTATGTGTAGAATTCTAATAGGTACACAATTTCTTCTTAAGAAAATATGAAAAATTTATTTTTTAAAAATAATTTACTTAAATTGGTGAAATTTTTTATTATTTTTTATTTCTAATGCTTGTTATCATTCATAAAAGCATTTGATATGACTAAAGAATGTTTTAGAATTAGTTTGTTATCATTCATAAACATTTGATATGAGTTATTTATCGATTTTGCAACATTTTGATTTCATGTTAGACATCACCAATCCACATTCAAATGTTAGTTTGTTATTAGAACAACCATAGAAGCTCTCTTTTTCATGAAACGAATGACCATAGATAGAGAAAAGTGGTTTTTTCTTCTCGGGTGTACATGGCCAAGTCAATCAAGATAATGAATTGTGAATCCTAATCCACAAAACTATAATTCTTCTTGTTAAAACCCCAAATAACCCTTGAAAGACCTTAAAAAAGTATTTACAACATTAAAAATACTTAAAAAAAAAAAACCTTTGTTAACCCTCCCACCCTACATTCCCCTTTTAAAAAACTTTTGATAACCCTCTCCACCCGTAATTTTCTCCTAAAAATAAAAAAATTCCTCAATAAAACTCTTAAAAAAACCTCAATAAAACCTTTAAATTTTTTTAAAAACATTGATAAAACTTAAAAACAAAAAACAAATAACCCTTTACAAAACATAAATTGCCTAAAACAATCTTCTATAAAGCCTTTACAAAAGGTTTACTACCATTTATCACTCCTATCATCTCATCATCTATCAAATTTCCATCTCTCATCATTTCATCATTTGCCAACTCTCCATGACACGAGACAACTTCCATTCTCTTTATTATTTTTTATCCTCATCTATAATTTCTTTGAAAAGTGCTTTATTCTACATTAGACTTTATGCTAGAGTTACATCCATTTGAGATTTCCCAACAATGGTATATATAACCTTTATGATACAAGTGTATCTATTTAATATGTTGGACAGTAGTTTGACTCTTTGATTTCAGGAAAGGCTATATTTAAGTCAAAGTATCTCCTCATTGGTATGACCAATCTTCTCCTAGTGTTGGGTGGTAGTGGTAGTTTATGGTCAAATAAATAAATTCACCTTTAGCAAGAAGGTAAAAGAGTTTGCGTCAGTACTTTGTAGAAAGGGTCACTATGAGTCTCGCAATATAATAATTAACTAGTACTACAGTTGTCAAGAGTTTCATGTACCATTTTAGGTGTGAAATAATAAAGAAGGATTTGAAGGGGGTATTTGGTGGTGGCCTCCTCAAGAAGTAACACATTTGGAGGGAATACTTCATGCATGTGAACCCCTCCTACCCCTATGTCTCCCCCTCCAATTGGAGGTAGATGACCTAATCTCCACCTTTTATGGATGTAATTAACCTTTTGAACTTGTCATTATTTGTTCCCCTCTAATTGGAGGTAGATGACCTAATCTCCACCTTTTATGGATGTAATTAACCTTTTGAACTTGTCATTATTAACAAATATCTTATTAATCATTATGCAACTTCACTTGTTATTCCTTTTCATATCCCAAGTTACAACATCAAGAAAAAACCCTTCGGTACTTCCCCTCATTCCAAGGATGGTACCCAGGGTAAACCCTAGATTCTTTAGGGCACTATGTAATGTCCACATTTTCAGATTCTCTTATAATGCAGTTAGAGTTACTTCAAGAGGTTTGAGTCAACCATGTAAGAGGGGCGAGATTAGGTCATTAGTGAGCCCAAGAGGTTTGGAGGAGTTTTATGGGGCCCAACTCAAATTTATTTACCGTTATTCATCATCAGGATCATTTTCGCACAACTTATTCTTGGTTCCGTGGCATTCCGACAATTTTTGTAATTTTGGGTTATTATTGAGCATATTTTATTTAATTACACTTAAGGTACTATTTGGAGATTGTCTCTTGGATTACCATAGTGTAATAGCTCGTTGGAACTGGGGCAAAAATATTTACATGATAGGATGATGCAAAGTGACTTTCGGTGGCCAAAGAAGTCATAAAGGCAGGTTAATCAATTTTTCGAGTAAAAAGGTTCATTAAATTAATAAAGTGATTTAATAAAAAATACTAAAGATGAATAAAACGTCACTTGAGGAGAAAAATGTGAAAATGGGTATAAAAGAGAGATAGGGGCTCATATTCTCTCATTATGTTGATGATCATTTTCACTTGTATCTTTGAGCTCTGGCAGCTTGAACACTTTTAGTGAACAATCCCTAGAGATCATCAAGGAGGTGAAAGATTCCTTTGTTCCTGATCCAATCTTGGCCAAGGTGGTGAAATATTCCACCCTCACCATTCTATTCCAATCCAATTCCAGTTCTTGCATCTTCGGTGAAGAGGGGTGCAACTATTGGGAGTTTTTGCAGAGAGGGCGCACTGTTCAGTCAAGGATAGTTCGATTTTGATTTTTGGAGGGAGATATGATTGGGGTTGTCTTTGGCTCACTAAGGCCGACTTTTCTTGGCATTGTAGGGGGTTTCCAACCTCAATATTTATTTATTTTCATAGCTCGACAAATTTCATGAAGGAGGGTGCACTGGGGGTTTGAGATCCAATGATTGGTAGTCAGATTTGTCATCTATAGCTAGGGGATATTCTCATATGAGTTAGCCATCATTAGATCCATGGGCTTGCAGTCATTTCATGAATATTTTACATCAGATTTATTGTGTATATTTCAGTAGGGCGTAAACAACAAGGAGGGCATATTTATTGGTATGGGAATGGTGGGTTTTTCATGATATAACATCTCTTTTGGGAAGCCATCATTAGGGGATCGAAAAAGAGGATCATTGACACTATTTCCTTGCATTTTGGAGCCATTAGAGGAAAATAAAGTGGTTGTTGTATTACTTATATCATATCTCAAAATTACTACCATTGGACAACCATTTATAATAAATAAACAAGCAAGGATTGTGTGGAGCTATTTGTGCTTTTGCTGTGTAATACTTGTCATTTACTCTTATGTTTATTCTAGTCCATGTTCCACTTGAATTCGTGTTGTTTGATATCAGTTAAACTCAAAAACATGGATGGAAATACAAGCTACAACCATGTTATGGAAACTGTTTGACATAATGCCTCAATGAGAAAAACTTTCATATACATAAAAACAAGCAAATAATCATAAAAACAGATGCTTAGGGGGTTCTAAGGAGGTTGGAACTCATCCCATTGACTCTCTAAACACATCAGTAATCCACCTTGACAGTTGGGACAACAAGAGAGTTTATTTTGCCAAGGCCTTTGAGCAAACACTTTAAGTGTTTGAAAAAAGTTCTCAACCAATTAGATCTGATTTTTATATCATATTTGGTTGGGGAACATTACAGTGGTATCATAGTGTGAATCCTTCCAGCCTATGAGGATTTCTAATGAAGCATACAACATGTAAAGGAAAGATGAAAAATTAGATGGAACAACATGTGCTTGAGGTAGGAATAAAACTACGAATAAAACTATAGTCACACCCTCACTTCAAGTATACTCTCCTTACAATTCTCAAGCCATCAACAAAGATTTTATCTCAGATAGATCAATCTCCTTCATAGGTTATGATGGATGAAATACACCCATTAAGGGAAGATTTAGTTATGCCAATGTTATTGAGACACCGGGATGGAGGTGTGTCACTTATGGTGGCCACATGCATCAGTGAGATCATCGGGATGTCA
The DNA here is from genome assembly GCA_000966675.3 of Picea glauca. Classification (NCBI taxonomy): domain Eukaryota; kingdom Viridiplantae; phylum Streptophyta; class Pinopsida; order Pinales; family Pinaceae; genus Picea; species Picea glauca. Next base: position 300,609 of record JZKD02S2302555.1, on the reverse strand, counting down.
ACACCAAATGTTCCTTATGAGGATGATGTGATGAGGGATGCCTTTCAAATTATTATTTCCACTTTCCAGGGTTTGGGTGATATACATAGTACGTTGTTTGGAAAGAGGGTAACCCTTTTGGAGACAATGGAAAAGTTGGATTCACGTGTGGTGATGTGGGATATTGGATGTCATGATTTGATCCTTGAGTTGTTTCACATTTTCTTCTTTGTTGTCCGTGAAGCTCATCCAAGAAATGTGAAAAAATTAATGCAATCAATTATGACTCTTATGTTGGATGAGAGTGATGATATTCAAGAGCAGTTGGTGGCAGTTATACGAGCTTCCTTGGGAGGAGGCGGGAAGGGTGTTTCTTCAACTATACATAAAATTTCTATGTATGTGATGGAGCATTGTGAAAACCTGCTTGGGCCTTATTCGACCATACCACCTGATGACATTAACACATGTGATGGACAAGCGGATAGTGCTTCAGATCATGAGGAGGAGATAACATCTTCATCCTATGATGATATTTAGAATGATTTGGGTGTGGATACACCTAAGGGAGATGGAGCATTGACACAAAGCGAGTCATCTTTGGAGCAGGGACTCGCCTTACATGATATGCATATGGATAATTTGTTTGAGTCTCATGAGTTGGAGAGGCACTCAAGATCAGAGATGATTATGGAGGGACTTGACCCAGAGATGATTGAGGTTGTTCATGTGTCACAAGAGACACCATTATTGAAGAGCTCTAAGACAATTGAGCATGAACATGTGGATTCTAGAGCCATGGACAGTTCATATGATGACACATCTATGTGGGATCCATGATTAGACAACATTAGTGATGAGGATACTTCAATTAAGGGTCAGGATCCAATTGACACTCATGGATTGAGTGATACAACGATACAAACGAGACACAATATAGTGTTAGGGGTTGCAAGATATACAGTGATAGAAAACATTTACAGTTACATGATGTTATCAGGAGGCACAACAAATGTCGAGCAGAGTAGCACAACATGTCTTGGGGAGTATGTTCATGAGTATTCCACAATTGACCTTATTAGTAGGAGTTATGAGGTAGTACTTAAACATAATAGAGGTGTTGATTCACATAAGTCACAACACTTGGCAAGATAACTAAATGTCAGAGAGGATATGATCATGGCGGCCATGAAGCATCTCGATGATACACATGCATTGGTGGCATGATATTTTTGGAGAGCCACAATGACACATGATAGTTCAGGTGGAGAATTTTCCATTGAGGACTTTCAAACACTTAGAGAGAGAGAGTGACAGTGATGAACACCAACTATCGACATCTCCTTATGGATAGATATTACCTTCTACAAATTGGTGATATGTACCATGGGGTGTTTGAGGAGAAGGAGGATGAGGTGGATCGACTCACTCATGAGTTGGAGAGCACATAGGAATTCTTGAAGAGCACACAAATAGCCCTTCGAGAATCAAAGTCCAGAGTAGAGTATCTCCTTGAGGAGTCTAGTCGGGTATCCACTATATCCATCTCAGTTGAGAGTCACTTATATGTTTCAGCTATGTCACTAGATGATCTTGGTGACATGGAGGGTTTGTAGGAATTTGCAAAGAGATATGACCCAGAGGCTTTTGATTATGCACATGTTTTGCAGTATGGGGATCAAGAGATGATAATTTTGGAGAGCCCATTGATGGCTCGAGTCATGATCACTGCTGAGACAATTGAGAAGATACCTTGTGGATCAGTCAACAGGGAAGTATATGCGTTGGATGATTTTGGGGACATGTATATTACATATGAGGACACATCCATTTGGGACCCAAGTTTAGATGACATGAGTGTCGTGATAGATATAGTGACACATACATGATACATAATGATATACAATGATATACAACAATATGCAGTGGTATACAATGTTATGCATAGGGGTACACTGGTACACAATGAGAGACAATGGAGTTAAGGGGAGAGTCATATTCTCACTTGATGGAGCATGGTTGGTACAAAGGAGGACAATCCATTCTTTTGTGATAGTACATGGATTCTGGAGGTCGTATTCTTAGCAACAATAGTGTTTGTGATTATGGAGGGAGTATGGTTGACCAACTGTGTGAGGTGCCGCCTTTGGAGGCATGCGGTGGTATGAGAGTAGCGTGGATTCCGACTGGCTATTCATATAGTCCCTTAGCGCATGGAGATGAGTTCCATGGAGAAGTACACTCCTTGCCAATTTATCTTTGACATGAACAACACCAGGTCTGGGTCAGTGAGTAGGATGGTCAAGGGACTATTATTAGGTATCCTTATGAGTTTTTTGTCATGCCCTTGGGATTGAACAACACACCTACCACTTACCAAATTTTCATACAACGACAGAGGTTTCTGTTTCTATTCTTTGATTCTCTCAGTATATACAACAGGACATGGGAGGATTTTGTGAGATAGTTGGATGAGACATGGGGCATTATAGACAAGACGAGGATTTCTTATTTAGGGCATGTGGTCAGTGCACAGGATGACATGGATAGATTGAGGGATGACATGATCCACTATAGAGGTGACACATATGTAGTCCTTGAGGCAAAATTTGAGGATATGATCATGAGGGTGATGCATGATACACCTTCGGTAGGACTTTCTAGGGACTTGTATGAGCATGAGGTAGCACATATGGCATAGCTAATTTACATGAAGGTGTCTAGACTCCATGCATTGTTAGAGTATATTATCAGGAGTAGGGGTGGTAGGTTTCCTTGTGTGGTTTGGTAGAAGCATGAAAAATTAACATGCATGGAGTTGATTCCTAGTATCTGGTGTCCATTATTTGATTGCATACATAGATTAGAGATGAGGATTATCTGGATTCTGACAATTATCAATATAGTACAACAACAAACAACAAAACTTAGGAGTGGTAGACTTCCAATTTGGTGGTGGGATTCGAGCATTCATTTGAGTGATGGATTGCTTCAGATGATGATGATGATGATTGACAGAGTTGTGATGAAGGGAAGTTGAGACCTACTCTATATGGCATGATATAACTTCTTTTTCAATACCCCATTGTTTAAGGATAAATTCGTGAGTGCGGACACAGACCAATCTCCCCAGATCCACCTGGATCTGGAACAAAACGTGACAGAATACTACTCTTTCCTTAGATCTGGATATTGAACGAACTAAGAGAAATGGATAGTGTACATACCTTATAAACACTCTCCTTTAATCTCTGTTGTTCCTTGCTCTGCTCCGATGCTCTTATGTCATTCAACCACAACAACACAAACCAATCACAGCAAAGGCATTAATATATTCAATACCTAGTCTATACATGTGATCAAGGAATCATGTAATAA
>JZKD02S2302555.1:275681-297202 GCA_000966675.3 Picea glauca | reverse complement strand
GAGCCTTGATGTCGTAGATCTCCTTTCGATGGCTCCTAGCTCTGACACACACACTTGCTCATGCATGAAGAAAATCAACTACTTGTGATGACCTTGCCGTTGTCTCTATCTGCTGCAGCATCAATTCTCCATACAATAATGCACCAATTCTCCAATATATTTCTCTAGCTTGCCCACTTCTAACTTTTTCCACAAGCAATCTCCTCAATATATAAGAGAAGATAGTTTGGTTACTTGGATAGGGAATGATCCCAAGATATCTGGAAAGTCAGTATTTTTCCAACCATTCGAAATCCAACTCACCCTTCTAGAAGATTCCTTCTAGAAGGATCGAGAACTTATCTATTTTCNTCCTTTAGAAACATGTTCGCACTCTAACTATTGACACAGTGCGAGAAGTTCGCAGTCAAGCTGAATGCAGCTTGCGGGAATTAAGGATTCTCGCAGGAGAGTATATATACAGCCTGCGAACTATTTTCAAAATATGATTTTGAGAAAATGACAAGTGTAACCTTCTTCAGGAAAATGTTCTTAATGAAGAGTTTGATCTTCCATCATCATGACATGATCATAATATCATCTTGATAACCAAAAATGTGGATAACACCCATATCGAGGCTGGTAGTGGTTTTGCAGCCTTAGACTTCACTGAGATGCCTTTGCAGGGGATGATTCAAGATAATGGTTTTAGTCCCTTCAATGATTTTAGCTTGGGGTTCCAAGAGAGAAGGATGCAGAATGGGCATATTGGTCCGACAATGATGATCAAAGTGACATAGAATCAACATGGTGGTTCCTTCCTAGGATTAGTTTGGGACCCTAGGATTACATTGTTTAAAAGTTTATCTATTGTTAGACATGAGAGAATCGGTTGAGTTTCTTCTTGGGATTTCATGGGTTGAAAGTTGGGAAACTTGTACAGATGGAAGAGTTAGCCATTACTTTCAGGAGATTATATATACATAGCATTGGATTGGTGAATTGGGTGGGATATTCTATGAGGGGTGGAACAAGTATTTGCAGTATATGATTGCTCTACTTACTGATAGTATTTAGGAGGTCGCTCACGCTAGTACCTTGTAGGACAACACTTTGAGAAAAGGGTGATTCACTTCTTCTAGATTGGTTTGGGACCCAAGAATCGCTCTCAGTTTTAGTTTGGTGCTTCTTATTGATCACATGATTGAGTTGGAATTGCTTGAGGACAAAAAATCTCTGGGAAGGGAGGACTGTATTGTCCCCATTTTCGGATTCCCTTATTACGTAGTTAGAGTTACTTCAGGATGTTTGAGTCAACCAGGTCAGAGGGGTGAGACTAGGTCATCAATGAGCCCAATAGGTTTGAAGGATTTTTATGGGGCCCAACTCAATTTATTTACTATTATTCATTATCAGGATCATTTCCGCACAACTTATTCTTGGTTCTGTGGCATTCTGATGATTTTCGTAGTTTTGGGTTATTATTGAGCATATTTTATTTAATTACACTTAAGGTACTATTTGGAGCTTTTATCTTGGAGAAATACCTTAGTGTAATCATTCATTGGAACCAGGGTGACAATATCTACAGGAAGTGATGATGAAAAGTGACTTTCAGTGGCCAGAGAAATCATAAAGGTAGATTAATCACTTTTTGGAGTAAAAAGGTTCATTAAATTAATAAAGTGATTTAATAAAAAATATTAAAGATGAATAAAAAGTCACTTGAGGAGAAAAAAAGTGAAAATGGGTATAAAAGAGAGATAGGGGCTCATATTCTCTCATTATGTTGATGATCATTTTCACTTGTATCTTTGAGCTCTGGCAGCTTGAACGTTTTGTGTGAACAAACCATAGAGATGAGGAAGGAGGTGAAATATTCCTCTGTTCCTGATCCAAGCTTGTCCAAGGTGGTGAAATATTCTACCATCACCATTCTATTCTAGTCCAGTTCCAGTTCTAGTTCTTGCATCTTTGGTGAAGAGGGGTGCAACTGTTGGGAGTTTTTTTGTTGAGAGGGCGCACTGTTCAATCAATGATAGTTAGATTTATATTTTTGGAGGGAGATATTGAGGATATATTATTGGGGTTGTCTTTGGCTCACTAAGGGAGACTTTCCTTGGCACTATAGGGGGTTTCCAACCTCCATATTTATTTATTTTCATAGCTGGCTGGATTTCACGAAGGAGGGCATATTGGGGGTTTGCGATCCAGTGATTGGTAGTTAGATTTGTCATATACAACCAATGGATCTTACCATATGAGTTATCCATGATCATATCCATAGGTTTGCATTCATTTCCTGAATATTTTACATCGAATTTATTGTGTATATTTCAGCAGGGCGTAAGCAACAAGGAGGGCACATTTCTTGGTATGGGAATGGTGAATTTTGCATGATATAACATCTCTTTTGGGAATCCATCATTATGGGATCGAAAAGGAGGATCATTGACACTATTTCCTTGCCTTTTGGATCCATTATAGGGAAATAAAGTGGTTTTTGTATTACTTATATCAGATATGGAAATTACTACCATTGGACAACCATTTATAATAAATAAACAAGAAAGAATTGTGTGGAGGTATTTGTGCTTTTGTTGTGTAATACTTGCCATTTACTCTTATGTTTATTCTAGTCTATGTTCCACTTGAATTTATGCTGTTTTATATCAGTTAAAATAAAAAAACATGGATGGAAATGCAATCTACAATTATGTTATGCAAGCTGTTTGACATAATGCCTCAATGAGAAAAAATCTGATATACATAACAACAAAATGATCATAACAACATACACTTAGGGGTTTCTAAGGAGGTTGGAACTCATCCCATTGACTCTTTAAACACATCAATAATCTACCTTGATAATTGGGACAATAAGAGTTGATTTTCCCAAGGCCTTTGAGCAAACACTTTAAGTGTTTGATGAAAGTTTTCAACCAGTTATATCTGATTTTTATATTAGATTTGGTTGGGGAACATTACACATTAGGACAATTCAGAAACATGGCTCATATCCATTACATTTATATAATCATTATGAGCTCAACATGTTACTTACGGGAAGAGAACCTAGGTGGGGAGGATAACACTCCATCCCACAACTATGTGGGATAAGCCCAATTGACTTCACTTGATAAACTTACTAAGTTACCCCCAAACATTCCCAATTTTGAGGGAAGGCATGGAGAATATCCTTCCAAACATGTTAGGACCTTTCATTTGTGGTGCTTCTTGAATACTATTACAAATGATAGCATTAGGATTTGGATTTTCCAGTGTTTTCTCATGGGCATAACATCCACGTGGCACATTGACCTTAAAGGTGGTGCTTACACTACCTTTTTTCTTTGGCTATGGAATTCTTGAACCATTTCCAATTCCATTAGGCAAGAGGTTGGGATTGAAATCCCTATTAACTTCAAGTAGACGAATTTTTCCCACATCATGGATCACATTCATGAGTGGCAATTTAGTAGTTTTGTGTAAGATCCCCTTGTCTGATGAGATTTTGCTAGTTTGGTTTGTTAAGTATCTTCTTCCTTCAGTCTCTAAGAGACCAGGATTTAACTCTTTGTTAAATTCAAGTAGATTACTTGTACCTGCTTCATGGATCAAATTCATAAGTGGCAATTGCTGATGATTACAGCTATGTGAGACATTCTCCACGACACAAACTGATTGAGTCAACATGAGAGAGAGACCCTGAGAGGGGTGTGTGGTTCCTATCTGAGACAGAGCTAGAATGTAGAGATGACATCCTCCTTATAGAGAGTTGAGAAGAACTCCAGATGATTCTCTTGTGTAACACAATGAGAAAGGAGATCTACTGAGTTGGACATCCCAGTGGCTGAGCACAAGGTGAACGTGTGAATTCCCATAGAGCTGGGTGCATCATTAGGAGACATAGATGAAGATGATGTATTAGAATCCTATGAGCAGAGAGTTGATATGATGAACTCCAGATGACTCTCCTGTGTAATGCTGTGGGAAAGAATATCTATTGAGTGGACGTGCCTGTGGATGAGAAAAGGTGAACATGATCTTAGTGGCTGAGCACTAGAGAGAGTGGTTCTCCTGTGTAATGAAGTGAGATAGAGATATGGACATCCATATGGATGTGCCCCTAGTGGGTGAGCACTAGTGGGTGTATGAGATCCCTTGCTATATTTTTCAAGAGTCAAACCTGCCTGTAACCCTAATTGTAATGTAAAGGGTACATGTCGGCCCCACCTTAATGTAATTGATAATCAATGTAAAAGATAATTAATCTAGTTATTATTAATTATATTGTGAATTAGAGAGGTCAGCCCTGTTGTGCCAATAGACATTTCTGTTTACATGTAAAGTCTAATATAAGTAAAGGTAGATTCCCCATTGAGGAATCATATCTTTTGTTTAAGTTTGGAAATTTCAGCAAGTACATCTTCTTGGGAAAAGTGCGCACCTCTCTTGGGAGCTAGTCTTCTAGGGTTTGTGAGCACCCTTTTGTGTGCTAGGTTTTCTTGGTGGTGGAGGTATTTCTCTTGAAKAATATAGCAAAGGATTGGTTGGGTTTTCTTCCCTTGTTGAGAAGGGTTTCCCAATATACTTCTTGTGTACTTGTGCATGGTGTTTCTTCTTGTGATCTTGGTTGCTGCAACTAATTGTCTATGGTTTAAGTAAAATGATAAAATGAAATGAAATTCATGCTTAATACTAGCTTATTGAAAAATCCACATGGTATCAGAGCACAGGTCTTGAAGAACCCATTTCACAAGCATCTACCAGTCTCCCCTCTTTTCTGTAGAATTGTACGACCCTCCTAGGGTTTCCAAAAAATCCATACGACCCTCCTTTTCGAGGTGTTTCAGCCCTTAATAATTGAATGTTGGGGACAATTTTGGCATAGGAGAGTACAAAATCCTCCAACGCACCTCCAAAGACTCTCAGAGTGAAATTTCAGGAATTTTGAAATTTTGACCTTAGGGTTTCGCTAATTTTTGCAGAAATTTCAGAATTAGGGTTTCTGCAACTCATTGAAGGAGCTCTTCAGCTCACCAGTGTTCTCCTATCCTTCAAAGGATTATTTTTGGTAGTCATAAGTCCAACAAAACCTAAAAGTGCTATCCTAGCCTAACAGCTAGGTTTTCTAGCCCAGTTGACAAGGGTTTGTGAAGAATATAAAATTATGATGAACATAACTATGATGGAAGATAAGCTTGATGGATCAAGAAACTTCAAGTTCCTGGAAGACAAGACCTCAAAGGAAGGATTATTGTGGGTGATACAAAAGGGTGACACTATGACTACCCTCTTAATGAAGGTGTCAATAAGACAAAGATTAGCCAAGATCCATTGGAGAAATCATATCAACAACCTCATGTATGCACTTGTATATATATATATTATTTGTATCATTGTCATGAGGGAAATTGTAGGAGGAAGGAACCTTTTGATGAAGTCATGGATCCAGAGGTATCTCAATGCATTCATAGGAACAACACACTAGAAGTGAAGACTCCAGGTTTGATTGTTGTAATTGTCATTCCTCTAACCTATATTTCTAAAGTTTTCTACATTGCAAGTAGGTGTTGTAGTTGTGACAACAATCCTTAAATTGTTTTGATTATAGAGATGTACTCATTATTCTCCTTTAGGAGATATTCTTGTTTTGGTTCCTCTTGTTTTCTTATTCGAGACAATTTAACAATAAAGGAAGATGTTTATCCTTTAGAGGGAGTCAAAACTGTTTGAGAAAGAGGAAGAATAGAACCATAATTGAGGCAACCAATGCAACAATGCATGATCATAATATTTCTATGATTCTACGGGCAGACGCATTCATGCCACAGTATATGTTCATAACAAGAGCCTTCACCAGACTTTGAAAAACATAACTCTCGAAGAAGCCTTCACCGGAGTGAAGCTTGAGATTGAACACTTCAAGATATTTGGGTTCCCAATGTATTTTCATGTACTCAAAGAGAGGAAGTCCAACCTAGACCCTTCAGGAAGAAATGATACGTTTATGGGATAACAATGAATCTTTGAAGATATTCTAGATCGACATCCATGGTCAGAGACAAATTGAGACAAGAAGAGATGTTGTCCTTGAAGAAGAGATAACCTTTCAAAGATCTAGAGAATCTCAGATGGATATTGACAGTGAGACAATACCTTCTCCCCTTCAACAGTTCAGAGGGAGACATACATTATTCCAGATGATCCAGTTGATATGTTCAGAGATATTGCAGTAGGGCATAAAAGGCCTACCTAGGCTCACTCTGTAGGAGGCATAGAAAAATACAAGCCTCTCAAGGCACATCCAGAGAAAGAAAAAGAGATTTTTGAGCTATCCTTCAGTCATGAGCCACTTCATTGATTCCGAGCCTCCTTGTCTTGAAGAAGAAACATGAGAACACGTATGGAAAGATGCCATAACAAAAGAATACCAATATATCTTAAAGAATGATGTATAAGATATTGTTCAGAGACCAAAAGGGAAGTCTATGGTGAGTTTCAAGTGGATCTATAAGATCAAGCATGCAACAGATGGAAATGTCGAGAAATAAAAAGCGAGATCTATAGCTAGAGGATTCTCACAAATAGAGGGAGTTGTCTATGATGAGACACTTGTTTCAGTAATCCCGATACACTTCCATCCGTACTACCTGTTGGAGCTGCCTTTGTTTTTCTAGCCCGTCACAAATTTCATTCTTAATGCTTGAAATCGATAGATGGTTTTCGTATTTTCCCTTTGTGGTTTCAAAATCTCTGAAGCTTTATCACGCGAGAAACGATGATTATTGTACTCTTGAGACGAGTCCAAACTTTCGTAAAAATGTTTCCTCTTTTGTTCTACCTCGGGATCTCGTAGGTCAGATACTATAAGTCATGTAGTTCACACGTCCCAAGCTACGAAACGATGAAATTGCTTTAATTTTTCACCCAGGGCAGTAACGAGAGTAAAGTTTTCCCTAAACCATGATTAAACGTCATCGGGTTTTCGCACCTCAGCGTTCACCAAATCCAAAAAATTATTGTTGTAGCCCCGATAGCCAAGAACACGAGGTCCTTATTTTAGTAACCCACCACTATTTTCGGTCACTCGCCACCTAGGATCTCGGACAATATAGTAACAAATCTGAGCAGTATAACAGACTGGTATGTAGAGGCCGAATTTTCATACCTCAGAGTTTTCGGGGCATCTCTTCCCCCACATGCATTGCCATTGTTCATTCCCGACAAGCTGGCTTGTCGTGAGGTTGCCAGACAAACAATAATCGGTGGTATAAGCAAGGAGCTTAAGAGATACTCAAAGAAGGTATGGACACCTTTTCCTGTTCATTTAAATTCTTATTCTTTATTATATTTCGGGCATGCCAAAGCTGAGGCAACATCCCTGGAAGACCTAAATTTGGTCCTCATTGAATACAAGAAGCACGATCCACAAAGGGTTGTGAGAAATCATTTGGCCAGTTGCGGGCTCAAGAGATTTGAGCATGATAATTCACCCTCGGATGACATTTTTCGAGGCGCAGGGTCCTATGATGTGATCCTAGCTTGGATACAAACCTTGGCACCCAAGGAAAGAGACGATGTTCTGAAATTCCAAGAACATCGATGTAGTTGTCTTCCCGCAGTGCTGCGGGGTGAGAGTTCGAGTACGACGAAAGTGAAACAAAGAGATGTCGAAGGCTCTAAGGATGCGAATCCCGATCAAGAAAAACACCAGGACGAGGGTGAGAAAACCAAGAGTCTGAAAGCATAAATAAAGACTCCCGACCCTTCGAAGAAGCAGAGTCCAGTTACTACTCCGGGAAAATCAGCAAAGCAGGTAAGAGAACCTATCACATCAGTTACTCCCTTGCAGTCGACTCAGGGAAATATTGATGCAGGATGGATCTTCAACGAATAGTTGAGGCCTATAAGGGTAGAAGAGCTCCCTCCGAATGAGTTCTTCTTCAATAAGAAGAGAAAGGCAGTGGTAAAGAGGAAATTCTATCAGGAAGGAGAGTCAACAACCAAGAAATACAAATTCATAACTGATGGGAAGGAAAAGAAGAATGAACAATTCGCGACTGAAATCGCAGGGACATTAGGAGCATATGCCTCGGAGAATCAATTTTCAGTCGGGCTTTTGAAAAACCAGCTTAAACGAAAAAATTGCCTCATCAAGACCCTTGAAGCTAGAGTAGCCACAACAACAGAGAATGCCAAAGACCAGGCGAGCGTAGGAATAGAGCAGGCCAGGTTGGCCGATAAAAATGAGATATAGCTACTCAAGACTAAGCTCGAGCAAGCACAACTAGTGGTCTGGGATGGTCAGATGCAAGCAAGCCAGCAAAAGGATTTGATCGAACAGATACAGGCTAGGGTGGAGATCGCCGAGAGCAGAACGATAAACATCAGGATGTTCAAATCCCAGGCGATGGATATTCGGAGCAGAGTCTCTGCGGCCCAACGAAATTTGCTCGCCAAGGTAGAAACGATATGGGACAACTTTTTGCTAGTCAACCAGGTTTCTGAGAACTTATCTGCTAGAGAAAGGGAAGCTGGAGCAACACGGGTCGCCTTCCAAGAGGCTGTGATAGCCACAAACAACAGGGATTCGGGAAGTACTCCCAGGTTCACCATTTCGGAGCAGACCAGAGGAAACATTCTATTAAAAGAATGGGAGCACAACATCGCGGAAGGCAAGATGCAAGACAAAAGGGTAACGAATTCCTTAGAAGAGGCCTTTAGTTCTACAGATGGTGATCTGCTAGGCATTGATAGTGGAGGTAATGCCGAGGCGTTGATGGAAATGAATATGAAAAAAATATCGCTTGATCTAAAGGAAAAAGAGGAAAGAGATTCAGCCGAGATCTCCCAAGTGGCTATGGCAGACATAGTCCAAATAGACAAATGTATGATTAAACCAAGCGCGCAATTATGCACTATCAACATCATAGACATACAGATGGGAGACAGGCTGCCGCAATTAGCCCGAGACTGTTACTCTTTTGAAGCCAACTTTCAAGCAGAACCATCGAGGCTGATATCTTAGCTGGTTGAAAGATGTGTCACCTGTACCGAACACTCACGATGACAAAATTATGGCTCCAAGTGAAGACAGAGAAGAAGAAATGGAGCGATTTCTCTCCTCCCTATCATAACCGAAATTTTTGTAACGATTGAGATTCTATCTTATTGTAAAACTGTATAAATATACCATAGAAAGAAAGAAAAAAGGGCTGGACCTCTTTGTGTCGATTGTAACAGAGTTTTACATTTTGAGAGTTAATACAAAGCAAATCTGAAGATTCTCAATTCCGTCACAACTGTGTTATGAGTTTGTTTCCTTGTATCTCATATTTCATTTCATTTCATATTCATAACTGATGAATGCTTCGTTATAATTTAGTACACCCACTACTATAGCAAATGAATTTTGGTTTTTTGTAATTGTTTACTATTTTTCCTCTGTACCAGCTATCAGCAGGTGTAAGACCATTCAACACTTTCATAATTCTATACATATTTTATGCTACATCGGGTTATTTCCTTACAATTTTCCTCTCCTGTTTATACATGAGGTTCTCCCTTGATAGGAGCCTTACATCATAGACAACTAAATGTTTTTCTCCCACCTCATATATTTTATTAAGATATAACTCAGGTACGGGAAAGAGCCTTTGATTTGCACTCCATTTTATTTTCGAAACCGTAAATTCTCTTTTATACGACCAAATTGAGACAACACTTAATTTCTCTCTGAAGTCTTCTTATTTTACTATTCCTCCATGACTTTCCTTGTACCAACACAACCCAATATCGAACCCGGATTATCAAATCAAACACACATTTCCTTAAACCTTTTCGATACTATTCTTAAAATAGCTACTACCCGGGTTGAACTTGAACATTCATGGGCAACGATTGAACAGGATATCACCATCCAGGAACAGTTGGAAGCTAGACAATGCCAACATATAAATCTTCCTTAGTTTCCTTTTCCGAAGGTTGACGTTTCTTTCTTCTCCACCCTTTACCCACTTTCGGATGCCTAGACACTGTACTTCTAAGCCTTAAGTACAGAGTCCGGAACAACATCTTTCTGGCGCCATTGCCGGGGACCGAAGTTACGAAATCTTTTTCCCTGGGAAAACGACATTTGTTTTTCGTTGAAAGTGTTACCCTTTGATAGTGAACAAAGAGTACACACCTTTTTAAGGCTTTTCAATCTTTCACTTGGCGACTCCACAAGTAATAAACTGGCATCCGGTTGAAGGAATACCAGACAAAACCCGGATGGTAAGCAAATTACGCCCGTTACCGATTCCAAGAAGGTTCTAAAGGCGAGAGTTTCTCTTAAGCCAACCACTGCAATCTACAAACTTAAAACCCCACAACTAAAGACTAAGAGTCCTTCCGAATCCTCAACTTCACTCAATCCTCTCTTTGATACTAAATATTTAATGACTAATTGCTCCGAAGTTAGGAGTGAGATTCATCCAACAGTCCCCTTAGTACACAAAGGAAATGGCCCTCTTGAAAGTTCGTTGGCAGTGGACATACCATATTTCTTTCAGGTAAATTTCCCAACCTCACATAATTCTGAAGAGTGTGTTACACATTCGGTTCCCAAACCCGTCGGTTCTCCTGATTTCGTCTCTTTCAAATCTGAGGAACTAAGTCCTCGTGTTCCTTATTTTTCCTCGTCGGATTTTCCTCCTCATGAAGAAAATAAAGATTCACTTTTAATTTTCTAAAACCCCCTTTACGACTTTCCACAAATAACAATGGCAGCCGCCGGAGGAGGAGGTGGAGGGTTTATAGGAGGTGGTGGAGGGTTTATTGGAGGAGGAGGGGGAGGATCTCCTTTAGGAGGAGTGGGAGGCCAAGGGCCTGCCCCCCCTCCCAGAGTGTTTGCGAAAGTTGCAGCCAGATATGCTCCCTTAGTATTGCCCATCCGTCTACACGACCTTCCCGAAAATTACATAAAAAGTTTACCAAAGTTCATCGGGGAAGGGGATCTGACCGTGGCCGAACATATTAATTTCATCGACCAATTCGCAGATATCCTAGGTATCGAACATGACGACGTATATTCGAGGCTTCCTGTCCAAACCTTCGAAGGCCAGGTCCGAACTTGGTTTCCGAGCCTACCTGCAACATCTATCTTGTCTTATGACGCTTTGGAAGATGCTTTCCTCAGACAATGGGGCGAGAGAAAAGACCACCTATACTATTTAACCTAATTTGGGTCTTTAAGAAAAAATAATTCAGAAACAGTCATGGAATTTATTCAAAGATTCAACAAACTGTATAACAAAATCCCAGAAGAGGTTAAACCGTCCCAACCCGCGGCCAAAGTAACTTTCACTGGGGCTTTTGAACTGGATTTTGAACTCCTTTTGAGAGAAAGAAGGGGAGCCACCCTAAACCGAATGCAGGATGATGCAGTAGAAATCAAGTCTAATATGATGGCTTCGGGTAAGCTTAAAGCTAAAGTAGAAACTGGAAACCGAGAAACTAAACGCTTTAGAGAACAAGCTGGTCCGTCAGGGTCTAATAGATCCACAGATGACAGGGTAGAAGATATGGCCAGAGTAATTAAAGAACTGTCTAATACAATATCCAGAATGGAGCTTGAACAGGCCAAAGGCGATTCTTTCCCCAAAAAGGATTTCAAGAGGAACCCCAACCCCCTGAACCAACAAAGAAAAATAAAAAATGAAGATAAAAAAATACAAGCTCCCTTAAAGAACAAAAATTTTATAGGAGCGAACGATTTTCAAGACTTCAGAGATCTGGATAATGATGTCACAAACTTCGGTGATGACTGCACACAACCATATCTGACTCGATAAGATTATGAAAAATCTCTAAACACACAACAACTGTCGAATAAGGGTGAAGAAAGTGATCATACTGACTTTTGTTAATCTCAACAAGAAACTGAGATGATAATGGCTGAGATCCAACCCAAGTATAACTTAAGATCTAAGAGTAAGCCCATCTCAACTGCTCAACCCAAGAAAATCCTCCAAAGAGGTCAAACTTATGAGCCTACTCCAGAAGAGAACTTATTACCCAACAACAAAATGAAAGTAGTAAGCACACAAGAGTCCGAAGTGGAAAAAGTTGAGACCCAAGCACAAGGAACCGAAACAGCTAATAAAATTACGTCTTCAACCAGGACCATGAGTAATAAAGCGGTCCAGACGAATAAGTCGGAAAGGAAGGATTCAAAAGTCTCAACCAAAGAAACAAACAAGGTGAGCGGAGCTTTCAGTTTTGAAAACGAGATAAATAAAATTAAGATACCAATCCCTTTGGTAGAATTAGCAAAAAACCCCATTTATCGGAAGCAGATTACCAAAGCGATGGGTGTCTCTGAGCTAGAAAGCTAGTCTGATGTTTTAAACCAGGAAGATGAAAAACCTAACATCACTTTTGGTCCCCATTTTGAAGGGGCCAAAGACACCATTGCTCCCTTTTATATCACTTTAAATGTGTATGATCAATTGCTACATAATTGCATGTTAGACTCCGGAGCCTCACATAACGTTATGCCTAATATTATTATGGACAAATTGGGTCTCCAGATCACCATACCTTATGGATATCTTTACTCCTTTGACTCGAGAAGGGTTAAGTGTATGGCAATGATTAAGGACTTAGTAGTTACCCTAGCACAGTTCCCGGTTAAGAGTATCCTGATGGATGTGGTTATTGCAGATATTCCCCCTAAGTATGGATTACTGTTGTCTAGGTCATGGGGAGCCAAGCTGGGGGGTTCCCTTCGATTGGATATGATGTTCGCTACAATTCCTGTGTTTGGCGGCCAATTTACTCGGTTGTACAGAGAAACGATATTAGCATATACAGTGAGCGATCCTCAAAACCCAAACAATTTCCCTATTTACATTGTGGATCAAGATCTGGGAAATTGTATCTTGTCTTTTGATGATGGTTTAGATGGTTGTCCGGAGGAAAACGATATAGAGCAGGAAGAGTCAAGTTACATGACAGAGGATCTGTGTAGCACCGGTGTCTGGAAAATGTATTTTGACGGTGCCTCATCTTCTGAAGGGGCTGGTGCAAGAGTGCTTTTAGTGGCTCCCGAAGGTAAATTCGTTGTTCCATTTTCCTACCGACTACAGTGGGATATAGATTATACTAACAAAATATGTGAGTACGAAGCGCTGGTCTTAGAATTGGAAGCAACTAAAAATCTAAAAATAAATAACTTAGAGGTATACGGAGATGCAGAGTTAATAGTCAAACAAATAAACCGACAGTACCAAGCCAAGCATCCCAGATTAAGATCATACATGAATTGTTCCTGGGATCTCATGGAAAACGTTTTCTCGTTTGTAAATGTCCACTTTATCCCTCGCACAGAGAATTTACATGCTGATGCATTGGCTAAAGCATCTTCAACCTTATCTCCTCCCACAACTTTCAAATTGAAGTATCACATAGAAATCAGACACAGACCATCTATACCAGACAATATCCAGCATTGGYAGGTCTTTGAGGATGACGAACAAATCAAGAAATTTCTTGAAGCAGTGGGTGAATTCTCCGAAACTCACGCAGACCAAGAAAATCAAAATGACCTGATATGGATCATGCAAGAAGGGGAAGATCCCAAATCCTTCCGAGAAAAAATTGCAGATCATCGTATGTTGGTCCTTAAAAACAACCAGATTCTGAAAGGATTGATTCCTTTAGAAAGACTTTTTGATCAGAACGACGTACCTGTAAAATCCACTCTACAACCCCAACTAGAAGAAGTGGAGGACTGTGATATAGGAACTGAAGCAGAATCCAGGATAGTAAAAATATCCAAGTTGCTTCCTCCCAAAATAAAAAGTAAGTATAAAGACCTACTCAGACCGTATAAGGATGTTTTCGCCTGGTCTTATGATGAGTTAAGAACATATGACATTTCCGTAATTGATCACAAGATACCTTTGAAATCGGGGGTCAAACCATTTAGGCAAAATCTTAGACAGATAAACCCCATTTTGTTACCTGTGATCGAAAAATATGTTAAGAAGCTTTTAGACGCGAAAATAATCGTACGTCTGAGATATTTAGACTGGGTAGAAAACCTGGTCCCGGTCAGGAAAAAGAGTGGGGAAATCAGACTGTGTGTGGATTTCAGAAACTTAAACAAGTCGCCTCTCAAGGAAAACTATCCGCTTCCCAAAATGGACCATGTATTAGAAAAGGTATTAGGAGCAAACCGAATGTCTATGATCGACGATTTCTCTGGTTATAATCAAATCGCCATGAATGAACAAGACAGGGAAAAAAATGCTTTCACCACACCATGGGGTATGTTCATGTATGTCAAAATGCCTTTTGGTTTGATGAATGCAGGGGCCACATTCTAGCGTGCTATGGACATCGATTTCATAGGAGAAAGGGATAAGTTCGTAGTCATTTACCTCGACGATTTGACGGTTTTCTCTAAAACCGATGAAGAACACTTGATGCATCTTAAACAGACTTTCGAAAAATGCCGCAGGTTTGGTCTATCTTTAAACCCAAAGAAATCACATTTCACCATGCGAGAAGGTAAGCTTTTGGGTCATATCGTATCTAGGGATGCAATCAGGATTGATACTAAGAGGATTGAAGCAATAGATACTATAAATATTCCCAGAAATGTAAAAGAGATTCAATCTTTCTTAGGAAGATTTTTTTTTTTACGAAGGTTTATCTCGAATTTCGCTGAGATTGTGAAATTGATCACAGGTATGTTGAAGAAGGACAACGAAGTAAAATGGACAACCGAGGCCAAAGCATCATTCACACATATTATGAAAGTCATAAGTGAGGCACCTGTGTTAGCGAGCCTCGACTATCTAAAATATTTTCTTATCTTCTCATTTGCCTCCGAACACACTATCGCTGCGGTGCTCCTACAAAGGAATGAAGAAGGATTCGAACAACCGATCACCTTTTTCAACAAGATCCTTAGAGATGCAGAATTGAATTATGATATAATAGAAAAATAGGCGTACGCCATGGTAAAAGCATTAAAGGTATTCCGAATGTATGTACTACACTCAAAGATAATTGCATACGTGCCAACCGGTTCTGTGAAAGATATATTGGTACAACCAAAAAGCGATGGAAAAAGAGGGCGATGGCTTGCCAAAATCCAAGAATTTGATCTGGAAGTCAAACCGACCAAATTGATAAAAGGGCAAGGCCTGGCCAAAATCTTAGCTGAGTCGAATTTCAGAGCCCTAGATATAAATTTCCTGCAGGAAGGCGATGAAGATACGAACCTAAACGAGCTGAATAAGGAAACATGTCCAAACAAGATCGAAGAGAAGTTCATATCGTCAGGCTGGTATAGAGACATAGTGTCATACCTGTTAACTCTAAAATGCCCAAATGAGCTCTCACCATCTAAAGCCACAACTTTTAAACTCCATGCAGTTAAATATTGTATCGCTGAAGGTCTGCTATATTGGAAAGATCCACTCGGTTTCCTGCTAGTTTGTTTAGTTGAATCAGAAACTCAGCGAGTTATAGATGAATTTCATGAGGGAATCTATGGGGGACATCACGCTTGGAGAGATACAACTTACAAGATTCTGAGGGCTGGGTACTATTGGCCAAAACTTTTCTCGGACGTTAATTCCAAAGTGTGTGCCTGCAACCCTTGTTAACTATTTGCAGGTAAACAGAAGCTCTCAGCGCTGCCCTTAGTTCCAGTCAAATCTGAAGCCCCGTTTCAGCAATGGGGTCTAGACTTCATAGGCGAGATTAATCCCCATTCTAGTGCTCAACACAAGTGGATCCTAACTGCAACATATTATTTTACTAAATGGGTGGAAACCATCCCAACCAAAAGGGCAACAAATTCGGTGGTAATCGATTTCTTAGAAGACAACATTTTGTCAAGATTTGGTTGCCCCTGAAAGATAGTTACTGACAACACCCAAAATTTTAAATCTATGGCTATGATCAGTTTTTGTCAGAAGTATACATTGTTCTCGGCCATTCCACAACATATTACCCCTAGGGAAACGGATTGGCCGAATCATCTAACAAGAGCCTGGTAAATATAATCAAGAAAGTATTGGATGAAAATAAAAGGTCTTGGCATGTGCACTTAAAATACGCATTGTGGGMGAATCGCATAAGCAMAAAAAGKTCAATCGACATTTCKCCWTTTTAGATGGTATATGGGACCGATGYTGTGCTACCTATAAACCTAGCRCTCCCAGTGATGAAGTTATTGCAAGATCAAAATGAAGAACCCAATCATGTCACCAGAAGGATAAATCAACTGATCAAGGTTCAACAACATAGAGTCGAAGTAGATGAAAAGATGCAGAAGTACCAAGATAACATGAAGGCATTATTCGACCGCAAAGCAAAGGACAGAGACTTCCTCCCAGGTGATTTAGTGTTAAGGTGGGATGCAAGAAAGGAAGAAGCAACAAAACATGGTAAATTTGACCACCTCTGGTATGGGCCATTTAGGGTCTCGGCTTTGGAAGGAAAAAATTCTTTCCTACTGGAAAATATATACGGAGAAGTCCTCAACGCCCCTGTCAACGGGCGGTATCTGAAGCATTATATGACATAACAGTTGCCATATTCAAAAAAAAAAATAAAAAAATAAAAAATTGGGTACATATATATATATATATATATATATATATATATATATNTATTTCATTTAAACATTGCTCTTGATTTTCTTTTTTCGTTCATGAACTTTCGACACATTTTGGATAGCCCTGATAATATTCGTATTTTCCTCTTACAGGATTCCAGCTGCATACAAAACAAGCATGAGAAGTAAACTGAAAGTCGGTGTCAGAAATTCAGCTTAAACAGGTGATACCTAAGAAATTTCATATTGCGCAAAGAAATTGAAATCAAAAGGTAAAAATGAGATTTCTCAAAAGACATGTTCTAAAGGACTATTAAAGAAAACCGAGGTAACCTCAAACAACAACATCAACTGAACTGATAAATAACATAGTTGTTTCTTGGTTTAATAATCTTTGAAAAATTAAGATAAATTAAATGATTCACCCAATTTAAAAGCAGTCAGTCAAAGTAAGGTATCCTCGAAAATATCTACAAGAGTCAGTTTTGAATTTTTGACCTCTGTATTTTTAGTCAGTAAGTCACTACCTGACATCCTTTCTATCTTCGCGTTTACCTTTAAAAAAAAAAAAGTCACCATCTTTCTGTTTCATATACGAAGGGATAAGAGTTTTTCGTTTCAACCTCGTGAGCATTCAAAGCATATTGTGGAAAGAAAGCGGGTCTTCACAACTTATTGATCCCCTGCTAAACGAAGGAACGTTCAAAGTGATCCTAACTTTCCTAGGTTTTTCAACAACATTGGAGGATTGAAGCTTGCTCAATTAGAATTCCCTAAGAAAGTTATTTCCCCTTTTTCCCCTATGAACGAAGGTGTTGTGAAGGTCAAGGGAAGGTTGGTACCGAGTAATCAAAGTAAGTTGACAGAACTATAATGAAAAATATTACACAGATATCAGCCCTGATACAAACTGATTGCCCCCTTATTCACGCTCTAAAAAGAAAATTATAAGACAGGTGGTGAAAGGAAATTCAGAAATGATTTCCCCCACCTAGTCCAAGAGACGATGAAAGGAAATTCAGAAATGATTACCCTTGTCTCAGCATTTAAATGCATGAATATATTCCGAAGTGGTGAAAGTAAATTCAGTAAAAGGGGCCAGATAACTTCACCGGGGTACTGAACAGGCTCGCTGGCAGTGAAGCAATATCTGAGATATCTGTAAGGCTGTTATACATGAATATCACTCTACTCCGGTAACCAATTCTTTTAAAAACCTGATTTACATCCCATGTTCAGATGGGAATTCCCAATTAAAAACTTATAATCTTATTCTTTTGATGCAAGCTGATAGCTGCAATATCTGTTGGGTCTCCTAGAACTGTTTCAATTGTCTTAAAGCAGACCCAAAATTAGTAGCAGGAAATGGAAAGTCGTGAACGGGACTACAACTAAGTTTAAAAAGAGTATCTGAGTTTGAAAAAATCTTTTCAAGGTAAAAAACGAAGTCTCTTTCCCCCTTCGATACCCTGTTCTCAGGAACCTTTTCGCCTGATTGAAGCTATTGACTCCATTTACCCAATATTGGTATGTGGTCTATTGTTCTTCCCGCCTTACAAGAAAGCGATATCCCTAGTTGGATCCTATGTTGGAGCCGCCTTTGTTTTTCTAGCCCGTCACAAATTTCATTCTTAATGCTTGAAATTGATAGATGGTTTTCGTATTTTCCCTTTGTTGTTTCAAAATCTCTGAAGCTTTATCACGTGAGCAACGATGATTATTGTACTCTCGAGACGAGTCCAACCTTTCGTAAAATTTTTTCCTCTTTTGTTCTACCTCGGGATCTCGTAGGTCGGATACTATAAGTCATGTAGTTCACACGTCCCGAGCTACGAAACAACGAAATCACTTTAATTTTTCACCCAGGGTAGTAACGAGAGTAAAGTTTTCCCTAAACCATGATTAAACGTCATCGGGTTTTCGCACCTCAACGTTCACCAAATCCAAAAATTTATCGTCGTAGCCCCGATAGCCTAGAACACAAGGTCCTTATTTTAGTAACCCGTGTCAAGGTTAAAAGTAAAAGCTAAACCATGGTAAAAGTTCTGTCGGAAATTCGCCACTCGGCATATTCTTTTTTAAAAGTTACACCGTCTCAGCCCTGACCCGTGAAGTCACGATAAGGATATAAACATAATTAATTAATCACTAAATCCGAGTTTATCTTCCCTTTTTATTAAGTCGTATTATCACGATCTCGCGGTTTCGTAGCTCGACATGCAAACCTCCCGAAAACTTATTTTCGAAGCTCTGAGTCGCGATATGGCGAATACAATAATTACGAAATTAATTGAGCCCCTAATCACGATTACGTGTTTATTAACCAAAATCGATCATCGCAGTCTTGGGTGTTAGAGGTTCAAAGTGTTAAAGTAAAATCCCCGATATAAGGAGTACTGAAATATTGATTAACGTTGGTAAAACCGGATTAATTAAGCTAAATCAATACATATCCCATGTTTCGATGCTTTCACGATTTACGAGGTAGACTTATTCTTTCCATACGCCAACTGACATTTTAAACCGCCAAAATTTATGACATTAATGAGGAAATAGGGCAAATCGATGAATATAAGATCAGATTTTTATGGCAAAATTTATTTCTAAACATGATTTGACAGACTTGTTCTGAAAGGTACCGAGTTTTCGAATATATATAAGAGCCGTGGTTCATTATAAAAAATGCATTTTCATATTACGCAGAGCACATTATCTCTGAGCAAGTTGACTTCTGTATGTATACGTATTTCTATCGCAGAAGATCTAAAACACAATCCCCAACCATGGCTCCGCGAAAAGCATCCAAAGCCAATGTTGAGGTTTTGGGACAAGGCTCGGTCAACATTGTTGATACTTCGCCTCGAAGTATTGACTCGGTCCTGAATTGGTCGTTCGTTTCAGATCTCCTGCAGGCTAAATTGGTGGATTATTCCGATGACTCCAGCGACAATGAAAAAGATGATATAACCACCAAGTATAAGATCGTCATCCAATCCAGAATGCACAAAGTAGCAGCCAGGCCATGACTACTGCCATATTATGATATGGTCCGATGGGCATTGGACCATGTGGACATACCGAACAGAACCATCATGAATGAGCAGAAAGTCACCATCGGGACTTTCAGGCTGGAACATCTGCAAGCCATGTATAAGATGCCCACAACGTCTGACTATACATATGACGCCGAATTATTGGACGAGTTCAATCAGAAGGAATGCGTACAGTATGATAAAACCATGTCCAGTTTAATAAGAGATTGAGTTTCTCACACCGCGAAGTTCAGGGATGATAGCCACGACATATATTCAATAGCTTCCTTAGAACCACAGTACAATTATGTTGCCATGATGACATGCAGGTTATACGGGAGAGAGGACACCTCACATTTTTTTCTTCCGTGGGTGCCTCTAATGTTTTGGGTCGCCGAAGGCAGTTCCTTCGACTGGGTGAAAATGCTGTCCGATAGCTTGACTAGTCGGGTCACAGAGTATTGGGCGCAGAAAGAAAGCGGAAAGGCGTCTTCATTTTTCATGTCTACATACATTATGGACGTCGTGTGTTTTTTAACACCATTTCCCTTAATGATATGGAGTTGGACCCCAACAGAAGACGAGCCTATCCACGTTTATCATGCAAAATTGTGGGAAAACAAAGCGACAAATTTTGTGTATGAAATATTCAACTGGGTGATGGTGCCCCTACATGTCACTATTTTTGGTCACCCGCCACCCAGGATCTCAGACATTTTAGTAACAAATCTGAGCAGTATAGCAGAATGGTATGTAGAGGCCGAATTTTCATACCTCAGAGTTTTCGGGGCGTCTGTTCCCCCGCATGCATTGCCATTGTTCATTCCCGACAAGCTGGCTTGTCATGAGGTTTCCAGACAAACAATAATCGGTGGTATAAGGAAGGAGCTTAAGGGATACTCAAAGAAGGTATGTCCACCTTTTCCTATTCATTTAAATTCTTATTCTTTATTAGATTTCGGGCATGGCAAAGCTAAGGCAGCAGCCCTAAAAGACCTAAATTTGATCCTCATTGAATACAAGAAGCACTATCCATAAAGGGTCGTGAGCAATCATTTGACCAGTTGTGGGCTCAAGATATTTGAGCACGAGAATTCACCCTCGGATGACATTTTCCGAGGCGCAAGGTCCTATGCCAAGATCCTAGCTCGTATACAAACCTTGGCACCCAAGGAAAGAGACGATGTTCTGAAATTCCAAGAACATCGACGCAGTTGTCTTCCTGCAGTGCTGCGGGGTGAGAGTCCGAGTACGACGGAAGTGAAACAAAGAGATGCCGAAGGCTCTAAGGATGCGAATCCTGATCAAGAAAAACACCATGATGAGGGAGAGAAAACCAAGAGTCCGAAAGAAGAAATAAAGACTCCCGACCCTCCGAAGAAGCAGAGTCCGGTTACTACTCCTGGAAAATCAGCAAAGCAGGTTGGAGAACCTATCACATCAGTTACTCCCTTGCAGTCGACTCAGGGAAATATTGATGCAGGATTGATGCAGGAGCATTAGTTCGACTTCATGGTGGAGTGGGCACATGTTGTGATCTAGAACAACATTTTGAGTTTAAATGAACAATAGGTTAAACAAATCTATATTCCATTAATCTAAGTAGATAGCCTTGTTGTCAAAATTAGAGATAGATCTGGAATAGATAGTTATCAAATAGCTCCCTGAGAGGAGACTGAGCCACCCGTTCTAAGTGTTGAATAAAACTAGGAATTAGTTTTTCTAAAAATAGGAGAATGCTCAAAAACCAGTCATGGTTTGTTAAATGTTATTAGAAATAAAAGAAAATAGAATGTAGAGGAGAGGATGAGAGGGCACGAGAGGGTACAGGATTGTTGCAGAGAAAAGAAAGAGAGACTTCATTTGTAAAAGTTTCAATATATTCG
>JZKD02S2302555.1:248025-262907 GCA_000966675.3 Picea glauca | reverse complement strand
TATATATATATATATATATATATATATATATATATATATATATATATATATATATATATATATATATATATATATATATATATATATATATATATATATGTATGTATGTATGTCTTACGGATTTGACATAATTTTGAACGATTTGTTACAAATTTTGAAGATAATAAGAAATATTTATTGATGTAAATCGATAGTAATTCTAAGTGATTTTAGATCTGGTTTATGCTTAGAAAGTGTAGCCTAAGCATTGAGACTTGTTGGCATATGTTTGATCTCTTTTATGTTGGGTTACTCAGTGTGTTGGGTTGAAGTGAGATGAAATATTATCTTTTGTTTGCTACTGTAAATTAATATTTCAGATCAACCCCAATGCTAAAGTTTACAAGTACTATATTCGAGAAACCTTCAATGTGAGGTCAAATTTATAAATTTGCACTAAAATTTATAAACACATGAATTCAAACATGGTATTGGAGATATTTTGATAAAATATCTCTTTTGGTGAAGAGGGAGTTGGTATTTTAGTTTCATTGTACTTGGGATTGGTACTTGAATGATCCGGGAATTTCTATGATATCTTTCTCTACAAAAATCCTGCCATAAGGATCTTTTACTGACACTTAATTACATGTGAACATGAAAATAATCATTGAGAATTGCATATGACCGTGAGAAAAACCGTCATAATTATGTGCATATGTGTAATGAAAACTCTACTTAATAAAGAAAGAATGCAATCAAAATTTACACATACAATTTGACACCCATGTGTTAACATAGTTCACTAGACTTTGTTGGCTACATCTCCGGATATGATTGGAATACAAATCACTTTATTATCCTTCCTTTAGTTAGGGATAAAACCTTCTCACAAAATGTGGTACATGCTCCTTATAGGGCTGAAACCTAGAGCAACTTTCTATTATACAAAGAGAACTTAAGGTTCTCACATAAGTGACATTTCTTCAGACACCAGAAGGAATACATTCCTCTCAATGCAAATCTCTCCCAAAGGGGCTGAAAAAGGGCCTAAGGGGCCTCCCTTTACAATGCTTACATAAGGAATTTATATAGTTTCCCTCTCTCCATAATTCAAGGAGACAAGATCCACAATTTTAGGATCTAATAACAACTCAAGGACAAAAATGATAACGCCTCTCAACCAACCTTAACATACCCTTGAGGCTAGGAAACCACTTGTGATAAAATGAGGAAGAATCCCAAACCAACTCATGAGATTCCTAACTTCCTCTTAAAATTAGGAAACTAATTTGTGAGGTGGATTCTCACACAAAACTGTTTTCCCCTTAAAACTAAGAAACTAATTTGTGAATTGGATTCTCACACTTAATTTTAATTTCCTTTTTACAAATTAAATGAAAAATACATGTGCACATTATGCTAAAAAATATTAATCATTTTTACAATATGAAGCATTAAACATTCTTTTTAAACTTTTTCACCTATCACCAGTTATCATTTTAATGATATTCTCCATGGTGTGCAAGTAATGAATTGTTGTGTCGAGATCCTCCTGGATCATACCTTCCCACAAAAATAAATTTTGGTCCTCCAAAAGTATAGAGAGAAATTGTGACTTTAATCTCCACAACAAACTTCTAGGAAGAGTCTTATACTCCATGATGCACTTCCCCACTGCTCGATCTGCATAACAAATGTCTCTAACAGGCCGTACCCTTCTACTCCTTCACATTTTCACCTCGGAATGAGGATGTCATTGCCGACACTTGAATCAATGCAATTATGTAGCTTATTCCTTGATATGCATAACACATGTCTCTGACAATCCACACCCTTTTTTTCCTTCACCTTTGTACCTCAGAATGAAAATGTCGATGCTGACACTCTTATCAATGCAAATCTATAGCTGATTCCCTAATTTGCATAACAAATGTCTATGAAAATCTGTACCCTTCTTCCCCTTCACCTTTTTACTTTAGAATGAGGATGTCGATGCCGACACTTGCATCAATGCAAATTTGTAGCTGATAATACAGGATCACAATTTTGCAAATTTCAAAGTGATACCATACTTGCCAGGAATTTTATACAACACTCATGAACAAGTTTACAATGATTTCCAAAATAGGCCTAGGAAAAAATAATGCCTCTCACTCAACAATGGCTACAAGACCCATTACAATGTTGCCAAAATAGGCCTAGGAAAAACAATTCCTCTCACTCAACAATGGCTATAAGACCCATTACAATGTTTCCAAAACAGAATTAGGAAAACATATGACTCTTACTCAATGATGACTATAAGACCCATTACAATGTTGCCAACAAGGCTTACAAGGTTTAGGCATAGACCAAAATGCCTCTCACTCTCATCATTACTTTTAAGAGTGGCTAATTACAACCTTTTACATCATTAACATTAAGGAAAATACTCCCAAATGTGCACTAGTGGAAACTCTATGGTTTTTAAACCCCCCATTACAAACATGTGCAACATAATAAAAAAGGAAAATTCCATCATCATCACACTTGTCTCACCATTCAGAGACTTTTGGCTGTAAACATGACTACTTTCTATCAAAGTGTCAAAATAGCCTCTTACTGCACCATCTCGGTTTGTGTGCAAGGATCAAACACTGAATTTCTTGCAATAATTCAGAGATTGCTGCCTTGCTACAAGACTCAAAGATCACTAGAATCTGCAGCATACATTGACCCTCTTTCAATTTCCAAAAAGAGGTAAAAACCATAAATGCATAAAACTTACATTGGGTTTCATGTCAAGGTGCTCAACTAGCTGCTCAAATCTCAACATACATAACACCAAAAATTCCAATTCCGTCTCGTAATTCTGCAACTTTTGACTGTAAACTCGACCCTATTCTGAAAGGTGCAACTTGGCCTAAAGAAAGGTGCCAAGAAGACATGGGCTCAACCATAGTCTTGAATTTCTGCTTCTCGAATCCAAATTCTAACGCACTAGTGGATTCGAAGAAAGAAATCATGCAAAAATGACTATACTTTCGTCATTGTGACTTCTGGACCCCCCTTGGGTTCTCTACCTTGAAATTTGTGCCACACAGAGGCCGTACGACCTGCATTAATTATGCGTGCATTGAAATTTTTTCCCGTAATGGCTAACACCCATAACTTCCCGTCGAATGGAAAAAAAGTGGTTTAAATGATCAAACCTTGACAGATGAACCAACATATGGCTATTGGTCTGTTGGTCACCGTAATGTATATTAGGCGTTGGATTCCAGGAGGTTCGGGTTCGAATCCCCGGATGACATACAAATTTTGGCACTATATTTGAAATATCTTGCCATTGTAACTTCTGCCAAATTTAATATAATGCCACTAGTTGTTGGCTGTCATTTTTAATACTGGTTGACTGCTAGTTTTGGGGTTTGGTCGGTCTCACTGCCGGATTTGATGTAGGTCGGTCGACCCTTGTCCGCCAAATTTAAATGATTGGCATCGGTTGTTGGCAATCGATCGGTTCGGCCACTGACTAGCCTAGTGGTCAACCTTTTTTTTTTTTTTTCGGACCCAACCTTCATTGGGCATCCAAGGGGTGCCACATGGCATTCTGTAATTGGCTAGTAAACTCCCAATCAACAGTGTAGTGGTAGTCTAGTCAGCTCCTGTACATCACTCGTACGGATGACACATTGCTCAATCTTACTGGTCCATTTGGACCCTTGAAAATGGAAAATCCACCTGACACTTGGTGGCCTCTCGTGATGCCACGCCATCCACTGTACTGCCCAGTCAACGACCCAGTCAATGCCACATCATCTGCCTACACCCATGTCACTCTAGCACGTGAGTGCGATACTTCCCAGTAATTTGACACGTCACCTATTTCATTAGTGTCGTACTTCCACATCAACATTCTATATGGTCCAGTCACTTTATTGACATCATCATCGTACAACCACGTTAACCGACACATCAACATCTGTACTACCATGTGGTGTCCATATGACTACCACGTGGCACATTTTACTGGTCCACATGGGCCCCTAAAATTTCCAAAAATGCATGACACGTGGTAGCCTATGGTGCTGTGACGTCAACATGCCGACATCTTGATGGCGTTAACACTGTAAGGACTTCGCTAGATTTTCCTGTTTTTCGAAAATGTTAGATGGCCATAACTTTTGCATCCAGACTCCGTTTTAGGTGTCGTTTGCGATGTTGGAAAGCTCTCGTCTATCTCTTCGACTTGGTTCTTTTTTCGTCGAATTATGGGCACTTTTATTTTTGGCCATTTTTTTTCAACTGAGGAAGATCCAACCTCCAACTACATAGACTCTGGTACGGGATTCTTGCTTGGTGTACCACGAAGCTCAGGCTGAAGCTTCCAACATTTCCTGCTTCAGTGACCACTCATTTTGCAGTGAGATCAATAGTTGCGTTTCTTCATATTTGTCTTTATTTCACTGTAAAGAGATTTTCTCTTCCATCACTTTGCAATGCTCTTATTGTCCCAAGATTTTTGAGGAGACGTTGATTTCCTCTGAAATATCGTGCTAGATCTATCAATTTCATAAAGTGACGTGCCATTAGTTTTCTTAGCTGGTGTTGGTGATGATCTCATATATTTGCTTGAAGAATCCTTTGCTTCTATTGCTTTTGAGCATTCTCTTTTACCATACCCCAATCCTACATATCAGGGTCTTCCTTCAACCTCCAATGGTTGAATGATGCCTTTGCCATCAATACCAAGACCTCCTCCTTTATACCCCATCTTCTTCAACAAATTCAAGCCAATTCCCTTCGTGTGGCTTTCAAAAAATCCAAAAGAAGCATAATCATTAATAAGGGAAGGAATTGAACATGAAGAATTGTTTACCTCCATTCCTGTTTGTGACACTTGGTCATCTTCCTGAAGTTTTTCCAACTTATCCTCTTGTTTGGATTAAGCTATAGATGATTCTTCTAGGAAAACAACTTGGTTATCTAGTGTTTGGAGAGAATCCTCTATTATTTGACAATATGTGCAACCATCAAAATTTTCATGACAAGAACCATAACTAGTATACCTACCATGGCCACAAGTTGGCTTGGTCTTGGAAGGACTTTTTACTTCTCCTGTAGTGGAGCATTTCCCAAATTTATCCTCCATAGATGGTAGCTACAATCATAGTTTTCTCTTTTATTCTTCAGATTCTTTAAGAAACCTCCTCAATTCAACATTATCTACTTGAATGGTCTAGTTGATTTCTTCAAGCTCACGAAGCCATGCTTACTTCTTTGCCTTGTCCATGATGATAACACAATATGAAAAATTGGTTAGACTTGATTTGATACCACTTGATCCGAGAATTTTTGTGAGATGTTTCTCTACAAAAATCCTACCACGATGATCTTTTACTGACACTTAATCACATGCTAACATGAGAAAATAATAATTAAGCATTGCATATGAAAGTGAGCAAAATTGTCATAATTATGTGCATATGTGTAATGAAATATCTACTTAATCAAGTGAGAATGAAATCAAAACTCACACATATAATTTGACACCCATGTGTTAATGGAGTTCACCACACTCTACTGGCTACATCTACAGATCTGCTTGGAATACAAATTGCTTTATTATCTTTCCTTTAGTCAGGGCTGGAACCTTCTCACAAAATGTGGTACATACTCCTTACAAGGCTGAAACCCAGAGCAACATTCTCTTATACAAAGAGAACTTAAGGCTCTCACATAAGTGACATTTCTTCAAACACCAGAAGGACAACATTCCTCTCAATGAAAATCTCTCCCAAAGGGGCCTAAAAAGGGCCTCCCTTTACAATGATTAGATGAATAATTTATATAGTTTCCCTCTCTCCATAATTCAAGGAGACAAGATCCACAATTTTAGGATCTAATAACAACTCAAGGAAAAAAATGAGAAAACATCTCAACCAACCTTAACTTCCCTTTGACACTAGGAAACCACTTGTGATAAAATGAGGGAGAATCCCAAACCAACTCATGAGACTCCCAACTTCCTCTTACAATTAGGAAACTAATTTGTGAGGTGGATTCTTACACAAAACTGATTTCCCCTTAAAACTGGGAAACTAATTTGTGAGTTGGAATCTCACACTTAATTTTAATTTCCTTTTTACAAATTAAATGAAAAATACATGAGCACATTATGCTAAAAAATATTAATCATTTTTATAATATGAAGCATTAAACATTCCTTTTAAACTTTGTCACCTATCACCAACTATCATTTTAATGATTTTCTCCATGGTGTGCAAGTAATGAATCCTTGTGTGGAGATCCTCCTGGATCATTGCCATTGCTGACACTGATTGGGTGGTGAAGTTGTAGTGTGCTTGATATGAGCACTTTCACTTGTTTAAGGGTTATAATACTAGCTTCTCATGTGATGATAACATGCTTTGACTTGTGATAGGTGATATATATACTACGTGGATGGTCGTTATGGACTTATTTCTCAGTAAGTGTGATTCCTAGGGGGACCTATGATAGGTGGATAATTTGATCTAGGGGTTCCAATATGTTTTCCATTGTGAGATGTGGTGGATCTACATGATTGTTGGCTGGGATGGATTTATTTTCAATGAGTGAGATGATTAGGAGGAATTGTGATAGGTGGCTAATTTATTCCAATGGTTACTAGTATGTTCTATTTCATTTATAGATGGCATGGATTTATTTTCAGCAAGTGTGATGCCAAGGAGGCCTTGTGATATGTGGAAGATTTTTTCTAGTAGATGGTGGTGTATTTTCACTTGTTATAGGTGGAAGATCTACTTCATTGATGGTTGGTACATGATCTATATTTTAGTAGATGTGGTGGCTAGGAGGACTTGTGATAGGTCACTGATTTGTTCCAATGGATGCCAATGTTTGGAGTCTATATTTTAGTAGGTGTGGTGGCTAGAAGGACTTGTGATAGGTCGCCTATTTTTTCCAATGGATGCCAATGTTTGGAGTGGGTTTATACCCGTGATAGGAATTTTTGACCATTTGATTGTTTGCTGATTTTTAGAGCCTAAGA
Source organism: Picea glauca (assembly GCA_000966675.3). NCBI lineage: Eukaryota > Viridiplantae > Streptophyta > Pinopsida > Pinales > Pinaceae > Picea > Picea glauca. The sequence goes on along the minus strand of JZKD02S2302555.1, from coordinate 255,889 downwards.
CGAGTTGGTTCATTCTGTGATATATTGATGATTATTGGATAATCTATTTTGGTTAAGCTGTGACTCAAGTGTTTGTAGGAATGGAGACCTTGCTCAATTGTAGTGATTGTGATAGATGGAGGGAGATTATAGCATTGCCCCTTGGGGAAATTATTGGTTGTACATAATGTACATTTGCAAAGATATTGATCATGGATGTGATAACTAGAATTATGTGGAGCTATTGGTGATATTGCGCATTTGTACCTTGGTGGTGAAATCAATGATTGATTCTAGGCTTGCAATTGATGAGAGTGATGAGTACCAAAGATAAAGTTGTTGGATTATCTGATGCACAAGGAGTTGACCATGATGTTACTCCTGCTTTAGGATTCTGTCAGAGAGAAGAAGGTGACCTAGGTGATGTTGTTGCTTTAGTTTCCAAAGGATTTGAGGTGCATAAGAGGGATTCTCATTCTCACAATTGGATGATGACCTTTTATTGGCTATTGTTGCTTCTTCCCTTGTTCTTGATATTTCAAGATCCATGTGTTGAGATGTATGTAAGTTTATCTTGTGATTTTGATATATTTGATCCACTTGTCTTGGTTTTATTGGAGATTTGATTAAATTTACAAGATGTCATGAACAATGCATGATGTGGTACCATAATATTTTGGCTCGTGATGATCATAGTAGGTATGTTGGAGTTTTGAAAAGTTTCTATTGATGTATTGTTTGTTTTAGAGTGATTTTAGAGTTCAAAGAGAAGTAGTGATCCAAGTTTATGTTCATTCAGTTTCACAGATGGTTGTTTTTATTTTGGAGCTCGTAGTAGGGGGTAGAAGGGAGTAGTTTGGTTTGGTGTTATAAACATAGTTTCCTTGTATTCTTCTTACATGCTCACCATTTGGAAGCCAAGTTACAAATTGTTTGGTTGATTTCTATGAGAGAGACACACCTTTGTGAGCATCGATTGCTTGGATTCCGAGGTGTGTTGACCTATAATTGTGGGTGTGGCTCTTGCAGAGTAGGATTGATGTTTTATCATGATGGAGGAGGATTATTTTATCTTTGTGGAGACACTTGAGTTACATGTTGTAGTTTTAGATGGAGTTGATGGGTGTTACATAAAACACGTTTCTCATAAAGAGGGAGAGTTATCTTTTGGGGTTACTCCAAAATTGTTTTCACCTTGTTAGGAGAGGGCTAAGTATCCTATCCCCTTGGTGATATTTAATTTTCATATGGATGGCTCAATTTGGGTGTATACTTGACTTTGGTTAGAGCGCTGACATTGCACCCTTACCTAGGAGGTTGTTACCTTGATTGACATGTTGAATAACCCATTGGGTGCACACAATGGAGAAGTTAGTTGCTTGATTATGGGTGGTACCTACCTAGGGGGAGGAGTGTTGGACACTTGGAGGAGGAAATTTATCACTTGAAGCTTGGGACCATCTGATACACACCTTGAAGGTTGGATACTTTACTTGAGGATGGTTGGGTTGATGAACATGCTTCATGGAAGTTCGTGATGGATCTAGACACATATGTTAAGGAGGAGAATTAGAGCTTTGTGACCACATTGTCATACATAAGAGAAGCATTGGGAACATGAGAGGACATGTGGCACAGAGTTAGAGGAGAAACTTACATGAGGACACTTGGATACCAGAGCACTATGGAAGAGGGAGCATTGGACTAATATCTTGTTGGAGAACACACCATCTTGGAGGAGGGTCATTGAGCCCAAGATCGTGACCTGTAGATTGTTTCAATTTGGGGGTTGGATAAACCCTAGTTTGACACATGTACATCCTTGTATTGTAGATTTCTCCACGTAGAGTTTCCTTGTTGGTTACTTGTATGGACACATAAGTATTTTATGTCAGCCTACCTCACCTATTTGTATGTGTAAGGGAAGAGAGATATATTGTATTCATTCATCATCATTGTACTCCTTTTTGTACTTGTTTTGGAGACATTAGGGTTCATGAGGAAACCCTAGGAGCTAGACGATAGGGTTCCTGAGGAAACCATATGAGAAGATAAAGGGAAAGATAAATGTCTTGGATGTTCTTGGAGAGATTTCTATTGTGTGATGTTAGGTTTTTTTCTATAAATACATACTCTATAGAAGAACACGATGAATATGAAGATAGTTAATATGGTTCTTGTTGTAGCAATAGGGTTTCTACTCTAGTAGAAGACATGGAGAGTGGAGATAACACTTTGGATTTTTTTAGAGCCTTGTTCTTTTGGGATGTAAGGATAGGGAAAGATAATGGAGTTATTATAATATTGATGTATCATGGTGGTCTTGGAGCTTGTGATGATGAAAGAGTAGAAGACCTAGTGTTTGAGGAATCAAACCCTAGGATGGACATGTGGATTTGGAGGCTATCACTAGAGTTTTCTTGCCATGTACTTGTGTGATGCAACATGGCTAGGGTTTGCAAACCCTAAGGAAAATAATCGTGCTAGTGTGGAGAGCTTGTGTGACACAAGCTTGGTATTGAAGTCAAGGAGGATTTTTAGTGTTGATGCTTGCTTGTTGGGGATCATTGGTGGTGGCTAAGGTTTTCATTGTCTTCATGATTTGGTAATTTCCAGCCCTTGTGTGTCTTGTTGAATCGACATAAGTTAAGGCTGAAATATTTGAATGATTTGACAAAAATCTTCAAGGCAAGAGGGTAGATTTATTGATATAAAAACACAATAATTAAAGTTATTTCATATATGGTTTATGCTTGGAAAAGTGTGCCCTAAAAGTTGAAACTTGTTGGCATTTGTTTGGCATCTTTTCTCTTGGGTTGAAGTGAGATGACATATTTTTTATTTGGATTGTTCAGAAAATCCATAGTGGCCATTTTTATTAGTCAACATTTTGGATCTCCAATCACATCCATCACTAGGACAAAACCGTCGAGTAGGAGAAGATTGTTGCTTGGAAATAAATACAACAAAGATAAGAGATGAGAATAGAATCCTAGAAGGCTTAATAACATCGACTCTATAAAGAATAAAACTACAAGAACCCTAGAAAGCTAAATAAAAGCACTAAAACTACTTGAACCCTAGAAACTTTAAAGGAAAAAATAAATGCTTAACTAATAATAGAATAATAGTATAATAATATTATAGAATATAGAATCTTTAATGAAATTATTATTGTTAATAAAAGTATGTATTATATTAGTATCATAAATGGTGAAAATAGTAAAACAATACTACAAATGAATATATATATATATATTCATTCTCTTCTTGTCTCTGCTCTTTGTTGTATTTATTTCTAGGAAACCATATTTTCATACTCAACTATTTTGTCCTGATGATGCATCTGATTGGAGATCCAAAACGTTGACTAATAAAAATGGCCACTGTGCATTTTCCAAACAATCTCAATAACGACACCCACCACATAAATCTTAAAACCCTGACACATTATTTGCTGTTTTTTGATGTAAATTAATATTTTATATCGAACCTAAGGTTAAATTTCATAGGGACTAGATCTAGGAAACCTCTAGTGTGAGGTAGAATTTCTAAATTTGCAATAAAAGTCATAAACACAAAAATTCTAACAAGATTTTAATTATAGTCCTTCCTAACCTTTAGGAGTATTGATTAATTTCCATATTACCTTGGGTAGTGAAATTGTTTGAATTGATGTAGAAGTTGTGGATGCTCTTTTGGACCACAACATGCTACTCAGAAGGAACTATATGTATACCATGAAGGAGATCATATCCCTTGTCTTCCATACCTTTCTATTTCCCATGAAGAAAAGTGGTCATCATTGATCAATTCACATATGACCCTATCCTTGCCCATAATTTAGATCATGTTTTGTGTGACATCCTCCTCGTTACGACAACAACTCTGATAACAGGTGCAATTTTTTTTTTTGTTTTGTTTAAGGTGTGTGCGCGTGTGTAAAAAGGAAACATACACACTTGACTCTACGTTGCCACCCGACGACTAACAAGACGCAACCACGATGATCACAAAAAGAAGACATAAGGCGCACAACAAGTAACTGCAAGCATTAAACGACATATTGTGTTATGTACAATATGAACATAGATGGAAGAATCCATAGTAGTAGATTTTACTATTTCTACACAGGAAAGCAGGGTGTTTAATCTTAGTTCTCTGCTCCAGAGAGAGAGAAGGTCAGATAGGCTCCTGGCCGACTGCTTAGGCAGAAACTAGTAATCTCTGTCAGGAGGTCGCAGTGGTGGGAACTTTGCCTTTAAAGAGCCCGAGACTTCTGATACGACCTTAGAGGTGTGTCGCAAGAGTGGAAACCCTTCCTTTAAAGGGCCAAAGACTCTTGATATGGCACTGGATTCTTTACACAGAAAATAATCACACACACAAACCTATATACAGAGCGACTAGATTTATCAGATCGAAGAGTCTGATATCATACAACTGTGAGTTTGGACAATTCCAATTATAGTACTAACCCTGAAATTAATTAACAATCTCAATACATCCTATATGTTACATATACCATAAAATTACAATAACATTATCTTAACAACCTCACATCTTATGTTATAATAACCTTGCAACTAAAACATCAATCACGAATCACATTACTCCTTGTATGCTACCAATGCAATGAAGTTACAATAACTTTACCATAAAATAAATCAACATTACATTGATCATAACTAAATAAAATGACGACCACCTTGCAACTTACAAGTTATCTACAACATTATTTCCACATTTCCATAAAACATATAACAAACATCACCTTAACAGTTCCATAACCATTAGCACCAACATGAAACATTTCATTATACTATCGTTACCTTAAAACAAATACACTAACATTAACCTTACCCTAAGCATTTAACATGAAGCATTACATTACATGATTCTTCCATAGCGCGCAAGTCTCATTCATCAGGCAACACGTCATTCAATTCTTAAATAATCATGGGCGCGAGAATAAGTAAGTTTAAGCCGTCATTAGAAATAACTATATAAAAACTAAATATCTAGATCCACCATCTACTACATAAATCCTCAATGCGTACAAACTAAATCTATGTCAATCATTCACTACATACTAACCACTGCTCAAGTAGCGATAACTAAAACCACCGGTATTGCATCCATAAGGCCATAAGGTGCCATCTAAAACAACACTAAATATACATCAATAATCCAATTGGAACTTTGCCAAGGTTAACATGTAAGTAACATCAGCAAATTTCCGTTGACCCCACTAGATATACTCTAGCATGCAAAGTTTTTTTTTTTTTTTACACATCTATCAAATTTGTATTTCCGGAATGACAAATAAATTTGTAGTGACCAATTTAGTTTTCATAATACTAAAAATCATACGAAGAACAAAGGAATTCAAATCTAAATTCAACTAACACACAACAATCATAATGATTTCAACTTGGATTAGTAGAAATTTGATAGTGGATCACAAGAAATTAAACACTTAAATAAAACAATGCATTTTTGTTGTGACTACTTATGCAATGATTCAATAATACAAATCCAAATGGTATAATAGTTAGGATGAGACTCATAAGAGTCAACTCCGGATTTTCCAAACTTCATTGATGGTAGATTTTAAATATCATACGAAAATCTAAACTTAAGAATTGACAAAATTGACAACAAACAATGAATAACAGAAAGCAGGGTCTCTACATTTTGATTAGCAACAAATCATAGCAAATTATGATATCCGACTTTGCAAAAATATAAGGAAACGGATAAGTAAACTTCCGATCTCTAAATTTATAAACAAATATGGCAGCGAACACTTGAATTTTCTGAATTCTGGGTTGTAATTTAAAATGACAGTGAATGCATAAATTTTCTGAATTCTGAGCTGTAAATGGAAATGGCAGCGAATACATAAATTTTCTGAATTCTGAGTTGTAATTTAAAATGGCAGCCAACAATTAAATTCTAAATTTCTGCTCAGAAAATGAAATTGCTCTTAACAATAAAGTCGATTGCCCATTATGCCAAAATTGAATTCTCAGATCTATTTTACACAAAAACGAAATTCCCATACATCTATTTCCAGAACGAATTCTCAGATCTAAATTTTACAAAAACGGAATGCCAATACACCCATTGCCAGGACGCATTCTCAGAACTAAATTTTACAAAACGAAAATGCCATAACGGATTGCCAGAAACAATGTACAGGAACAATTTCCAAACAAAATTGCCAGAACGGAGCCAGAAGGAAAACAAAAATACAAAAGGGCATACAATCACTCCAACTTACACATGGAAGCCAACGGACAATGTGACAATGCACCCAGTCATATAAAAATGCCCACATAAATTAAAACGCCCACTGTAATACATAAACACTCACAGTGATATAAAATGCCCACGGTAATATATAAAATGCCCACAGTCATATAAAAACGCCGCCATTATATAAAAACGCCCACTGTAGAGTATAAACGCCCACAGTGATATAAAATGCCCACCGTAATATATAAAATGCCCAAAGTCAAATAAAAACGCCCCCATTTATATAAAAACGCCCACTGTAGAGTATAAACGCCCACAGTGAAATAAAATGCCCACGATAATATATAAAATGCCCACAGTCAAATAAAAGCGCCCCCATTTATATAAAAACGCCCACTGTAGAGTATAAACGCCCACAGTGAAATAAAATGCCCACGGTAATATATAAAATGCCCACAGTCAAATAAAAACGCCCCAATTTATATAAAAACGCCCACTGTAGAGTATAAACGCCCACAGTGATATAAAATGCCCACCGTAATATATAAAATGCCACAGTCAAATAAAAATGCCCCCATTTACATAAAAATGCCCACTGTAGAGTATAAATGCCCACAGTGAAATAAAATGCCCACGGTAATATATAAAAGGCCCACAGTCATATAAACACACAACCATAAATTATCTTTTATCCCAACCGACATGCAACAACAGAGTAAGAATAAATATTTTATAACTGTAACACAATTTCAATCGCCAAAGAACAAGGCAAGAAAACCAATCAATCCAACGAGAACCCCAGCAGATTGAAGTTAAGTATTTTTCATCTCACAATGCCAATACAAAAGTGCCGATAACAATAAGAGAGGGCTAAGGTCCTAATACCTTCTATCATGCAAATGAAAAACATAACGTTGCCTTAACTCCCGCCTCGAATGATGACCCCGCGCTCCGTGCCGCTCCTGCTCCGTGCCACTCCCGCTCGCCGACCGTAGAGACTACACCGATACCTCCCAGCCAATCGCTAGGGGTACTCTGCTTCCCCCTTAGCCCCCCGAGCCGCAAAGGGGCCACACACAATCCAAATGATCCGTCTAGCTTCCCAGCTCACCTCGCAAGGCCGAGCTACCACTCCTATCCAAGCTGGAAAATCCAACCTCTCCACAAGTAATCAGTCAAGTCACAATTCCGGCAGCGTAACGTTACGCTAACAACCGATTCCCTTCTTCCTCATCTTCTCTTTCTTTTATAGAGTTTTTCCAACCTCCAACTTTCCCTAAATCACATTTTAACTAAGTTTTAATAAAAATATTCTAAATATTCTCCTTCGCACAAGTGTCGTCCATCCCCCTCTTTCCTCAAATAATTATTTTCTTTAAATTATTAAATTACTCATTTCCCTCACCCACCTAGAGTTGCTCCTAAATTTCCTCCTAGGTGTTCCTAGATCCCCTTACATGTTTTAAATAATTTCCTTAAAAATGAAGTTGCTAAATTAGCTCAAATTATAAGGTTCTTAATTGCAGATTCCTTACTATGTTGACCTCGCTTTTTACCATAAGTTCCCAACTTTCCTTTATTATGTTTCCTCCATTACTTAGTTTCCTAATTCTTATTATTCCCT
>JZKD02S2302555.1:218035-234373 GCA_000966675.3 Picea glauca | reverse complement strand
TAAGGAATAAGGCCCCCGCCTTATTGCGCGCCCCTTAGAATCATCATGAGCGACTGTCGCAGTCTGCCCTCACGGAATCGTGGATCCTCTCGAACTAGGTAATCGTTAACCTACAATTCGAGCCACGACGAAAGTGCTAGTAGGCTGTGGCAGGGCCGCTGTCCACACCTCTCCCTCAACCTCTCTGGAAATCGTGTGTGACCCCTTTACTCCATATGTGAGTCTGGTCGGCAAGCTATCTTCAGCCTGCATCATCAAAAATCGTGTCAAAACATGTTAACATCATATCATCAAATCAATGAAATATCACAGTAAATAAATCAACCCAAATAGCACACTCCCTGACTCAATCCGGAGTCCAAGGGGTTCCATTGATGCCTCTGCATCCTCAAGGTCCAAAAACCTGCACACTCCATAAGACTGAGTCAATAGCACCTGTCTACGTCAAAGAAATAAAACATCATGTCATCTATCATAACGCATCATAATCAAGGTTAAATGTTTTAACATCATAAAAGTCTAGATCACTTGCGAGCAAGTGTCCTCAAAGAATAAGTTTTCTTAGTGCGCTAGAGAGGGATGTTACATTTTGAGCCTTGTAGGTTTTGATAGTTTGATTCCTATTATTATGTAAGTTCACCTTGGTATTTATAAGGACTCATCATTGTTGGAGGAATTATATGGTGCTCCTCCGAAAGTATCTTGTGTGGCTTCATCTTGTTGACCCCCTTTTCGATTAATATATAGTTGATAAGGACTCATCATTTTTGGAGGAATTTTATGGTGCTCCCCTGCAAGTATCTTGTGTGGCACCATCTTGTTAACTTCTTTTTCCATTAATATATATTTGATTGTAAAGTCTTACAATATGTCCCTTAATTTTAAAATTTCAAAGATTAAATACTACTTAAGGGACTCTAACCCAATCATGAATATGTTCAATGATGTAGTCATTTCATTAATTTTTTTGTACTCTTCTTTTTAAACCTTTGAATTGGTAATCTTAAGAGCCCACCATCTAACACATATGAGGAGGAATGAGTCGAATTGATAGTGATTTTGATCACAATTGATGCCATGCGTTTGATGATGATATGCATATTTCATTTATGTTTATGGTGAATGTATTGATTATCATGCTATTCTTATGGTGATGACACTAATTCCTTGTATGTTGACAAAATGTTGGCTCACAAAGCATTATTATATCTTACGTCTCATTTGCATTGTTGGTATAAGGTTGATACATGGTTAATGGTGTTGGCTCTAGTTGACGATGATATTATGGGTATGGAGCTTTGGTTTTCTTTGATCCCGCAACCAGAAATCAGAAGTCAATGCTAGAATGATAAGATAAATGTAAAATGTTAAATACTCACCGATGAATACTTAGAACACTATAATGAATCCTATGTATTTCACTTACCTTTGAGTTAAGTGATGGTCATAGTTTATGTTGATGAGGGGTTAACTAGGTGCACCACTTCATGTGTGGACCTTGATGCATTTTTTTGTTGGTCTTGGTTGGTGGTTATTGATATTATGATATTGGATGATATTGATGGTTATCGTTATTGAGCTCCACACCCAATCCATTATGATATATGTCAACAAGGTTGGAATTTGATGGGGAAAATGCTCATTCATAAGGCATTTTTCTTGTTAAATACAACTACATTATTTATCAGGCTATTTCTATATATAGGCAAGTCATTAGCTAGAATGCATTTTTGATGGTTAACGTTTTTAATAAAATGTCATTAGTTTTTGTTAAGGTAATAGTAGGTAGGTGTAAAAAAATGAAATTTTCTTTGCTTGCAGCTGGGGAAATTTTGTGGATGCCATTCTTGAATCCCAATTTACATGTAATAGCCAAGTTGCTTGGTGGTGATTAATGAACATATTAACTATCTTGGCACATAGTCACCCACCACCACTTGTGTGATTGGACTTACCTTCATTATTGGTTATGACATGTTTGAGAAACCAAATTCCAAACAACATGGCACTTAGAGAACCGAGTCCCAAGTCCCAACTACCAATTTTTTCATCTCTCATCATAGACCCTTTAGGTTCTCTCTATTATTCAAGTCTTCAACCCTCTACTACTTTATCACTGTTGGTATGATAAAAATATGGTGATGGGTCCTTTTAGATATACTGGAAACTAAAGTTGGAGGACTAACCCTTTAATACCATTGTTTCCAACCGTGAATAGCCCGCTAAAATTATGGCGACGAGCCCTTTCAGATACATGCACTGGAAGCTAAAGTTGGAACTTGGAAGTTGGAGGTACGTTTGACAAAGGAGAATGATATGACTAAAGGATCAAGCCACCAATGGTTTCCAAAACTAGGAATAACCACTAATTTCCACCACTGATTTGTGTGAAGATGGTGGGGTGAAGGATCCATCAACTATAATCAATTACAGTAAAATTGACATTTTGAAGTTGTAACTGGTGCCTTGGGGATGGATAGATGTTTGGTTTTTTCTGATTAAAAAAGATCACTGAGTGGCCAAGGTTTCCTCCAAAGTCCACAATTATCATTGGGTTTCAATTCTAGAGTCCAAAGTTGTCACTGGGTTTCAACTTCACTACCATTGCTAAAGATGGTGATAATTTTGCGTTGAGCCCTTATGCAACAATGATGAATGGTGTAGAGCATTGGGAATTTAAAAAATGGAAAGGGTGAGATTCCCACATGCTTGCCATTTTTTTTAATATTTTTTCTTTGTATTATATAAGGTTTGTGGCATTCAATTTTACTTTAATAGTTCAGTAAAGTTTTTTGATGCCCACTTTTTAGTTTTTTTTTTTTTTTCTTTTTTCTTTCCCTCTTTCAAATATGATGTTTGGTTGGCATTTGATTTTACCACGAAATTCAAAATATCATCTTTGGGAATTCTTAATATTTTCCACTGCTGTGCACTGCTACTACTGCCATTGCCAATGAACAAAATTTCTTGGCTAGCAGCATGATATATGTAGAGATGCTAATTTTGGAATTGTACACATGCTTAGCTCATCTTGTTATATTTTTTTGTGATATAGGCACCCCTTGTAAGCAAATACATCATTTCCACAGTTTCCACTAGTGAATGACAATGGATTTATTTTAACTTCTCTCTAATGTGGATTGTATTGGGAGGAAAAAAAAACTTCTGATTAACCATAATATGTTTTCCTTTGCCATAGACCTATTAATAACGACTTTAGACCAAATTATTCTCAATAATATCTAATAGGTGTAAGTTATAAATGGACAAACTCAATATCCTATATGAGTTTATAAAACATAAGTTCAAGAAAAGATTTGAGTAAATCAAGTGAGAACTTTCACTAGAAAAAATGAACTCCAAAAAAATTGAATTTAACCCTTTGTTAATTCATTCGAATATCTTTGTATGGTATGATTTTGGTGGAGTGTACATCAAGTTTTAGAGCTCTTATATTTAGAGTTCCATTAGGATAACTGCCTAACCCATGGGGATGTAGGGGCGTTTAAATAATAATATGATAATAATTCATTATTTAATGATTGCATTATACATAGCAGTAGGCATGTGAGTCATGAAAGGATTGACGGAGGGGAAGTACACTTCGAAAGGGCCCCTCCCTAAAGAGGGCCTCTCACTCGTGTGCCTTAAACTTCATTTTTGGTTTGGTGTAATGCTGAAATCAAGTTGAAGCATAATTACATATAAATAATGACCAACAACCACTTACTTATTGTCTTGGTCGACGATAATAGATCCATATTATGTGGCCTCTACCTTTGTTCCAAGGTGGGGGTATAGGGACCAAGCCCCTATTGTATTGTATTGGAATACTATATTTTGGGAAGACGTTGGGTTTTTTGGTTTTGGGGGGTGCTCTCGCACTTCCCCCAATCTGTAGTGGGCTTGGTCATACTCTAGGTAGGTGGGCACCTCTATTGGACTGGTTTAAAAGATGATATGCTCAATGGATTTGATCCAGAAATATTATGAATGCATGGATCAATCTATCAATTTCATAAATCTTTTTTCTAATCACTTCGAATAAGGAACACGGAAGCACACTTATCAATTAGTTAGCACCTATAAGAAACAACCAAGCAAGAAGGTGCATCTCTTGACTATTACAAATTAGCTTAGTTTAAATATTTTACTTTTTGGTTATTTTTTGATGATTTTTTTTTTCTGATTTTGCTTGAAATCCGGTGAAGAATGGTTGTATTTGCAGATTTGAGTGGCTAAGTTTGTATAATCAGAGTGCCCCAAGAATTTTCAACATGATAAATTCATTTATGCATTCATAAATGAAATTTAAACAATAGAAAATAACAATTTTATCTAGATTTACATTGTCGAATTCCAAAAAAACAAAATACAAAAGATAAAACATTTAGTCAACTCCTTACAAATTAGTGAGAAAGTTACAACCAAGCATATTAGTCGGCACACCTGACCATACACACCTATCGAGCATACATAAATAACTAGTTCGTTTTTCATTGTTGAACACGAGCTCCCATATTTCAATAAATTATCGAACACATGGTATATTTTTGTTTAAATTTTATCTATAATATGTAAGATTATCAATAAAATTATTGAACACAAACTCCCATATTTCAATAAAAATATTGAATACATAATAGTATGTTATATATATATTTTATGTAGGAATTATATGATTATATGTAGAATTATTAAAAAAATTATATTTATAATTTTGATTTTGTTTATCTTAAAGATATACAATCAATAATATATTAATTTTTAATGTTTGAAAATATTTTTAATATAAGGGTGAGAGACATGGGTAGGAGTCTTCATGATTACAGGGGAACAAGTTGGTATAAGATGTTTGTGGCCTAGGGCAGGTAATAAATAACTTTGTCGAAGCTTATTCTCTTTGGTGCAGATTTAATAATGCCAAAGATCGAGGTAATATGACCTTGATGGTCTTTGGAGACTCCTTGTTAATCATTCGGGCTACAATTTCCCAATGGAATCCCAAAGAGAATCAGCTGCAAATTTTGGTAGCACGAATCAAGTAAGTTATTTTTCAGTTCGAAAAGGTTTCCCTATATCATATCAGAAGGAATTTAAATGAAGAAGCCGATGCGTGGTCTAAATTGTCATCCATGTTACATTTGGGATGCATCTTGCAAAATGGGGACCTCCATTATGCCAATGTCCCCTAGATATTTAATGTTTGGTATTTCAATTAATGCTACAATGACAGTTCATTTTCGAAGGACAATCAGCATGGCCACCCCAATGGTTACATATGGAGAGTAGGTGGTGGAGTGTAATACCCCTACAATGAATCCCAATTGTAAATGTACATATAGGCCAGTGAGCCAGGATATTTTGGGACAGAGTGCCATTGTAAATATGTTTTGAGGTTGTTAGCACCAAGAGTTGTTCTTAGATTGCTTTAAGAACAAGCCCAATACCCATCAAAATATAAATGATTAAAACAAGTTTATACTTGTGTGGATCAACAAGACTAAGTAAGAAAGGGATAGGGCAACAAACTGTCTGCAGAGGCATTCCATTGATCATGGAGTCATAACATCCTACAGATCAAAGGCAATCAAACTATATACCAGATAAAGGTTTTATATAATTATGGGTATAAACATAGAGAATATGACAAAAGGAAGAACATCCATCGTACAAAGATCCTTTCTGCAAACAGATTAAAGAGTGATTAAACAATAAACAATGATTAATAGGGAAGCTACAACAGATCCTCTGTTGCTCATGAATCCATCAATCAATGGAAACTATGATCCTCAAAGATTGCAATCTATTTAAGCAAGAAGATAAGGTAAAATGGAAACGAAGAAAAACAACATCTGATAAATAGCTTCATGAATCTTCAATGGTAGAAATGCTTACAGCACAGGCCCTCAGGCTTTACAAATAAACACACATAGTTTTTTGCTCCTCCTAAAGCCCATCTCTAGTCTAGAACTAAACCTTTCATTAACAAAACAACTTCTATCTATAGTGTATCTTTCCTTCTTACTCTAAAGAGGTCGAATCCCAAGTAGTTGCATTGGATTCCCTTTTCTTTAGGAGTTGTTACAACAAGGTGAAACAAAAAATCCACCAAGCTCCTATTTTTTTGGATCTTGTCTATTGTGATAAATTCCTTTTGAAACAGGTCATGTTGCTTGATATGGTGATAGAGAACATGTCCCTCATTTCCAACTACTTCCTAGGAAACCATTAGAACCCCCTCAGACAGGTGGAAACCCTCCTACAACTCGGATTTATCAGACTGTTAGAGTTTGCAGCGCAATTTCAGGATTCACTCCAAACTTTCCTGTAGGTGATGTTTTCAACTTTTCTCCTAAACAACGAACTGGGTCGGGCTGAGTTTTGGTCAACAAGTCAATGATATTATGATTCGTCTCCACAAAACATTTTAGAAGAACCCATACCGACATTTAAAAGTTATGATGAAAATACGATTTTGCTGTGTACTAATTTTAAATTTGATTTTATTATTCATATTCTGATGGGTACTGGGCTTGTCCTTCAAGCAGTCTAAGGACAAATTTTGGTGCTAATAAAGGCCAAAGTGCCTATGTGATTATTAGGATGGATAGCCTATAATGCTAAAAGGCTAGCGAACCTATCATTGTATTATGTAATCGCACCCGAATTATTAATAAAAATACATCACTGCTACAGACCAACTAGACAAAAGAAGATGGGGGGATAAAACTCCAATAGAGGGAAAGGGGGCTAAGGGTCTAATTTATGGGATATAATCATATTTATCCTAAGTTCCTAAGTGGAAGGAGTGTATCACCATGTGGGGCCCATGTAGTTCCCAACATGATAAGTGTCAAGTTGGGAACATGCATATAAAAAGTAAGAACTTAGTACATTTTTGGGGATTCACTCATCATTCTCTCCTTGAATCTGGCCATCGATACCCTTCTTTCCATCCTCATTCATATTTGTACTGGGGAGCTTCAGAAGCTATCGGTAACCAATAAACCTGGGTAATCTGAGTTGAAGAAGCAAGTTGTCAGGCTTGTGTGTACTACGAAGAAGCGAGTTGTCAGGCCCGTGGGAATTCTCTATAGGTGAGAGAACTGCTAGGAGTTGTTCCCTGGTTGTTGGGCAATAGCTACATGGCTATGAGACTTTTTGTTCGACCTGTTGCTGAAGCCCCAAAAGGGAAGTGGGGCAGCCGGAGGACTGTTGAGCAGAGAAGGGGCACACTTCCTAGGGTGGGACATGATGCAGGAAATGAGAGACTATAGGCTAGTTGTAGTAGTTGGCACCTTGACCTGAGTGTTAATGTGCTGGTTAGACCTTATTCTGGCTTGAGAATCCTTCCCTGGTGGAGTTTCTAGCCTCATCTTGGGGGTGGCCTACTGCTAAGAGTTTATGAGAAGTAGAGTCTATGGCTAGGAGGAACGTCTGAGGGTTGCATGTAGTTGGTGACTATTTCAAAAGATAAGTGTTCTTATGTGTTTACATGCTATTTATCGTGTATATTTTATGATAATTTTGTTATGAAACTACTGTTACATTTATACTTACATTTTTATGTTGTTAGACTACATAAATTGTTCTTATGTAAAGCATTTTCTAAATTTAATCGGTATCAAAGGTAGAAATTTAGTGTGGCATTACCCAGCTTGGGGCTGGGGATGCTACATGGAGTGACGATAAACACAAGTGAGTCTGCCCATTATTAATTATGGAGATCTCACATGGGGGATATTAATCCGTTGATATGGGGAGGAGTGAGGAATATGGGAAAATTCAAGGGCTGGAACCACCCTATTTCTGTAGTCTTGGGGATTAGTAGAGGGTGGAGGTAATTCTAAGTCGGTTGAAGGTTGGTTGTTTCTTTGTGGATCTATAGTGGTAGAGCTCTTCTCGGTCTATCATGGTAGATTTTGGATCGATGATGGAGATTCTGGGAGACCTTATGTATGTTTTCATGGTTTCTTCAGTGGAGGGAGAAATGATCTGGTCTAGAAATTGCCAGCGAGTCCTAGTGCCTGTGAAGTGGTTGTATAGCTAGGGGAAATTGATGTCTTCCTCCAGGTTTGGGATTTGAAATCAGGGCAAGTGAGATTGGGTTTTGTATTTCTTTGTGGCCAAGGAAAGTGGCAGAGGAAACAATGGTAGGTGAGGATGCTCAAGAGTTTAAATGAATTCTGCGTAGGCACGAGGAAATTGTCTAGGCCAACAACAACACAATTTTGGTTATTACTTCTAAGGTTGTAGAACTGGAGCAAGTTAGCATTTCACATAATGCCAATATTTCCAACATTCTTCTCAGTTACATAGGTCAAATTGATTTTCTAGAGGCATAATGTCGTAGGATTCGAGCTTTGGTCTTAGTGCAGTGCATGGATAACCTCTCGCTGGATTCAAACAACAATGGCACTTAGAGTTCAATTCATGGAAGTGGTGCAGAGGACGAAACTGTGTTCTAGAACTAGGTACCTATGGAAATTAAAGGCAACGACAACCGTTACTCTGGCGAGGAGTAAGAATACCAAAAAATGTGCAATAGAACACCAATATGAATGTGTTTTAGTGGTATATGTATCTTATTTCATTTTGTTAGAGAGGCCACCAACAAGCATTCTCAAATAATAATCTCCTTTTTATATGTTTTTAGCTATATAAAACTATGCAGTGTTTTGAGGAAATCCCTTAAAAAAACTTTGTAATGGTCTTTGTACAACATACTATATATATAATGTTCAATTCTAATTAAAAAAAAATATTTAATAATTTTTTTTTACAATACAACTTTTTAATGTTTTTTTTTTGTAAATAAAAAGAAGAACCTTATATTATATCACGAGTGTACAACAATGGTTCGTTTGGAAGCCACTTGTTCCGCCACATAAGGGAAACCAGAATAGGTGGCTCCAAGCGATGATATGTCTATCATGGCTGAAATATAGTTTACAAAATTGTGTAGAAAGCTGAAAGTTTCAATAGGAACTTTGTTCCAACTAGCTAGCCTAGGGCTGGCTTCATTCAGAGCCGCCATTACTAATATAGTTACATAACTGTAAAAAAGAGTGAAAATATAATCACTATTCATTCTAAAAACTGTAATTGACAAAAACTAGAGTCGGGGGTGGGCCGCGTCAATCCATTGGGGAACCTGGATGTCCATGAGAGGTATAGACTGGGACAAACTTCTGCTTGCAAGTGGGGCAACGTGCTTGCATTGGGGCATCTGAGAATGCCTCAAACAACAAATCCAGTCGCTGGTTGATTGTCCTTTCGCCATGCACCTGCTCGTCCTGCTGTTTCTGGATGTCAAAGAGGAGCTCAAGATGCTCCACTGTTAGATGATAGGTATAGTGTGAGCCCTCCTCTCCGCCGTCTGTGCCTGTGTCTTTCGCTGTAATTGGGTTCTCCCCTACTTTTGTCAGTTGCCATCTTGGAGGGATTTCCTCCTCCACAATGCATCCTCCGTCCCCCCAGTAAGGCTGGTGGTTGGGGGCAAAAAGACTGGGGAGGCATGCCTCAGAGGGTGGACCTATCTTGTTCACCAAGCTCGGGCCTGGTTGCGAAGCTGAAGGTGGCCCTGTGTTAACCAACTTTGGGCCAGGATGCTGAACTGGAGGTGATGCCTCCTATTTGACCGTTTTGAGGCGCTGAGGTGCCTCTTCCTTCGAAGTGATAGTCGGAAAATGCTGAGGCGGCAGTGGCGACTACACTGTGGGGGAAAGGGTCTCTATTTTTGGTATGCACAAGGAAGTCTGAGTCTGAGTCTGGAGAAAGGGTGGCAAAATCTCCATTTTTGGAGTGCGCAGGGTGGTCTGACTGCTTTTGGTGTGTCTATGGGGGCGGCTAAAATGGGCAAGTAAAGCTCGTTGAGAGGCTATGAGTCGGTTGTCTCGGGTGATGGGATTCTTTTTCCTGGTGCCCCGCCTGGGCTTGCCTCGCTCTTGAGGCATGGTGGGAAGAACCAAGGGGTGGAGGAGATGCAAAGGGGCTGTGGGGGGGTGGTGGTGGTCAAGGGAAGCTCGGAAGGCACACAGAGTGCGAGCGATGAAGCCAAGAGGGCTGAGAAGCACTATGTAGAAGTGGTAGCATGCAACGAACAAGAAAAAATGCTCGCCTTGGTCGTCTTTATCACCACTGGGAACCATTGATTCCCCTCCCATCACCATTGAAGGCTGACAGGATTGGTTCAGATGTCTGGTACCAGTGGCCTGGCTGGATTGCTTGTTCGAGATCTCTTCTAGGCGCATTGAGTTAACTTCCCTCATGGTGTGTGCCATGGGGAGTTAATACTTCAGGGATGGTGGCTTGAGACATTAACTTCCCCCACCATTTGTCCTTGCCAATTGTTCCACTCCTCTTGCCAAGTGTCACCCCATCTGGGTGTGGATAGTCCCTTCGGGCTAGATCTTGGCAGTGAGTCCATATTGTCGAGCTCTGGGGCCTTCCGAATTTCATGAGGGTGATTTGTTGTGTGAGATCCACCCCTGCATTAGCTAGTCTATATGCCACTTTGTTTGCATCCCTCCTCACGTGAGAGGTGATGATAGTTAGATAGGGTCTGAGTAATGATTGAAAGCTGTGTAGAGGGCCCAATAGGTGCCAGCTTGGGGTAATCTTTTCCAAGTTCTTTCCATTGATGATTTCAGAGGCTAGCTCGATTATGAACTTTGAATCTCCTTCAATGATGAGGCAGGTGAGGTTGTGGTCCAAGGCTAGTTGGACTCCTTTGATCATAACCCATATCTCCGTCGAGTTATTGGTATCATGTCCCAAGTTTTTGGCTGTTATGCTGCGAATTCTGCCATGGCTATCCCTTATTACTGCTCCCACCCCGGAAGGGCCTGGATTACCTTTTGAAGCTCCGTCGAAGTTGATTTTATGAAACCAAGGTGGCGGGGGGGACCAGATTGAGGGGATGACCAACAGGGAGGAGGGGGGGAGAGGGGGTGGCGGAGAGAAGGTGGAGGATGGCTTAAGGCCCTAGGAGTTGAAAATATGGATTTCTATAGGGTTAGTTGGTTGGTCATCTTTGGTCCAAGGATGGAGCTAGAGGGTTTCTTGAAGTTTCAAGTGGATGGTGGACCAAATGCTGGCAGGGGTGGAGGGTTGTGAGTGAAATACTCTCATGTTTCTTTCTTTCCAGAGTTTCCACACTATGAAGCCTGGTAGGAGCTGCAAGATCCTATTTAGTAATTGGATTTTATAGGGTCCTGATCCCCAATTTTTGATTGTAATTATGATGCTGCCTTGATATCAATGAGTTCTCCTTAGGTGCTCTGTGGCATGGTCCCATATATCAACATTGATGGTGAAACTATTTAGGAGGTGTTCCATGGTCTCCACATTTTGATTGCTTAGGTGACAGATCAAAGGGCCAATAAAGCTTCTTTTCTGGAGATTGTCCTAGGTTAGGATCTTGTTCTGTAAAAGGAGCCAGAGGAACGTGGAGATTTTTGGCCAGAATTTGGATTTCCAGACTGTGGTCCAGATGGGATCCTTTGGCATAGATTGAAAGCCTTCCTGCATAGCGTATCCTTCTTTGAGAGTGAAGTTGACGTGAGGTGAGTGCCCCTATTGAAGAATGTGAGGCTCGTTGCTTGCGCGAATTCTTCGTGGGGAGATTGCCTGAGTCCAGTTCTGCAAGTTGCAGTTTTCTGCTACCTGTAGGTCCTGATGGGTGGATTTCCAGGTTCTCCAGGAATGGCTGTTTGGGTTGGCAACCCACATGTTTTCTACTTTAGCAGTGATTAGATTTTGTATTTGTTTTTCATAGTGCAACATATTTTCGTTTGATTGGAGGTGTGGCATGTGTTGCCAGGAGTCAGTCCAGAACCTGGCGGTTTGACCATTGTGGATTTCCCAGAAGGCATGCTCCTAGATAAGTGGTCTGTTCCTCTAGGCAACGTTCCAGATGTTGGAACCTTGAATTTTGTCCTGCATTCGGATCCAGTGTGAGTGCTGGATGTCTGGTGCATTTTTGTATTTCCAAAGCTGGGCCCATATTTCTGTTGGATTTTTTATCCATCTCCACCAAAAATTTTCTCCCATAGTGTTGTTGAGTTTTCCAGGGTCGTGAAGGCCAAGGTCCCCTAGGGGTTTGGGTTTACAGACTTTTTCCTAGCTGACTAGGGCCCATTTTTTATCTGGGTTATGGCCATGCCAAAGAAAGTTCCTTTGTATATTACAAATTTTCTTTATGACTGATTGAGGAGTTGCAAGAGCGAAGAAAAGATAGGTTGGTATGGCTTGGAGAACAGATTTAAGGAGGGTGGTTCTGGGTGGGAGGTTGAGGGAGCGAAAGGTCCAGCTGCTGAGTCGGTTGGAGATGGATAGAAGGAGAGAGTCCCATGAGAGGTTGTGGGTTGTCGAATCCGACAAGGGGAGGCCTAAGTAGCGAGTTGGTAGGGAACAAATCAGAATGGAGAGAAGCTGAGAGATGTGCTATTGGACAACCTTGGGGGTGTTGAAGAAAAAAAGTTGCAACTTTGCTAAATTGAAGGAGGTTCCAGTGGTGTCACTGAAGTCAGAGAGGATGGAGCTGAGCTTGTTGGCTTCTTGCACCATGAGGGTGTTCATAAGCATGGTGTCATCTACAAATTGATTGTGCGAGGCCACAGGTTGAAGCCCATGGAGGGGGAGGCCTTGCAGAGATCCATTTTCTATGGAGGCTTTTATGCAACGTCCCAGGCCCTCTGCCATTATTACAAAGAGAAAAGGGGAAAGAGGGTCCCCTTGCCTTATACCCTGCGAGGGGGAGAAGGGTTGTAAGGGGGTACCATTTACAAGGATTGAGAAAAAGGTGGAGGTGATGAGGTTCAATATCCAGTCAATCCAGTTGGTGCTGAAGCCGAAGGATGTTAAGACTACTTTTATATAGTGCCAATTTAATTTGTCAAAATATTTGGAGAGGTCAAGCTTGAGAATCATACCTGGTGTGCATGTGATTTTGAGCGAGTGAATGACCTCATGGACCAGAATGATGCTGTCCATTATTTGTCTTCCTTAGACATAGCCCAACTTCTTCTTTGAGATGATGAAGGGGAGGATTGGCTTGAGTCTGAGAGCTATAACTTTGGAGAGGATTTTTAAAATTACATTGCAGAGCGCTATGGGTCTGAAATTTTTCGGGTTGGTAACCCTCTCTTCTTTGGGTATCAGGGTGAGGAAGGTGGCATTGAGGGTTGGGAGGACTTTTTTAGAGCTGCGTGATTCCTCCACCAGTTGCCAGACTTATTCCCTTAGCGTGGGATAGCAGGAGTGGAAGAAGTCCATTGTGAAGCCATCGGGCCCTGGAGCCTTACCCGTGGGTAGCTCTTGTATGGCCTGATCCACCTCATCTTGGCTTATGGGAGTCACGAGGGCTTCATTTTGTTCCTAGGTAATGAGTGTCAGAATGTTGGCTGTCACTCTCCCAATTGCCTCTACGTGGTCCTCCAGTGGCTCTGAAAGGAGGTATTAGTAGTAATCAGTGAGCTCCTGCGTGATGTCCTGATGGGTGAGTAGGGTGTTGCCTTGAGTGTTTTCTAGCTTGGTTATGCGGTTGATGAAGCGCCTGTGGATCATAGAGAGGTGGAAGACTTTTGTGTTTTTTTCCCCTTTTTTAAGACATTGAACTCTGGAGTTTTGTCTCCAAAGAATTTCTTCCTGTTTTAGCCTTTCTTCCAATTGTTTCCTGGTGTGTTGCTCCTCCTGTTGCTGATTTGGGGTGTATCCAGTTTGGATGGCCTGCTTTTGTAAGGCTTCGAGTTTCTGTTCCAGGATTTTTCTCTCTTGGAAGATGTTGCCAAAGACTTCTTTGTTCCACTTTCGCACTTGCTGCTTGAAGTATTTGAGCTTCTGTTGGAAGCAGTACATTTTGGTTCCTTGCTGAATCTCTGGCGTGTCCGACCAAAGACGAGCAATATTTTGGAAGTCGGGATGTGAAAGCCAGAACTTTTCAAATTTGAAGGATTTGAGCTTGGGGGAGGCCATAGTGTCAACCCACAGCTGGACATGCCAATGATCTGAGCCTACTTTTGGGAGGATGTTGGACTCAATTAGAGGGCCTTCCAAGAGAAGGGTCTCTGAGAGAAGAAAGCAGTCGAGCCTGTAGGTGATTTGTTGGGGTCTCGTGTGCTTGTTCGTCCAAGTGAAGGTTCCATTGCCATTTTCTATGTCTACCAGTTTGTGTTGGTCCAGGAGCTCCTGGAACTTTATGCTGTCTTGTTCCAATATTTTCTTCCCGCCTCTTTTTTCCTCCAGAGTGAGGATCATGTTGAAGTCTCCACCCATTATCCATCTCTGATTATTGGCTAAGGAGCTTAGGTATGCTAAGTTCTGAAGGAAAATTTCTTTTTTCTGGATGTTCTATGGTCCATAGGCATTGGTGATCAATCCATCTTTGTCCAAAACTATTGCTCGATAGTGGGCTGTGAGAGTTCATGGTGTCGAGAGGCCTTGGTTAAGCATGACCGAGTTTGGGTTCCAGAGGATGGCCAGGCTGCCTGCTGCACCTTTCGAGTCTGTGTGGTACGAGTTGTAGTTGCACCAACATTTTTTGAAAATCTCTTCTGCAGTCTTTCCCGTGCATTTTGTTTCTTGAAGGAGGAGGATGTCTGGGTCTTCCGTTTTGATGCAGTTTCGGAGGATCCTTTGCTTGGATCTTCCATTGAGGCCCCTAATGTTCCAAGTGATGACTTTCATAATTTAACAATTTGGTGGGTGGGAGAAGGAGCTCTCCGAGAGCTTCTGTATCTGTCCTGCGTTGATCATGTAGTTGCCAACCTCCTTGATGAGCTGTTGCGCCATTTTTCTGCCTCTCCTTTTGTTTTCCTTTGTGTTTCTTCTTTGATCTGGGTTTGGGTCTCCTCTTATACCCAGTCATAAGGTTGCCCCTGCTGACGAATCCAGAAAGACCTTGTGGAATTTCCTTAGCTGATCTTCGGGTAGGGTTTGCAGATCTTTCTTGTTGAGAGCTTCTTCAAGTCTGTTTAGGTCTATTATTGCTAGGTCCTGTTCATTCATTGCCATGACTGTGTCTTCCTCCTTATCTGGTTCTTTGCCTAAGTCTGAGCAGACCAGAGGGTAGCTCGGGGTTTCCTTGGATGGGGGCTCCTTTGGTTGCCGATTTTCCTTGTCGCTGGTGCTATCTGCTCCCATTACTTTATGGGGGTTTTCCACCTTGTCTGCCGTTGGAAGATTTGTTAGGGCTTCAAAGGAGTTGGTATTGAGATTTTTCTGGCTGTTATTAGCGGCTGGTTTCTTCTTCTTTTGCTTTCTGCGATTCTGCACCTGAGTGAAGCCATCCTTTGGCTTCTCTTCCTTGACTGGCTTGGGGGGGCGGGCGTTGATGGGGCAATCTCTAAAGAGATGTCCATGCTCATGGAACTTTCTTCATCTGAATGGTATGTGTTTGTAATCTATGGTTTGCGCCCATTCCTCATCTTGGTATTCTAGGGTTATCGTGCATGGGAGGGCTTTGGATATGTCCATGTAAACGCAGATTCTGGCATAGGAGGTATACTTCCTGTGCTTGGTAGCTTCTGAGGACTTGACATGCTTACCTAGAGTATTGCCTATGCATGATAAGATTTCTTCTAACCAAAACTCTTGAGGTAGGGAATAGAGACGAATCCATACTGGGGCGTAGGCAAAGTTCTCTTTCTCTGGGCATAAGCGTTCAGTCTAGAATCCCAGATATAGCCCCGTCGAGTTGTAGAAGTAGGGTCCGCCTTCGAATACACGGTCTGTGTCCTCCAGGTTGTAGAATATGACTGTGAAGAATCCCTTAGATCTCAGCTGGATCTTGTAGTCTCCCTTGGGGCTCCACTAGGCTTTGATCCAGTGAGCCAGGTCTCTTTTTGAGGGCCAAAGGCCTAGGAACTTGCCTATGAGGCCATGGTCCCTCATGAACTGGGTGTGCTCTCCTATTCTGTTTCTTTTTATGATATATCGAGGTGCCGTCGGGGTCTGCAAAATACATTTTCCTGGTATCCAGACACGAGTTGCTTTTAGATGCAAGGTCTCTGCATCCATGTTCGTGCCTGTGCCTCCGTGCATTTCGTTCTGCATGTACTGTTCTCGCAGGTACTGTGGCGGTTCGAAGGACGGCTTGCGTGCACGACTGTTTTGCGGGTCATTCACTGCAATATTACGGTATGAGGGGGCTTTCGCCCCCCCTTCAACGGTCATTTTGCTGTGCCGGTCGGAGCTTCAGTGCAGAGTGTGTCATGTGTTTGCAGAGGTGTTCGATGGAGGAAACATGGGTAATCGTGAGAGCATGAAATGCTAGTTGCAAAACTCATTCACCATCCTCTTTACATCGACTCCACAACTTTTTAATGATATATA
>JZKD02S2302555.1:183634-206942 GCA_000966675.3 Picea glauca | reverse complement strand
TATATATATATATATATATATATATATAATTCTCACCAACATGAGAAATGACATTTGAAAGGTATTGATATAGAATTTATATTATTCAAATACTACAAATCAACATTACAACATTAGTTGGAATGGCATTCGAGTATTTAATGTCGTGTCCTTGATACTATACTTTTATTACATTTATTAGTCCCTGCCAAAGCAGGACTATAACAATGAGTTTGCTATTGATTTGACATTAACTTGCTTTATATTTTAAACTTGTTTGTAAAATGTAATGTTTAACTTAAGAAAATAAATATATATTTTTTGATATAGTAAAAATATTTATTTTTCTTATCTCTAATTGATTAATATATTTCAAGTCTTATTGTTGCCTTCACGTATTTCAATATTTAAAATTAATTGCATAATTAATAACAACAATTCTAATTGATTGTACAATATATATAACACTTATTACACCACCACAATAAAAATATTTTTTTAAATTTACAATGAATATAGATGATGATGTTTTGGATGTGTAATGTCATAACATATTAAAATATTATATAAATTAATATATATATTATAATATGTATGTTAACACATTAAAATATTATATGTATTAAAATATATATTATAATATTATATAAATTAGAGTACATATTATATATTTTATAATATATATAACACATAAAATATTATATATTATATATCTATATATATATAACACATAAAATATTATATATTAAAATGTATATTATATTTTATTATGTATATGTTAAGATAGTAAAATATTATATATATTAAAATATATATTATAAAATGTGAAATGTTTATTTTTATTTTTTATTTTTTAAATAAGATTTGCATTTGGCTTGCTTAGCTTAACTAGAAGGAAATTTAGGTTAATCCCAAAACTATAGGACAACTACATTAAAGTAAAATCATGGCAAGATATTTTGTCCATTACTGGTTATGACAAATCTATAAACTATGTGTCATCATGGAGTAATAAGACTTTCTCCATCCCTTGTGAGTCTATGTCAAATTCTTTTACAAAGCTGATTTCTTTTAAGATTATAAAACTAGCTCATTTGTTAGCATATTATTCATGTTTCAAAGTAATCATCATGAATAATTATAGGGTGTTAACTATCATCTTCATTTCCAAATTTACTTAGAAGGGACTAAGCTGCCATGCAACCCTTGTTATAAGAACCAATACCGTATGTTGGAAGTTGAACTTGCTATTAGCATTGTAAAATTAAAAATGATTTCTCATTTAATTTTATAAGTGGAAATATGCATTTTGATAACTGGTATAATTAAAAGTTTGATTTTTAATTTTATATGTGGAAATATGTAACATCCCTCTCTGACGCACTGAGCAACCTTATTCTTTGAGGACACTTGCTCACAAGTGATCCAAATTTTTATGCTATTAAAACTTTTGATTTTGATTATGAGGCATTAAGGGTTGATGACTTGTTGTTTTACTACATTGACATAGACAAGTGCTATTGACTCGGTTTTACTGAGTGTGCAGGGTTTTGGACCTTGAGGATGCAGAGGCATCGATGGAACCCCTTGGAATCCGGATCGAGTAAGGGAGTGTAACATTGGGGTTTGATTATTTTTACTATGATATTAGCACATTTGATTAAATGATATGATATGGATGTATTCTGACATGATTCGTTGATGATGCAGGCCGATGATAGCTTGCCGAACAGACTCACATATGGAGTAAAGGGGTCGCACACGACTACCAGAGATGTTGAGGGAGAGGTGTGGACAATAACCGTGCCACAACCTACTAGCACTCCCGTCGTGGCTCGAACTGTAGGTTAATGATTACCTAGTTCGAGAGGACCCACGATGCCGTGAGGGTAGTCTGCGACAGTCGCTCACGATGATTCTAAGGGGTATGCAATAAGGCGGGGGCCTTATTCCTTAGAAGCCCTTAGTCTCCCACAAGTTCACCTGGCAGAGTGTTGACTCCAGGGGTTATTGATGTCTACCAAATCAGTCAAGTGGCGAGTGGCACCCTTGGAGCATGTAGTGCATCCTGAAGGGCACGTCGTGCAAAGGAAATATATTGAGGTGAGTGGCACCCTTGGAGCACGTAGTGCGTCCTGAAGGGCACATTGCGCAAAGGAACATATGAGGCGAGTGGCACCCTTGGAGCACGTCCCGTTGTTGATGATAAAAGGATGAACCTAGATGGCCCTAAGACAAATAACATGTTAAGTAATTTTAAAACAATTTCCCTGATTAAACGTCGCCCAATATGAAATTTAAGGGCTAAGTCTAAATTACGCTAGTGGTAGAACATTGTCTTCTAAAAAAAAAAAAAAAAAAATAATAATAAAAATAAAAATAACTTAAATAATAATTTTGACCTTCGTTGAATCTTGTAACATGAAGGGAGTAAGAAATTAAGTTATTCATAAAAAATAGAATCTGTAGTAATAAATGTAAAAAGGGGAATTAATTATTTTATCTTTTTGATAATTTAAAAAAAAAATGAAAAATGAAAAATTCCACACCTGCCTTTTTGAGTTTTAAGTAAAAAGGGGATAGGGGAAAAAGAAGAAGAAGGGGAAACTAGGGAAAAGATGTAACATAAAAAGTGAAAAAGGGGAACTTAAGGGAAAAAGAGGAAAGTCAACTTAGTAAAGAATCTACCATTTAAGAGCTTCTAATTTTAATCTGAATTAGCAATTTAATAAAAGGGAAAGCTATTAAAACCTGTAAGAGAATTTTGGGACACCTAGGAGTGATTCTAGGAGTAACTCTAGGTGGGTGAGGGAAATAAAGATAATTACTTAATTAAAGAAATTAATTCATGGAGGATTGTAGGGGATGAGGGACACTTGTACGGAGAGGAATTTTTGGGAATTTATTTTTAAAACTTTAATTAAATGAGATTTTAGGAAAGAAAGGAATTTCGAAACTCTATAAAAGAAAGGGAGGAGAAGGAGGAAGGACCATCTTCTGTTTGTGTAACGTTACGCGACAGAAATATTGACTTGATTGATTTACTTGTGGGAGTTGGGATACCTAGCTCGGACAGGAGTGGTAGCTCGGCCTTGTGAGGCGAGCTGGGAGCTAGACGAAACCTATGGATAGTGTGTGTGGGCCCTTTGCGGCTCGGGGGAAGAAGAGTACCCCTAGCGTTGGCTGGGAGGTACCGGTGAGGTCTCAATGGTCGACGAGTGGGAGTCGCACGGAGCGCGGGACGACACTCGGAGTGGGCGAAAAGGCAACGGTACGCTTACTTATTTTGAATGGTAGATTGTTGTAGGTTTTATGATTGGATCTGCATGATGATTATGTAAGAGATTGGATGTTTAGATTGATAACTGAAATTTTTCTTAGACTAGCTCATTGGTTGTCGTCTCCTATGGCCTTTTTTCCCCTCATGTCTTGTCCACCTTACTGAGTGTGATTGTGATCTTCATGGCTGTTAGACTTCGTCCCTAGCTCACCAGTCCTCGCCTAAGCTGTCGGTCAGGGGCCTGATCTATGGTCGTCGCCGTAGCATTAAAAGACCTATGGATCTCAACGCCCTGCTTTTCTGTGTGAGGATGGTGAAGCGAAGGACGAACCCATCCGTCGTCTACCTCTGTTGTTATCCTTGCTTGATTGTTCGACTTGCGGCTTCCAGTACGACCCTTGCGCATGGCTTATCTTGCTTCCTTGTTGTTTATTTTCTGCACCTTGACTGATAGAAACCCTGCGATCCCTTCGACGAGTTATCCTTATGGCCCAGGCATTCTCTTACTGTTGTCAGCATCCTTATATTGGTATCCCGAGATGTGAAAAGCATTTAACTTCTTTCTGCGTTGTTTCATGTGGATTGACTTGTTTTTATTATTCTGCGTTGTCTTTATGTAATGGAGGTAAAAACCTTACCTCTGCGATGGAGATTTTGTAATAGATGCATATATATATATATATATATATATATATATATATATATATATATATATATATATTACCTTTGATATTTAAATAGATAATGGATGAAAACAAAATATTACTTCAGCGTTAGTCATTATGTAATGGCTGTAAGATTTTACTCAACAATCGTATCTATGTAATGGCGGGATTATTGCGACTGTAATTTGTTTCGTTGATCATGAAATCCGTCCCTCTACCCTGCTCGATTTTTATTCCTGAATTCTTTTTATGTCTGAATCATTTTTTTTTTTACCAGCGTTTTTCGATGGGGGTTCACTGCCTGCGTTTCTATTTAAATCTTATTGGGGATTGGACGTAGGTGTGTTTTGGTTTTGTGAATGTGATTGTGTTGGTGCTAGAAAGGCCGCGAAGTCAAACCCCCGACCGTTTCTCTTGGGCTGGGTTGTTTTTATTTAATTTTCTTGGCCACGTTCCGCCCTTCCATATAATTACCAGTAGCTGGACGCGTTGGGCAGTGTGTGCCCCATTGTGGGCCTCCTCCTTGGAAATGAAACCGATCTCTTACGCTATCTCAGGAGTTTATCCAGGAGCTTTGGTGGATGTTTAGAATGGGTCATTTTCTTACTTGACTGTTGCCCAATTTCCTCTGCGACTGTAACTTCTAACGGCGGTAATGCAACCAACATGTTCTACACATTCTGGAAACCCTTTTACTGCAATTCGTAATTGTGTAATCGTCCCTGCAATCGTGACTGTGTAATGGAGGCATTAACATTACCTCAACGAGTGTTTTAGGTAACGGTTGTGTGATTTTTCCTCTAAACACGGTATCTGTGTATTGACTGTCATAATATCTCCGCGTCATTTCATTTAAGCGACTTGACAATGAATGGTCATAGGTCGCCTTGACCTTGGCAACGAACTGTGGCAGGCCCGAATTCCAATTTGGTCTTTAATCACAAGAAATTGAGACAGTGGGTCAGTTACTGCGTGGGTCATGGAGTAAATCCGGTAGTGTATATTTGGGGTTGTCTGGTAAGTAGTAAGTAATACGATCTAAAAATAGCTCGACTGTGATAACTTACCACCGACTGCGGAGGCCACCCTTCCAATAAACGTTCACATCAGCAACTTCGGGTTCTTGAACAGACGTTACAACTTTTCTTTTAAAATGTTTCTCTAAAATACTGTTAGGATAATGTGGCATATTGTGATAGCTACACCGTTTACTAGTTTTTATTTCAAAATCATCTGCTCAGCGTAAGTTAGCAATTCATAACCCTAAAGTCGCGCATTGTCTTTATGCCATCCATTGGCCAAATCTTCGCTGCGATGCCGTTCGGATCTTCTAGCATGCACTCTTAGTTGCTCAGTTGTCGTGAAGCTCCTAAAGGTAAAGTTTTGTTAGTAATTATCATTGTTGTTTTTTTATTATTTTTTTTAAATCAAGATTTAGGTTTTAGTTAAATTTTCAAATCAAAATTTACGACTTAGCCTTTAGTTTCTTGTTGTTGATTTTGATGCTTTTACTTGGATTAATGGTTTGGCTGCAAATATATCCCCGCACCAAAAGTTGTGGAATCGAATTTATCATATGTGGACAAAAGAATGGTGGTTTTATAATTTGTGTTATGATTAGTTTGGTTCAAACAAAACGTACCTTTATCTTTTAGTAACATAAATTTCCATAGCTAAATGAATATGGGTTGATTTAAAAAAAAAAAAAAATACAAAAGAAAAGAGAGATTTTTATTGTTATTGGATAATATATAAAATGTAATGCCCTTTTAAGCTAAGTTCAATAAGTTAATATGATATTAGTAATTGGGATTTTGCAATTATTTAAATTACTTTTTTTAAAAAGTTTGGTTGGTAACTCGTCGACTATTGGTATTTAGATTGAGTAATTGATCTGTAATTAATGCTAATTTAAGTCATAGATAATTCCCTTTGTCTTGATTAATGGTTGGGTAGTGACGAATTCATTTTTAGCTTGCGCTTCCCGTTGACGGGGTTATTGTTCAAAATTAATTAATGTTAGTACCTGGTTTTATAGACATTTAATGTGCTTGATTTTCTCACTGTAAGGGTTCTAGTTACTTGTGTATTTAAATTCGGGTGCGTTGGGATGTTAGGATGATTGTCTTTAGCTTTGTGGTCTTGGTCTGCTTGTGTCGGGTGGGATGTAGACACCTCCTTGTTCCTTAGAACAGTCGCCAGCCTTGAGACCTTAAATGGTCAAAATCGATGGGAACCTGGGCTTGAGCATTGCTTATGTGTCATGGAGGTCCTAAACATTGTAGGGTAGGACAGGCGGGTAGTCATTGTTATTTTTGTTGGGTCATCATGTTGTTGTTGTGTTAGTTTCTTGCGTGGTGTTCATCGTCGTGTTGTGTTGTTGAGTATAATGTCATGTTTACCTTCCTACACACCCACACACAAAACAAATCAATTTTTTTTTTGCACTTGTTATGTGAGGCTTGATGTCGTGACGAAACGGGAGGTTCGTAACATATGGTATCAAAGCGGGTTCAACCCACGATTTGGGATCGCTATGGCTTTCATTGATATGATTGATTACACTGTTGCTGATCGAGTTGAATTATGTGCGTGCAGGTAATCATGGTTAGAGGACACCATGGAGGCACATGACGGGGTTCTAGGGGAGGAGGTGCGATGCCTCTGGTAGCATCCATGCCTGAGGGGTCTAACCCCCATGGAGATGAGCAGGTTCTCGAACATGAGGAGATAACAGTTGGTGATGTAGTCAAAATGTTGAGATCTTTTCAGTGCATGTCCGAGGCTCTGATCAACCGTTTGGAAAGAGATGAGGCCAGGGCGTCGGCACCCGCTGAGGTTCCACCATGTGCTCTGGTCAGTACTGGTGGCGTTCACCGTGAACTTGAGAAGGTCAAATTTCTCGAGTTCTTTGGTGCCCCGGACGACGCAGATGCCGAGGCATGGTTGGAGAGCATGGCGATGTGCTTCGCACTTCGCGATTATACCTCCAACATGAAGGTCCGCATGGTAGTATTCCAACTGAAGGGGAGCACTCTTTTATGGTGGAAGACGCTCCTACCGCAGCTGAACATGGCCGTCGAAGATGTGTCCTGGGAACTGTTCGAGGAACGGTTTCGAGAGAGGTATCTTTCAGAGGAATTCATTGAGCGTCAGCTCAATGAGTTCAATGCCTTACGACAGGGAGGTTGTACGGTGCCCAAGTATGAGGCCCATTTTATGGAGCTGCTTCGTTATGCTCCGCACCTTAACACTGAGAAACTTAAGGTCAACCGGTTCATGTTCGGCCTTAACAACAGCCTACGTGAAAAGGTTGGGATTTTGATGCCTCAAACCTTGCATGATGCCGTTCAGAAGGCCCTCATAGCAGAGGAGGATCTTATCAGTGGGGGTCAGACCAGGACACTGGCGAGACCAGCAGGGCAGGTTTCATCTGGAGCACAGTAACATCCAACACCAGCCAGACATACGCCGGGATATCATGGCTTCTAGAGGGAATCCACTTTCATTACACCTTGGCGACCGACACCTCAGGAGTGGACACCTTATCGGGGACCACAACATCGGCAACAGTGTCGTCCGCAGTAGCAACAACAACGGTTTAGGCCTGTTCAGTAGAACATACCAGGATTCTAGGCCGGTGGGCCATCATCTTCTACTTCGGGTACCGGGACTACTGGGCCGAAGAAGGGGTGTTGGACGTGTGGGGAGCCACACTACCAGTGCGACTGCCCTGTGGAGAGGACCAGAGCATCCTGATCATCCGGACCAACTACCGTGGGAGATATGGGCAAGGCCCATCAGATTCATGCAACGGTGAATAACTGCCAGGCAGAGCACCAGTCAACTGTGCTCGAGACGACAGGTACCGTCGCTAACCTGACCCTTAGTATTTTGATAGATCCCGGTGTTACCGAGAGTTTCATTTCTGGTGCAGTGATAAAAAGTATTAAAGCAAAGGTAGTTGAACAGGAGGAGTTTAGCTTCGTGGAGATGGCTTCGGGAGCCAAACAAAATGTTGGAGGAAAGGTTACGGGATGTATCCTTAACCTGGGAGAGTTTGTCATAAGGGCCAACCTGTACATCACGATCCTAGGTGTTAGTCCCTAAAGTTTCACTCGACTGCTAAGGGAAAGATAGGGCATCATTGATTTATTGCAAAAGCATTTTGAGGGTTTTATGATTGGGTTTTTGATTAAGGTGACTTGAAACTGGTTTCAAGGTAACAACACAATATGAAAAACAAGATTAAAACATAGTATATCCCATTGACCGAATAATAGGTAAACACAAAGATGGATTAAAACAATTAAGAAAAAGGAAGGTGAAGCCTTCAATTTGTCAACTTCATCATAATTCTTGCCTCAAAATATCATAAAGAAACAAGATGTTCATCTTGATATCAAACTTGAAAAATAATCTTTACAGTAAAATTTTCACTGTATAAATTAACAGTCAAGAATCAAAAGCATTGCAATCTGAATATGAATTCAAGCATGAATAAAGAAATAACAGAGTAGAAAAAGAGGGTCTAACCATCCATATGCCTTTTCTATTAAGTGTCAAATTGAACATAATGCCTTTACAATGTGCTTCACAAAAAGGTCCCTTGGGTCTCCAAGTTTTCGATCTCTTCCTCTCATTCTACAGAGTTTATATAGAAACAATAGATAATAATCAAGATCCAAAAGAAATGGATCTGAAAACCTCCTCATCTATGTTTAGTTTCTTGTTTCAAATAATCAAGGAGAATATCCAATCTAATATCCAATTCGAATTGATGAGGTGGCTTGTCAACTGCTGTCCATGAGATTTTTCAGGAAAATAAATCTGGTAAATTCCTGAAAAATAGGGTCCAACAATCAATTAGAATATCTTAAATGGTGATATATATGTAAAACATGAGAGAGGTTTTTGTGAAGGGTCATGTTCCCAACAAAAACCTCTTTTGGTTTCATCAAATTCATCTCCAACTGTTCTGCAACCTCTCTTGAAGAAGAAGACTAAAACAGGAAAAAATAACAAAGTATTTCCTGTAGCTTATAAGAAAATTAGCCCTCAAAGATCAATTTGAATCTCTTAAATGGTGATAGATGTGTAAAAAATGAGAGAGGTTTTTGTGGAGGGGAGTTTTACCAACAAAAACCTCTTTTGGTTCATCAAATTCATCTCCATATGTTCTGAAACCCCTCTTGAAGAAAAAGACTAAAACTGGTAAAAATAACAGAGAATTTCCTGTAGCTTTTTTGGTTCTTCTTTTAATGATTCTTTATGTACTGGGGACATTCTTGTATTTCGTTTGAGATCTTATTTTGAATATTTAGAATGGTCTTCTATCACTATGAAACTACTCAACATCATCTAATTTGTAATGAGGGTCTGCTACCCATGTCTAGATGTTCATGTTCTTCATCTTCAAGGCAAGAAAACAGAGTATAGGCTAGATGTAGAACCAAGTTGCTCTAGGATGATTTAAGTGTAGCCTTGTGTTCACCAGTGAGAATTTGGATCTCTTCACGTTCCCTACTTACAATAATTTCTTGAAGAACAAGAAACTCTTTCTCTTTCCCGATCTTTCCACTCATGAACTTGCATGACAACTAAAATATTTCATAAGTTATCCCATCATTTCTCACAAATCTCTCACTGATAACTTCAACAAAGTTTGCTTGTATGACCAATTTTGATTTCCGGTCTACTTGTGCAACTAACAACAGACCAAATGAATATGATTTGGGTCCATCATAATGCATCATGCACCTTTCTGGAGTAATGGCAGACAAAACCCCACAATCTGCGAAGAAAGAAATCCATCCCTGAGATAGTGATGCCAAGGGGAAGTATCTCTGTTCCATGAGGGTTTGCTCATCATATTTCCATTTTTTCAAAATTACTAAAACCTTGACAACCCCTTGACATTGAAGATATCATGGAATCATCTGGAGGCAGGTAAGAAAACTTCATATTTTCCCAACAAATGTTATCGCTGGTGGATTCTGGATGCTTTGCTTCATTGATTCCTTATGACAAACCTTGATTCTTTCCCCCTCTTACGATTTGCAGGTTGTAGCTTCAAGTATGAAACAATCATATGAAATGCTTCTTCACACTCCGATTTTTGAGTAGATGATATAGGACATGCAAAAGTCTGTTCGCAATTCTGCTTGGCAATTTTGCTTGTTCATCTATTGGCCGTCTCATACAATGTGCTATGCAGTGGGGAATTACTGCGGGGGTTTTCCATGATGTTGGACCCATTTAAACACTCACAGAACCTGGAATTGACAATGATTTGGATTTTGAGCTCGAGCACTGGGTGATGGAAACCCTTTGTACTGTGTTCCCATGTTGTCAATAACCACAATGCCTGAATGTTCACTCTGTATTCTCCATGAAATTGGGCAGTCAATTGGGCGTTCTGTGTGTTTGATATCTCATGATGACTCGAATGGGCTTACACACTACTGTTGATGGTATTGTGGACAGGTTTCAACCAGAGGCAATCTTTCACCTTCATGATGAATGCCAATTATCGGAGCAGATGGCAATGACTTCTGTTTGCAAAAACTAATTCTTCGAGAACAGATGGCAGTGGATTTTGTTGATAAGACAAATTGTCTTCAGCCAGGATAACTCCTCCTTGTTGTGGCTCGGTGTGGTGCTAGTCTTTGGCTTGACTGTGTGTTAGGGTTTGAAGATTGCATGAGCCAGCTCCAAGGCTTCTGTAACTAGCACCCTCGGGTTTCGAATTTTCCACCTGCAATCTGTTAGTGTATAACGTTCCTCTGAGCAAATACCTGCGCCTAAATTCGACAAAATCAGACAAGTATAATATAATGATATTTGAGAATTGGGTGATTTTAAAATGAGACCTTCGTGGGTACAAAGCAATCAGATTATGAAATGGTTTGAATCAGTAAATGATTCTAAGCTATTGTGGACACATGCGAACTCTCAGACCACAATTCGTGTCATCATAACGAAATCTGGATGACAGGCGTGTATCAAGGCATGATAATTTTGGCGCTATGGGAATAGCCTTATTCCCGTAGCGTTATTAATGACTTAGCAAAATTTGAATTTATGAAGTTCAAACAGGCATATAAGGTGACACCTCATTTAAAACCATGTCTTTCAATTTCAAACTTGAATAAACTATTCAAAAACTGAAATGAAAACCATAAGACACTAAAAACAAAGATCGAAATCAACTGGAAACATAAATTGAAGTGTAGGTAAGAAGGGTTTAGAATAAGGGTTTCTCACTAAACCAATATAAAATTAGAGACTAACATTGGCTCCTTCTGGGGGATGATTCTCTCCCCGTGAGGCATCAAGAACAAGAATACCACTGTGCCTTCTCCTCTATGCATCCATGCAAAGCAACCTGCCAACTTTGTCCCTGCAAACATTCACATTTTTTTGTGTTGTGCCTAGTCCATTGGGTTATGTAGTCAGTCAACATCATTCAAATCTGGCCCAAACTTCTGCAACTCTGCTCCTCATTTGAAGACAAAACTACCCCTGTCAATAGTGATTTATATGCATTGGGAATGGAGTCTTTATTTCAAAACTGAAACCAAATTTTATGTTGCAAACCAACAGACTGAAAAGAATCTCATACTTGATGGAGAGATTATTCTTCTGTCTATTCCTACTTCTAACCAATAAAAACTGGCTCATCATGTGACATCATGCTTCCAATGAAGCCATGATAACATCAAACCATTTACCAAAGCTCTTTCAACGTAGATAGAAATCAGAGAAGAATTCTTTATGTGTAACAGAATTTTAATTTGTAACACATACCTACAACCCTCATCTAATTTAATTCCAAAAATAGCAAGGCTGAAATATTCTGAGAAACATAAATCCACATAAATGGCTACCGGATCATAGAAAGAAGTAGATTGATAACTGAAAATGGTTACCTCTGCTTGCTGCTCGATACTTGCATATACTGGTTCTGACTGTACATGGAAAATGGGCATAATGTTCTCATAAACCTGTTGATCGAATCTAATATTTCCATATGCTGCCTCATATATTTGTTCTTGATGAGAAACCTCTTGATTTTCCTCCTTAATCACATGTAACAACATATTATAGGAATCCACTTGAAGGAGTTGAGGAAATACCTCTTCTTCAACTATTTTTTCATTCAGATCTAAGACAACAGGTGCATCAGAAACAAAATCTAATGCATTCACAACTAGGCAGTCATCTTTCCTATTATCAATTAGATTTGAAAAATCTTCCTCAACAACATGATTTTCATTCTTGCAATCAAAAGAAACATTTGCTTTATGCTGAATATGCTTCTCAAATATATCACAACAATTTTCAAAAAGACTTTCAGCTGAAAATTTTTCTTTATAAAATATATTGAAAGTATCATGAAAACTTGCCAACGAATTAATACTTGAAGCTGGAAGCGATCTGCACCAGTCGAGGGCTGATCCCTTCAACGAGTATCTGAAAATCTTGATCTTGATATCCTCATGCACAATCTGATGTCCATGAATAAGCTCATGAAAATATAACAGATGCTCAGCTGGAACCTCCCAATATTTACCTTTAAATGTAGGAAGGATACCTTCCCATTCAGCTCTGCTAAGAATTGGGTTTGGAAAACCAATGACATCTGAAAAATAAAAAAAAGAAAACTTTTGACCAGAATGGCTTCCATGCTTGGATCCAGTGGATTTGCCTATTAATCTTTACACAGTGGAGTCGCCATGGTGAAATATTTGCAGTCATGTATCTGTCCCCTTCCTGTTCACCATCAAGAAGCGGATCTGATCATTGTCGTTCTCCCAGGGATAAATACTTCGTGTCTCCGTCGTTCTCCCAGGGATAAATGTGATCCTTGCGTTAAACAAGAAGGGAGTAGTAGAAGGTCTAGAACACCTTCCGGTGGTGAAAGAGTTTGCGGATGTATTTCCAGAGGATTTACCTGGGATGACGCCGAAGAGGGAGTTGGAGTTTACCATAGACCTAAAACCGGGGAAAGAACCAATAGCAAGAACGCCTTATTGGACGTCAACCCTGGAGTTACAAGAGTTGAAAATGAAACTGAAGGAGTTGCTAGACCTAGGACTGATACATCCTAGTGTGTCACCGTGGGGTGCACCTGTTATTTTCATACGAAAGAAGGACAGATCATGGAGGCTTCGCATGGACTATCGTCAATTGAATAAGGCCACGATCAAGAATTAGTATCCATTGACAATAATTGATGATC
Organism: Picea glauca; assembly: GCA_000966675.3. Lineage (NCBI taxonomy): Eukaryota > Viridiplantae > Streptophyta > Pinopsida > Pinales > Pinaceae > Picea > Picea glauca. The sequence continues at coordinate 193,774 of JZKD02S2302555.1, read as the reverse complement.
TGTTCGATCAAATGAAGGGCACGACAATGTTCTCCAAGATCGATTTACGATCAGGGTATCACCGGCTATAGATCAAGGAGGACAACGTACCTAAAACTGCCTTTAAGACAAAGTTTGGACATTACGAGTTTACTGTTTTACCGTTTGGAATGACAAACGCCCCCGAGGTATTTATGAGTTTGATGAACGGGGTGTTTCACGAGTACTTGGACAAGTTCGTCCAAGTATTCATCGAGGATATTTTGATCTACTCTTGGAGGATGGAGGAGCATGAAGAACACTTGCACTTGGTGCTACAGTGTCTGCGAGAGCACAAATTGTATGGGAAGTTGTCCAAATGCTCATTTTATCAATCACAAATTCACTACTTAGGGCATGTCATCTTCGACGAAGGCATCGCTGTGGATCCAAAAAGGTCGAGGCTATTATGGAATGGCCTACGCTGACGAATGTCCCGAAAGTGTGTAAATTTATGGGTTTAGTAGGATACTATTGACGTTTCGTTGAGGGATTTTCGAAGATAGCAAGTCCGATCACGGAGTTGCAGAAGAAGAACAAGAAGTTTGTATGGGTTGAGAAATGCGCGGAAGCATTTTGGAGGCTGAAGGAATTGTTGACAACAACACCAATACTAAAGGTCCCTGACATGGACATGGACTTCTTGGTCTGCACAAACGCATCCAAGGAAGGCTTAGGCAGAGTCTTGATGCAAGACGGATGAGTGATTGCTTACATTTCGAGGAAACTGAGAAGGAATGAGGAGAACTACGTGATGCATGATTTGGAGTTATTAGCCATCGTATATGCCTTGAAGGTTTGGAGACACTACCTTGTTGGAGGAAAATTTGAACTAAAGACTGACCATTGTGCACTACAACACATATTTACGCAAAGTGACCTGAGTGCGTGACAACGACGTTGGTCAGAATTGCTTAACGAGTATGAATTCGAGATTACTTACATAAAAGGAACAATGAATCGAGTGGCAGATGCATTGACTCGGAGACCACGCATCTTTTCGGTGTTGCCTCTTCAGACAAATCTATGTGAAAAGATTCTAACTTACATCGTGACGATGACTGGTACAAAGAGGTCAAGGGTTTTATCGGAAAAACACAACGATGGTACCACGATTTAAGGGATTTTCGTTTGATAGCGATGGATTATTGAGGTTTAAAAATTGGATCTATGTACCGCCAAATGACGAGTTGAGGATATTGATCCTGAGTGAGGCTCATAGAGAAGTTTACATGGCACACCTGGGAGTCACGAAGATGAGGGCAGACATTAAACCCTTAATCTTCTGGAAGGGAATGAAGGCAGACATAGTTAACTATGTGGCCAGATGTCTAGAATGTCAAGAGGTAAAGGCTAAACATAGACACCCAACAAGATTACTACAACCACATGCTATTCCAGAATCGAAATGGGAGGTTATTTCGATGGATTTTATTGTTGGATTGCCACTGACGGCAAGGAGACATGACTCGATTTTCATAGTAGTAGACACTATGACGAAGAGTGCTCACTTAATTCCTGTGTGTACGACGTATCAGGCACTTGACATAGCTAGAGTTTTCATCAGTGAGATTGTGAGGCTGCATGGTGTGCCTAAGAGGATTATATCCGATTGAGGATTAGTGTTTACTGGACAATTTTGGACGAGTTTCCAAGAGGCCTTTGGAACCCAACTTAAATTTAGTACGACGTATCACCCAAAGAATGACGGGTAGATTGAACGAACAAACTAGACCTTGGAGGACATGTTGCACATGTACGTGATGGACCAACATAAGCGTTGGGAAGAATTCTTGCCACTAGTAGGGTTCACTTACAAAAATAGTTACAAGAGCACCATTAAGATGGCCCCTTTCGAGTTTCTTTATGGGAAACCGTGTCAGATGCCTTTGAGTTGGGATCGGCTCGAGGATAGGGTCCTGGTGGGACCCGAAACGATCCAAGAAATGAAACAGCGAGTGTTTTAGGTAACGGTTGTGTGATTTTTCCTCTGAACACGGTATCTGTGTATTGACTGTCATAATATCTCCTTGTCATTTCGTTTAAGCAACTTGACAACGAATGGTCACAGGTCGCGTTGACCTTCGCAACGAACTGTGGTAGGCCCGAATTCCAATTTCATATTTAATCACAGGAAATTGAGACAGCGGGTCAGTTACCGCGTGGGTCATGGAGTAAATCTGGCAGTGTAAATTTGGGGTTGTCTGGTAAGTAGTAAGTAATACGATCTAAAAATAGCTCGACTATGATAACTTACCACCAACTGCAGAGGCCACCTTGCCAATAACCTTTCACATCAACAACTTCAGGTTCTTGAAGAGACGTTACAACTTTTCTTTTAAAATGTTTCTCTAAAATAATGTTAGGATAATGTGGCATATTGTGATAGCTACACCATTTACTAGCTTTTATTTCAAAATCATCTGCTCAGCGTAAGTTAGCGATTCATAACCCTAAAGTCACGCATTGTCTTTATGCCATCTATTGGCCAAATCTTCGCTGTGATGCCGTTCGGATCTTCTGGCATGCACTCTTAGTTGCCCAGTTGTCGTGAAGCTCCTAAAGGTAAATTTTTGTTAGTAATTATCATTGTTGTTTTATTATTATTTTTTTTAAATCAAGATTTAGGTTTTAGTTAAATTACATATGTTTTAGTTAGGTTTTAGGTGAGGCTTGATGTCGTGACAAAACATGAGGTTTATTACATATGGTATAAAAGCGGGTTCAACCCACGACTTGGGATCGCTACGACTTTTGTTGATATGATTGATTATACTGTTGCTGATCGAGTTGACTTATGTGCGTACAGGTAATCATGGTTAGAGGACACCGCGAAGGCAGACAATGGGGTGGTAGGGGAGGAGGCGCGATGCCTCTGATAGCATCCATGCCTGAGGGGTCTAACCTCCATGGAAATGAGCAAGTTCTCGGACAGGAACAGATAGCAGTGGGTGATGTAGTCGGAATGATGAGATCTTTTCAATGCATGTCCGAGGCTCTGATTAGCCATTTGGACAGAGATGAGGCCAGGGCACCGGCACTCGCTGAGGTTCCACCGTGCGCTCCAATCAGTACTTGTGGCATTCACCGTGAACTCGAGAAGGTCAAATTTCTCAAGTTCTTTGGTGCCTCGGACGGTGCAGCCGCCGAGGCATGGTTGGAGAACATGGTGATGTGATTCACACTTTGCGATTATACCTCCAACATGAAGGTCCGCATGGAGGTCTTCCAACTGAAGGGGAGCACTCTTCTATGGTGGAAGATGCTCCTACTGCAGCTAAACATGGCCATCGAAGACGTGTCATGGGAACTGTTCGAGGAACGGTTCTGAGAGAGGTATCTTTCAGAGGAATTCATTGAGCGTCAACTCAATGAGTTCAACTCCTTATGACAGGGAGGTCGTATGGTGCCCGAGTACGAGGCCCATTTTATGGAGCTGCTTCGGTATGCTCCACACCTTAATAATAAGAAACTTAAGGTCAACTGGTTCGTGTTCGGCCTTAACGCCATCCTACATGCAAAGGTTAGGATTTTGATTCCTCAAACCTTGCATGATGCCGTCCAGAAGGCCCTCATAACAGAGGCAGAGCTTATCAACGGGGGTCAGACCAGGAATCCGGTGAGACCAGCAGGGAAGGTTTCATCTGGAGCACAACAACATCCGACACGAGCCAGACATATGCCGAGATATCGTGGCTTCCAGAGGGGATCCACTTTCATCACACCTCGACGATTGATGCCTCAGCGACAGACACCTTATAAGGGACCACAACATCTGCATCAGTGTCATCTGCAGCAGTAGCAGTTTAGGCATGTTCAACAGAATAGACCGGGATTCCAGGCCAGTGGGCCGTCATCTTCTACTTCGGGTACCAGGACTACTGGGCCGAAGAAGGGGTGTTGGACGTGTGGGGAGCCACACTACCAGTGCGACTGCCCTGTGGAGAGGACCAGAGCATCCGGATCAGCCGGACCAACTACCGTGGGAGATATGGGCAAGGCCCATCGGATTCATGCAGCGGTGAATAACCACCAAGAAGAGCACCAGTTGACTGTGCTCAAGACGACAGGTACCGTCGCTGACCTGACCCTTAGTATTTTGATAGTTCCTGGTGCTACCGAGAGTTTCATTTCTGGTGCAGCGCTAAAAAGGATTAAGGTAAAGGCAGTCGAACAAGATGAGTTTAGCTTCATGGAGATGTCTTCAGGAGCCAAACAAAAGGTTGGAGGAAAGGTTATGGGATGTATCCTTAACCTGAGAGAGTTTGTCACAAGGGCCAACTTGTACATCATGATCCTAGGATCTTATTATGTCGTGATTGGTATGGATTGGTTGGAATTGCATGAGGCAATACTCAATTGTAAGATGAAACAGTTGAGCTTGGTCGATGACGAGGGATAGAAATGTGTGATTGTAGGCCGAAACCAGGGAGTTTCCCTGAGGTTCATCTCTTCCTTGCAACTTCGGAAGAGCATGCGCAAGGGGTGCAAGATTTATGCGATCCTTGCGTTAAACGAAAAGGGAGTAACGGAAGGTCTAGAACACCTTCTGGTGGTGAAAGAGTTTGCGGATGTATTTCTAGAGGATTTACCTGGGATGCCGCCGGAGAGGGAGTTGGACTTTACCATAGACCTAAAACCGGGGACGAAATCAATAGCAAGAATGCCTTATCGGAAGTCGATCCCGGAGTTACACGAGTTGAAAATGCAACTGAAGGAGTTGCTGGACCTGGGACTGATACATCCTAGTGTGTCACCGTGGGGTGCACCTGTTATTTTCATACGAAAGAAGGACGGATCGTGGAGGCTTTGCATTGACTACTGTCAACTGAACAAGGCCACGATCAAGAATCAATATCCGTTGCCGAGAATTGATGATCTGTTCGATCAAATGACGGAAGCGATGGTGTTCTCCAAGATCGATTTATGATAAGGGTATCACCAACTACGGATCAAGGAGGATGACATCACCAAAACTGCCTTTAAGATGAGGTTTGGACATTACGAGTTTATTGTTTTACCATTTGGATTGACAAACGCCCCTAGGGTATTTATGAGTTTGATGAACGGGGTGTTCTGCGAGTACTTGGACAAGTTCATCCAAGTATTCATCGATGATATTTTGATTTACTCTTAGATGATAGAGGATCATGAAGAACACTTGCGCTTGGTGCTACAGTTTCTACGAGAGCACAAATTGTATGGGAAGTTGTCCAAATGCTCATTTTATAAATCGCAGATTCACTACTTAGGGCACGTCATCTCCGACGAAGGCATCACCATGGATCCAACAAGGGTCGAGGCTATTATGGAATGTCCTGTGGCGATGAATGTCCCAGAAGTGCATAGATTTATGGGTTTAGTAGGATTCTATCGACGTTTCGTCGAGGTATTTTCGAAGATAGCAAGTTCGATCACAGAGTTGCAAAAGAAGAACAAGAAGTTTGTATGGGCCAAGAAATGCGCAGAAGCATTTCGGAGGCTCAAGGAATTGTTGACAACAACACCAATACTAAAGGTCCCTTACATGGACATGAAATTCTTGGTATGCACAGATGCATCCAAGGAAGGCTTAGGTGGAGTCTTGATGTAAGACGAATGAGTGATTGCTTACATTTCAAGGAAACCGAGAAGGCATGAGGAGAACTACGTGACACACGATTTGGAGTTATTAGCCATCGTATATGCCTTGAATGTTTGGAGACACTACCTTGTTGGATGAAAATTTGAACTAAATACTGACCACAGTGGACTACAACACATATTTACACAAAGTGACCTAAACGTGCGACAATGACGTTGGTCGGAATTGCTTAGCGAGTACGACTTCGAGATTAATTACATAGAAGGAACAGTGAACTGAGTGGTGGATGCATTGAGTCGGAGACCACACATCTTTTTTATGTTGACTCTTCAGACAAATCTACGTGAAAAGATTCTAACTTTATAGTGTGACGATGACTGGTACAAAGAGGTCGAGGGTTTTATCGGAGAAAACACAATGATGGTACCATGATTTGAGGTATTTTTGTTTGATAGCGATGGATTATTGAGGTTTAAAAATCGGATATACGTACCGCCAAACGACGAGTTGAGGATGTTGATACTGAGCGAGGCTCATAGAGAAGTTTACATGGCACACCTGGGAGTCACGAAGATGAGGGAAAACCTTAAGCCCTTATTCTTCTAGAAGGGAATGAAGGCAGGCATAGTTAACTATGTGGCCAGATGTCTAGAATGTCAAGAGGTAAAGGCTGAACATAGACACCCAATAGGATTACTACAACCACATGCTATTCCGGAATCGAAATGGGAGGTTATTTCGATGGATTTTATTATTGGATTTCCAATGACGACAAGGAGACATGACTCGATTTTCATAGTAGTAGACACTCTGAAAAAGAGTGCTCACTTTATTCCTGTGCGTACGACATATTAGTAACCTGACATAGCTAGAGTTTTCATCAGTGAGATTTTGAGGCTGCATGGCGTGCCTAAGAGGATTATATCCAATCGAGGATCGGTGTTTACTGGACGATTTTGGATGAGTTTTGAAGAGGCCTTGGGAACCCAACTTAACTTTAGTACGACGTATCACCCGGAGACTAACGGGCAGACTGAATGAACAAACTAGACCTTGGAGGACATGTTGCACATGTACGTGATGGACCAACAAAAGCGTTGGGAATAATTCTTTCCACTAGTAGAGTTCGCTTGCAACAACAGTTACCAGAGCACCATTAAGATGGCACCTTTCAAGTTTCTTTATGGGCGACCATGTCAGACGCCTTTGAGTTGGGATTAGCTAGAGGATAGGGTCCTGGTGGGACCCGAAGCGATCCAAGAAATGGAAGAGAAAATGCAAACAATAAGACAAAGGATTAAAGAAGCGTAGGATCGACAAAAGAGTTATGCCGATGCGTGCCGTGTCGACCGTAGTTACGAGGTCGACGATCGAGTTTTCCTGTAGGTTAAACCGCATAAGAGTTCGATCAAGTTTGGGAAGGGAGATAAACTCTCTCCTAGGTTTGTGGGACCTTTCGAGATTGTGGAGAGAAAGGGGTCCGTGGCCTATCGACTAGCCTTGCCTGATTCTTTGAGGCGTATGAACGATGTTTTTCATGTATCTGTTTTGAGACATTATATTAGTGATCCTACACATGTTATTGACATGAGTTCCTTGCAGGTATCAGATGAGGAAGCACTCACGGATGAGTCGGTCTGCATCTTGGATCATCGCGTTCGACAACTACGATGTCGGATGGTAAATCAGGTAAAGGTCCAGTGGGACAATTATAGTCCGCACTCGATGACCTGGGAGGACACATATGATATGTGTCAGCAATTTCCATTTTTGTTTGATAGATAGACATATGATACTGTGATACACTTTATTTTGGCATTTATATTGTGAAACTTAAGGATGAAGATTAGACCAAGAGGGGGTGCATGTAACATCCCGCTCTGGCTCACTGAGCAAACTTATTCTTCGAGGACACTTGCTCGCAAGTGATCCAAATTTTTATGCTATTAAAACTTTTGATTTTGATTATGAGGCGTTATGGGTTGATGACTTGTTGTTTTACTACATTGACATAGACAGGTTCTATTGACTCAGTTTTACTGACTGTGTAGGGTTTTGGACCTTGAGGATGCAGAGGCATCGATGGAACCCCTTGGACTATGGATCGAGTCAGGGAGTGTAACATTGGGGTTTGATTATTTTTACTATGATATTAGCGCATCTGATTAGATGATATGATATGGATGTATTCTAACATGATTCGTTGATGATGCAGGCTGATGATAGCTTGTCGAACAGACTCACATATGGAGTAAAGGGGTCGCACACGACTACTAGAGATGTTGAGGGAGAGGTGTGGACAAAAGCCCTGCCACAACCTACTAGCACTCCCCCCGTGGCTTGAACTGTAGGTTAACGATTACATAGTTTGAGAGGACCCACGATGCCATGAGGGAAGACTGTGACAGTCACTCACGATGATTCTAAAGGGAACGCAATAATGGGGGGGCCTTATTCCTTAGAATCCCTTAGTCTCCCACAAGTTCACCTGGCGGAGTGTTGACTCCAGGGGTTATTCATGTCTACCAAATCAGTCAAGAGGCGAGTGGCACCCTTGGAGAACGTAGTGTGTCCTGAAGGACACGTCGCGCAAAGGAAATATATTGAGGCGAGTGGCACCCTTGGAGCACGTAGTGCGTCTTGAAGGGCACATCGTGCAAAGGAATATATGAGGTGAGTGGCACCCTTGGAGCACCTAGTGCATCCTGAAGGGCACGTCGCATTGTTGATGATAGAAGGATGAACCTAGATGGCCCTAAGACAAATAACATGTTAAGTAATTTTAAAACAATTTCCCTAATTAAACATCGCCCAGTACAAAATTTAAGGCCTAAGTCTAAATTACGCTAGTGGTAGAACCTTGTCTTCACAAAAAAATAAAAATAATAATAAAAATAAAAATAAAAATAACTTAAATAATAATTTTGACATTCGTTGAATCTTATAACATGAAGGGAGTAAGAAATTGAGTTATTCATAAAAAATAGAATCTGTAGTAATAAATGTAAAAAGGGGAATTAATTATTTTATCTTTTTGATAATTTAAGAAAAAAATAAATGAAAAATATTAATTAAATGATAAAAGGGAAAAGGGTTAAATTCCACACCTGCGTTTTTGAGTTCTAAGTAAAAAGGGGAAAGGGGGAAAATAAAAAAAGAGAGGGGAAACTAGGGAAAAGAGGTAACATAAAAAGGGAAAAATGGGAACTTAAGGGAAAAAGCAGAAAGTCAGCTTAGTAAAGAATCTACCATTTAAGAGCTTCTAATTTTAAACTGAATTAGCAATTTAATAAAAGGGAAAGCTATTAAAACCTGTAAGAGAATTTGGGGACACCTAGGAGTGATTCTAGGAGTAACTCTAGGTGGGTGAGGGAAATAAAGATAATTACTTAATTAAAGAAATTAATTCATGGAGGATTGTAGGGGATGAGGGACACTTGTACAGAGAGGAATTTTTGGGAATTTATTTTTAAAACTTTAATTAAATGAGATTTTAGGAAAGAAAGGAAGTTCAAAACACTATAAAAGAAAGGGAGGAGAAGGAGGAAGGACCATATTCTTTTTGCGTAACGTTACACTGCAGAAATATCGACTTGACTGATTTACTTGTTGGAGTTGGGATACCCAGCTTAGAGAGGAGTGGTAGCTCGGCCTTGCGAGGCGAGCTGGGAGCTAGACGAAACCTCTGGATAGTGTGTATGGCCCCCTTGCGGCTCAGGGGGATAAGGGGGAAGAAGAGTGCCCCTAGTGTTGGTTGGGAGGTGCCGGTGAGGTCTCGACGGTCGACGAGCAGGAGTCGCACAGAGCGCGGGATGCCACTTGGAGCGGGCGAATAGGCAATAGTACGCTTACTTCGTTTGAATGGTAGATTTTTGTAGGTTTTATGATTGGATCTGCATGATGATTATGTAAGTAGATTGTATGTTTAGATTGATAGCTGAAATTTTTCTTAGACTAGCTCATTGGTTGTCGTCTCCTATGGCCTTGTTTTCCCGCATGTCTTGTCCACCTTACTGAGTGTGATTGTGATCTTCATGGATGTTAGCCTTCATCCCTAGCTCACCAGTCCTCGCCTGACCAGTCGGCCAGGAGCCTGATCTATGGTCGTCGCCTTAGCGTTAAAATACCTATGGATCTCAACGCCTAGCTTTTCTGTGCGAGGATGGTGAAGCAGAGGATGAACCTATCCACTGTATACCTCTATTGTTGTTCTTGATTGATTGTTCGACTTGTGCCTTCTAGTACAACTCCTACGTATGGATTATCTTACTTCCTTGTTGTTTATTTTCTGTGCCTTGATTGATAGAAACCCTGCGATCCCTTCGATCAGTTATCCTTATGGCCCAAGCGTTCTCTTACTATTGTCAACATCCTTATATTGGTATCCCGAGATGTGAAAAGCATTTAACTTCTTTTTGCGTTGTTTCATGTGGATTGACTTGTTTTTATTATTTTGCATTGTTTTTATGTAATGGAGGTAAAAACCTTACCTCTGCGATGGAAATTTTGTAACAGATGCAAAAAAAAATAAAAAATAA